>OX637644.1:6056370-6384684 GCA_951802225.1 Euspilapteryx auroguttella | reverse complement strand
GCCTATGACACTCGGGGTTAATGTGGCTTCCTACCAGTGAAAGAATTTTTCAAATCGGTTCAGTATTTTCAGAGCCTATTCGTTACAAACAAACAAACAAACAAACAAACAAACAAATCTTTCCTCTTTATAATATTGGTATAGATTAATATGGGTGGCGTTTTTTAGGTGCTACACAGAAAAAAAAAGTTTCTGCCATCTTCGAGCGAAAATAAATAAATATTGTGTTTTGTTTGTTACCTAAATTATCTATACATAGGAACACTAATCATGAGAATAAGCAAGAAAAATATTTAAAAACACAGGGTGTAAAAATATTTGTAGGGGTGCCATAATAGATACTTTTCAAAAAGAACAAATGAATCATTTCGTGTCATTAATATGGGTTGCGTTTTTTAGGTGCTAAACAGAAAAAAAAGTTTCTGCCATCTTCGAGCGAAAATAAATAAATATTGTGTTTTGTTTGTTACTTAAATTATCTATACAAAGGAACACTAATCATGAGAATAAGCAAGAAAAATATTTAAAAAAATATTTGTAGGGGTGCCATAATAGTTACTTTTCAAAAAGAACAAATGAATCATTTCGTGTACATAAAATGTCAAGTATTGCGTTTTTATACAAAATCTTACAACCCGTATCAGATTTTTACATTCATCATCGCCCTGTCGAAACAAATTTGGACAGTAGCTGACTTTTTGAAGAGTACTCAGTAAGATGGGATTTTAGGATATATTTCTCTGAATCCAATGTACAGGATGTAGAACTTTGTATTAAACTTGAAATTTACGCTGTAGATGCATTATTTTAAATTACTTATTGAATTTAATTAGGGGGGATGCGTGTGATCAGAAACGATTTTCCGATATTTCTGAAAAAGAAAGCAAACAGTTATTTACCTTTATTATAAAATAGTGCTTGCGAAGCTGCGGTCAAAAGCTAGTATATCTATAAATACATAATGCATGTGAAGTGAAGAAACAATACTGTTTGGTATTAGGTAATGAGAGGAGAGTGTGAGTGAACTAACCTAGTTTGCGTGACGTCGGGCCAGTGCCGGGCGAGGGCGAGCGGGCCGCGCAGCGAGTGCGCCTGCAGCACGGCGTCCGCGCGGTCCACCTCCTGCAGCAGCGCGCGGTGCCGCGCCGCGCGCGCCGCCTCCGCCTGCCCCGCCTGCCCCGCCTGCCCCGCCGGCCCCGCCTGCCCCGCCTGCCCCGCCGGCCCCGCCTGCCCCGCCTGCCCCGCCTGCCCCGCCTGCCCCGCCTGCCCCGCCTCACCATCCTCCGCGCCCATCGCGCGCGCCCACGACATGGATGAACCTGTGCGGACATTGTTATTTATCTACATCCATATCATAACTTTCCTATAATATGTTCAGAATCGATAACCGATATCGATAAGGTAATGGCTTATATTAAAACCGGTATCAATGAGGTGCATCATAATTTTTTTTTTAGGGTATCGACTGCAGTAATATAATCACGTTCACATTTAGAACATCATCCTAGAAAAAAAAAAAAGTTTGACGGTGATTATCGACTGTGTCGATTCGACATTTCATTCGATATGAAATTCTTGCTCAATACATATTTTTTAATGTCGAATTATTACAATCGATTTGAGTATCGAAATCGACTCGTCTTTATTGTTTACGAATTAAAAATCTTTTAATAATAATAACACATCACACTTTATCTACATTTATATCATAAGTTTTCTGAAAAGATATTTTTTAATTTACAAACAAAAAAAAAACAAAAACAATTCACAAAAAATCTAGACTTGAGTCGATTTGGATTCTCAAATCGATTGTAATAATTCAAGATGGTAGACTAGTAGAATGGTAAACTTACCACGGTCCAACCTGATGTCCATTTTAGATGTATTTGTTTGTACTATAATTGGTTTGGAGGGGTTGTGGTGGTCAAAAAGTGTTTTTTGCACGTCTGCTGAGCCTTCGCGACTAAAAAATAAATAATAATTTGAGCATTACAAACGTAAACCTTTAGTAATTATCTTGGCAATTTATTATGACTCACACTTTATCGAGTTGGAGCTGCGGCGCCGAGCCCTGCGGCAGCACCAGCAGCCCCGGCTGCGCGGCCGAGCTCTCAGATTTATCAGACTGCCAGCTGTTTAGCCTGTTCCTTGTTACTTCTTGATGCCTGTTATCATGCAAAACTCATTTTAATTATATAGAAACTAAACGTAATTTAAAGTTAGCACATTCAATTATATAGTGCACAGTAAGTAAGTCGTCACCTGTCCATCCTGTCCTGTAGCGAATGCTTCTTCGACTCTAGGATCTCTTCGCGCCAGTTCGTGGAGGAATGCGCGTGCGCGGGCGCGGGCGCGGGCGGCGCGGCTTGGGGCGCGGGAGCTAGGTTTTCAGAGTTTTTGCTGCCTGTTAAGGAAGTGCTTCGTTACCTATCGGCGTTTCTAGTTCTCTCATCGGATTAGTATTTAGCCTAGGAATAAATAGATGTGGTCCATAATCTACACCAATATATAAACAAGAAATATTTGATTTTGCATTTGTTTGTTTGTCTGTATAGAACAACCAAGTCCCCGAAACTACTGAACCGATTTTAAAAATTATTTCACTGTTGGTAAGCTATACTATGCCTGGGCCTGGGTGACATAGACTATTCCTAATAATTCAGAATGCAGAACGGTACGAAGTTCACCGCGTCAGCTAGTGAGGATATATTTTGACCCTAGTTATTTTTTCTTCCATGCTATAAGAAAATAAAGAATAGTTAAATAATGGCAGCCGTGTAAATAGATGAAACAATAGTAGTAAAAAATCATGTGCACAGACCTCCGCGGCGGCGGCCCGAGCGGCGCTTGCCGCGGCGCGCGGGCGCGTCGGCCGCGTCCCCCGGCTCGCCCGCGCCCGCGCCCGCGCCCGCAGCAATCCATGATCCGTTGCTTTTTTTCTGCAAAAAAAAAAATTGCTATAAGAATGTAGTTCATTTTATCTATCTACTATACATAGTGTCAAATAAAGACGCTTCCCGCGTCTGTCCCTATGTATGCTTAAATTTTAAAAAAGAGGCTGCCCCGCTGTTTCACCCGCTCAGATTTCTCATATACACAAAATTCCCGTTTTTTTCCGTTCCCATGGGAATTTCGGGAAATTATTCCTTAGTGCTCCACTACACCCTCCAAGGAACCCACGTTAAAAATTTCAGCCCGCTACGCCCAGTGCCCAAGTAACATTTTGGTCGTATAATCAAATGCATATATGACACTAAAGCTTATAAGTGTTACGTAGTGGTGAATATTATAAGGTGGTATCAATATATATTATCAATATATATAAAACTCTTCCGTTACTGACTGACTGACTGACAGACAACGCAGAGCCGAAACTACTGGGCGTAGCGGGCTGAAATTTTGCATGTAGGTTCCTTAGGGAGTGTAGGTTCCTTAGGGAGTGTAGGTTAGCACTAAGAAGGGATTTCCCGAAATTCCCACGGGAACGGAAAAAAACGGGAATTTTGTGTATATGAGAAATCTGCGCGGGAAAAACCGAAGGGCAGCTTCTAGTCAATATACTGGGTGTTTCTGACAAGGCGGTAATAAATCAAAGGACGAATTCTGCTCACCATAACTAACAACTTTCCCAAAGAAACATAGGTCGAAATCTCAAAAAAAATAACAGCTGTTCCATACATTGGTTCGATCAGCTGGCGGGGTCAATGTACGGGACGGCTGATTTTTGTTTTGAGATTACGACCCATGTTACTTTGGGAAAGTTGTTAGGTATGGTGAGCAGAATCACTCCTTTGATTTATTACCGCCTTGTCAGAAACATTCCTTAGGGAGTGTAGGTGAGCACTAAGAAAAGATTTCCCGAAATTCCCACGGGAACGGGAATAAAATGGGTTTTTGTGTTTATGAGAAATCTGCGCGAGTGAAACCGCGGGGCAGCCTCTAGTGTCATATAAATAGGTTATTTAAACGTTGTTTCGACTATTTTATACGATATTTATATAAAAGTGTTTAAAATGTCAGTTATACTAATTAAGGTTATATAGAAGTAGATAATATGACAGATCAGTAATTTTTTTCTACTTTATACAAGCACTATATATGGCTTTTGGTCATATTCGTGTAGAAGTTTCAATACCTATATAATATAATAATTGAATAAAAGTCATAAACTTACATCTACATGTCTTAAAGGAACGCAGTATTACAACCACGTAATTTATGATATCTAAATTCGGGATCCTTACTGTTGATTTTTCTTTCGGCTGACAAATGGTAAAACTTAAACCATGTCATAGGTCAATTAGTCATGTAACAATCATATATTATAACAACTTGTTAAGAAAAGACAAGAAGACATATGAACCGTCGTGTGAAATGGATATTAATCTAAGACCACGCAAAAACAACAAATATGAGGCTTATTTTGTGGAACTAGACGCGTCTTTAACGAATAACGCTCCGAGTAGTCCAGAATCAGCCATCAATGGTGAATTGAAGTCGTATGCAGAACCTTAGGATAGAACTTTTGTTGACAATGCACTATTTATGTCCAAATCGAAACAGGCTCATCCATGCACCACGTTCACGGACGTAAATCTTCAACGTAGAAGCTTTTCACATACTAAAGCAAGAGGTTCTTTGTTATTTGGTTCAAAGTCACCTAGAAGACTTTTGAATCTAAGGTTAGACCCTGCGGCGAATGTAAAAAATATTTTTAGATACCTAATCTATACCAATATTATAAAGAGGAAAGATTTGTTTGTATGTTTGTTTGTTACGAACGAATAGGCTCCGGAAATACTGAACCGATTTGAAAAATTCTTTCACTGGTAGGAAGCTACATTAACCCCGAGTGTCATAGGCTATATTAGATTTTCAAAAAAATTAGGGATCCTTACCTAAACTGAAATAATGTAACCCAAGGTGCAATATTTTTTCCGTTGTTTACATATTTTGACAGTTGGTTTGTTGTTGTTGTTTGTTTTTTATTCGGCCATTCTGGGCAGTCAAAAGAACATAGTCTATAGAGCCAAGTCTTTTGTTGTATCTTATATTCTATGGCGTAACGAAGTAAGCCGGGAAAGCTCGTAAATCATAAAAAAGTTCGTATTAGATTAACATTTCGAGGGAGAGTTAAAGAACATTTTATTTGTATAGATTCTAAGCTCTGAATAGTTCCGACTTATAAACAAAAATCTTATCCACTGTAGAGTTTGTAAATATTAGAGATAAGTTACAATATGTACAGAATAAAAACTTTTGGAAATGGTTATAAGGTACTAGGTAATTTTGGATTTAGAATTGCAAAGTTTAAAAAAAAAATAGTACCCACTTAGTATAATTTTAATGTATTATGTTTCTTTTACAGAGAAGTTGTAATGAGTCTTGTATGTTTACTTTAAGCGCTAACTTGAGGGTAAAAATAGATTTTTAATACTGTGATGATAGATTATTTTTCGATATGTACTAATGTTGTAATACTTAAATAGATAGGCTAGGAAATATTAATTTAAGGGGGAGTGTTAAGGTTTTAAATAAACATTAAAAAAGTTAAGTTTGAATTTAGAATAACGTTTGGTTCGACTTGGCTTTTGATATGTTTGTGTACTGTCATTGTTGTGAAATATGGAGTTTTGCTAAGTTGTGTTTTTATCTGATAAATAAAATGTACTAAAGTTAATCTTGCTTATTACTCAAACCCCAAGTCAACTTTGATCAATATATTTTTTGAATTATTCGTATTTACTTCAAAATTATTCAAGCGCGTTGAAATTTTGTTCTATGCATATCCAACATTAGTCATTAAAATTAATTTCCCATTAATTATTATCTTGGCATGGATTAAATCTCAATAATATATATTAACTTTTTCTGCCATTAAATAAAACATCGTATTCTGTTTGTCAATCTCTGACATTACACTATAGGAATTCATTGTATAGTATCTATTTTATGTCAAATTAACAACTAGTTATAATAAAGATGTAATTTTTTGAGACAGAGATATAACCGAAAGTCATATAAATGACATCGCAAATACAGATACTCGGCAGATATTCGAAAAGAAGTTGCAAAAATAACTATTATAACGCAAAATTCCAAGTCCACTTTTAGCAACAAATAGTAAAACATAAACAGTCTAAACCTAGATATTATTTGAAATACTAAAAAAATACTAGGCACCAAGATTTTATGCACTAGGGAGCACATTTTAAAAAAAAAAAAGCCTTACTTTAGAATTTTTTTTTCTTGAGTGTTTTCGCCACTGTTCGCGTAAAAGGACTCTTAATTTTTAGGTCTTGATCGAAGGCTTAGTAGGTAGGCTACCTAAATAACTAACAAAAGAATTAAATATTGACTTTATTTTTTAAAAAAAGTGGGTTAAACTGAAATCTTAAATTAAAAGGTAAACGCGAAGGGTCTTTTTGGTAGTTGATAATTTCTGAAGTAATAGACGTAGAGAAGTAAATGTAATACCATTTTGGATAACAACTCAAAAGCTAACACTAAAACACAAAAAATAATAAAAAAGTATCTGCATTTTTTTGTGGTAACTTTGAAAAACCGTAAAAAAATCACAAAAAAAAATAATGTTGGTTTACCTACTTTAAAAAAAAAGTTAATGCAATACTTCGTTATTTTGTTACTATAATAGGTAGCCTAACTACTTAGGCTTCGATCAAGACCTTAATGAAGGTTCTGTGAGCCTTAGATCTTTAACTGTGAATTTGAAAGTAGGCGGGGTCGACTTTTTACAAAAACAAACATCATACTGAGGGGGGGTGAGGCTGCGACCCCCCATATGGGGTGTTTTCGTCGATGAAATTGATCATATAATACACCCTTAAAATTATTTTATAACTTCCCCGGACACACTGTATATATATTAATAATAATAAATATGTATAAAAATGAACCGTGGTTCGTTAGTCTCGCCAAAACTCGAGAACGGCCGGCCGGGCCGATTTAGCTGACTTTGGTTTTGAATTGTTCGTAAGAAATACAGGTAAGGTTCAAAAGGTGAGAAAATATGAAAATTTGGGGGAAAGTAGGTAAAAACAACAAATTTTTTTTTTTCATATAAAATTGTTAGGCGCGACACGCAGTTCGTAGGGACAGCTAGTTAAAAGATAAATAGTGCGAAAACGTCATAACCAAAAGGCTCGCACTACGCAGAGGTAACCTTACCTGATTGTTAGACGTCCAGGTACTGTTGCGAGGCACTCCTGAAGGAACCCTGAAACCATCGCTGTCTCTGGGGCTGCCGGCACGGTTCGCAGACGTGTCTCTGCTGTTACATTGCGAAACGATCCGTCTATAAATAAAATTTACTGTTATACCGATTTACCGTCTTATTCATAAAAAACCCCTAAAATGGCCTTAACGTTCAATTTAACTGATTTCAAAATGCATTATTCATAAACGCAATTTAGGCCTGCTATAACTACATGAGGCCAATAGTAGTTTTTTGCATTTTCAGGTTGCATCAGAATTCACCAGGTCAATCTACGATCAATCATCCAAAAAAAAAATATTTTGTCTATTTTCGGGGCTTTTGCGCAGCAGTGGCACACCAAATTATTCTAGAGGAAAAAAAAAAAAATTTATGATTGATTGACTCAATTGAGATGACTGATGATTTTTTGTATTGTTCAGGCATTACATACTTATGTACCGAGGTATTGTTTATTGAAATTATTTAAGGCTTGGTGCTTCAAAAATTTGTGTTTTTGAAATTTTTTTAAACAATCTGAGACATACAAAATTGATGTCTTCATTCTGAAAAAAATATATGTGTTAGTTAAGGATCTAATCTAGTCATCATACTAAAGGAAAACCGGATCTAATTAATTTTAGTTGATAGAAAAAAATCTCAAAGTTACCCCTTTTTGTTCCGTTTTTTCCATTTTATTTTTAAACCGCTGATTGTTTTTATTTGATTTTTGGAATGAAAATTGCTGACCTTAAATTTTAGACATACTACTATAGTAAGAATTTTTAAGTTTAACGAAAAGACAAAAAACCAGCAAAAACTAAAAAAAAACATCGTTTTCGCGCGGTCCGATGCCATGCCGCGCCGCTCCCTACTCCGTCAGTACCCTTGTGTCCACGGCCGAGGCCGGTTCTGTGTCAAATTTTTGTTTTCGCGCTCTCGTATTTCGTTTTATTTTTATCCAAATGTAAACAAATTTTGACAACAGATGTCAAAACAATGAACCATAACATCTGATTAGGATCTGTATGGAGCTGAAAGAAACCAATTTTGATACCGATATTACATTTATAAAACCGTCGCATTACAAACTTACCTTTTTTATTCCCACAAATAAAACTTAAATCATAGGGTACTTATATAGTTATATCATATCTTTGTTAGTTCTGTGGCGCCGATAACACAATATTAATATTACATTAGCACAATATTACGTGGTATACTTACTCAAATTACTTTAAGAAGGCAGTAATTTATGTCTTAATAGAAAATGTTTCCTTTTTATTTAACGCTTTTCGGTTTTTTCGGCTGTTTAATTTTTTGATGAAAAGATTTTATTTTTTGCTTTTCAGTTTAATTTTTATGGAATCCCCCCCCTCCTCACTTCAAGGTTCACCTTCACCTCAAATCACCCTCCAAACGCTGGTCTCACACCCCTGAAGGTGGTCAGACGACCTGGTAAAGGTTGCGGCCTATGTCCAGCAGTGGACAATATCGTGTGAGATCGGCTGCTTAAAATCAAAACCTAGTAACTCGTTTTAACAAAAATGTTCAGGAGAGCCAAAAAACGGGTCGACCACTTTAATTCGTTGCCCCGAAGAAACCAGACGCAATAGCGATTTCGGTGTTTGACCAAAAGTTTGACTATATTGTTGACTATAGTCACACTTAAATCGATCCCACTATTTTTTTTTTTTTTTAATTTACCCAAATATGACAATGAAAAAAATTTTGAAATACAATCTCTGAGTTAATTCTCTACTTTTTAAAGCATTTTATATTTTTAGTTGTACGTTTCGAATGAAAAATGTTATTTTTTGAAGTGCATTCATTTAAAAGTTATACAAATGATTTATTTGTGGCAGAATTAAGTTTTGTTTACGATTTGGTTACGACTCGTGGTTAATTCAGCCAAATTTGTATACTGTTTTTGTAACTTACTAAATTCCATCAAAATTTGATTGATTTTATAATCGGCGCCAAATTCAAAACATAGTAAGTCAGCTTTCAAATTCATAACCTAGTAAGTCGGTTGAGTTGCTAGGTTTTTTTATTTGTAATCCGACATGCGCTATGTTAAGAATATGTACTTCATGGAAATTTCAATAACTTTTCCAAATTGGGTAGACTTGCTAAATTTTATTTTTAAAATTACGTAAGAAACTGGGTGTTTTAAGGTTCATATCAAATCTATACCGCCTAGTAAGTCGAAAAATGACAAAAACGTTTTTTTTTGCAAAAACACCGTTACTAGGTTTTGAATTTGGGCAGCCGAGATGATGATGATGATTATTATTATATTAGTCGGCGAGGCGCTTCTCCAGAAGTCCCCCAGAGTCCTCCAGAAGAAGGCAGGTAGTCGCCACTTACAATGGAACTGGTGGGGCGAGTGTTGAAAATTTTGCGGTTTTTGTAATCCAATCGTCGTAGTTCGCCAATTTAGAGAACTCCTATGTCCGCCCGCCTGCAGTAGAAATAACTCCAGAGGTTGAAGAAGGGATGATATATTTACACATGGTTAGGTACACTATTTACAAGAAAATGAATGCATGTTAATGTGTACAGCGGCTGAGATGTACTGCCTAGTTAACAAAAGTCTTTTTGAAAGGTAACAATGTCAATTTTAAAATCTTCTTCTATAAATTAAAAAGTAACAGTATCAAAAATTAGTTTGGTTACAAAAAGGTTGGAGGAAAGGCACAATTTACTTTTATATAAAAAATATATATACTTATGCGAGCAGTTCTCATGTAAATTACAATATGGCAATACAATCTGTGAGTGAATAATAAAGGCATCCATATTTTATCCACCCTTAGGCCGCATTTGCAGGCCGCACGCAGGGCGTTGCGCGAGGCGTCGTGCGGGGCGTGCTGCGCCCAAATCAAATGTATAGCAATAGTATGAGACCGTTTAAAGAGACGCGCATAGGCCTATGTTCGATATCGTATAAGGAAACGCGTCGGCTCCCGCGGCGGCGCCCGCAGCGGCGGCGCCCGTGGTGGGGCGCCCGCGTCGGAGCCCACACGACATCCCGCACAACACGCCGCGTCTTCGTAAAGGAGGCCTTAGGGTGTGATTTTAGTTCCAAATAAAAAAAGTTATCAACTCAAACTATATCGTTATTTGTTTAAAATTAAAACAACCAGTGGTGTTTTATTTATATTGAGAAAACACTACAAAAAGGGTTTACTTTGATATTTATTTCTACAGAGTGAAATTCATTACATCTTGTTACTTTTTAATAACTTGTCTAAACTAAATCCTACATCTATATTTTTCAGAATTAAGAAATCTGTTTTATATTTCTCAGATGGTTTAAAAAAAACTCGTTATTACAAATACCTTACCTAAACGCAAATTCTTGTTAGCTGAAACGAAAATCGGAAAGAAAAATTGTGCGGTAGGAATAAACATCTCGATTTAACTTCGGCTTGTATGAAAAGTAATAAAATTTAAAACTGCCGCGACATTTCGCATTTCGACGCGCGCATGTCACAGCTGCGAGGGTGGGGGACCCTCATACCTAATTAGGTAAGAAGCTTCAAAGTACGGAGTCTTAACTTTATTTACATAAGTAGGTATACTTCGTTTAGTATTTTGAGGGCATTGAGCAAGTTTGCAAAATGGAAAAGCAAAAGATATTACGCGCTGCGCTGGCCCGGCACTGGACTCGGCCTGCTCTAATGAGAATCATCCCTAAGAGGCAAGTATCAACAAAATATATTTTCCGTGCGAACAAAACTTTATTTTACAATACGTTTTATAACTGTTTCAGATCACATCCAAGCCCAGAAATCTGCAAAACTTTCGTCGGAGCGACCTGAAAAACTTATTAAAGTTTAGAAAATGTTTATATATTGAAAATAAATATTTTATAATCAATGTGTTTTTCTTTCTCATCATAAATAAGTTGTGCTTTAGTATTCAGATGAATATAAATAATTAAACTGGGCCATCTAAATTGAGTAAGTATCTGTATTCTGGTTATCAAAGACAAAGATCCCATAGCCATGAGCGTTGCTAACATAGCTGTTATTCAGCTATTCAAAATGTAAATAATTTCTTTTTTACAAAAAAGGAACCCGGATTCAATAAACTGACACATGCATCAACTGAGCACTTCCTGTTTTCGAAGTCGGTTAAAATAGGTATCTTCTCCTGAATGTAACAAATACTTATCTGAAAACCGCATCGAAATCGGTTCAGCCAAACGCGAGATAATCGCGGACAAACATACATACATACATACATACAGGTCAAACTGATAACCTCCTTTTTTGAAGTCGGGTAAAAAGTATACACAATACGTACTTCACGATATCCCCAACACCTGCAATGCTGGTGATTTGTCATACACAATCCCTTGTGTCAAATTGCAAGACTTCCTTTACGAAAAAAAGATGATGTCCGTTTATTGTCGAGCGTTCGAACTTTATCGCGCAAAGAAATCAGGTCGTATAATGTACATTATATTATTTTCGAAGTCGCGGAGGAAGTGCGAAGGGTTTTGGTTTCCGACTAGCTCGCTAACATCCAAAGCTTCTATCTTCTACTTATAGCTACCAGCGCTTGCATTTTCAAAATTCACTTCACATCATTCACGAGTCACGCGACACATCCTCACGACCTCGCGACAAAACCACAAAAACAGTTGATCAGCAGGCGCCATCTTGGCAAAAATCAGTGTGTTACTGCGTTAAAGTAGGGTCGGACCCCCTTTTTTTTTATGGTGGGGAAACTCCTAACGAGTACCCTGCAGCCCCGGGGGGAGCCGCAGGGTTATGTGGGGTTCGCACCCACTAAAACCCCGTCGGTGTCCTTCTCGGCTGATAGCAGGAGGGTCGCGGGTAAGCCTGTGGAATTCTCCGCGACCCCCCCCGCATTGGCTGTGTAGCCTCTTCACGGGGGGACAGGTGAAGGTAGTCCCCCCTGAGCGCGGATGGCTCTTCCTACGCTCGACGGCGGAAACGGGACACCGCGTTCCGCCGTCCTTCTCGGGGCCGTTATATGACTACACGAGGCCCCCGCCTCGTGCACCCAACGACCCCGGGGTCCCCTCTTAGTCGCCTCTTACGACAGGCAGGGGATACCTCAGTCCTATTCTTCGGCCCGGTACTGCAGGGCGTACGGCGGCGCTTCAAGGTCTCGCGCCGCCGCGGCGACGAACTCGCCGTCTGGCCGGGTTCGCCGCCTCCCTCTCGCGAGGGTCGGACCCCTACTTAAACTTACGGAGGCATTAAAACGACGTTTTAGTCCTAATAAGCTTTTATGAATCCTACTTTTTTGACAACACGCCATTTTAGGCTAAATATGTGGTTTATGGCCATGTTTTTTATGAATAAGACGGTTAATGTCTACTAAAAGAAAAGAATCATCTACATCGTCTTTTAAGACAGACTCATGACGATAAGGTTGGCTTTGGAACTAATGTGGGCATACTCGAGGACAATAAAAGGTTAGCTGTGGAACTAAAATGGGCATGTAAATTATTCAAAATAAACGTTCGTGAAAAATTACAATGACCATCATGAGCAGTAAGATTATATAGGTTTGTAGAAACTGGGGGATCAATATCGTAAAAATTAAATAAGGTCGTACGTAATCAAATTGCTAGCGTTTTCGTCCGCCATGGCCGATGGCCGCTTTAACAACATGTCTGTTTTCTGTACAGGCTACATAAAGCAGTAAGCCCAAGCAGAGCAGGTGGCTCACCCGTCGGCGCTGTGCTCGCGGCTGAAGGAGCGCAGCGAGCGCCAGCGGTCCAGGTCGTCGCGGCTGCCGCCCAGCGTGGAGGACCGGTTGCTCCGGTGACTGTCTTTTCTCTCCCTCTCTAGCCTCTGCTGTACATTAGACGCCGGCATGGCTTCTCGTGTCCCGCTATCGCGATGGCCTCTTTCACATTTTTTCTCAATCCTTTGGCCTCTGCTTGAACTCCTGCACGAAAAAAACAAGTCAATAAAGTTATTAAAATTCTAAAATTGCAGTTACTTACTGATTTATTAACAAATCTATACCTTTTGTCTCTGCGTCGAGATCTTCTCTTAGGGTCTCTTGCTTCAATTAACTTGCTTTCATTAGGTCTGATATCTTGTGAAGTAGATGCATTTTTTATGTTGAGTGATGGTGAACTAGATGCAGAGTCACACATCTCTTCTAACAGTTTGGCATCCTTCTCAACTTCCTCAGTCCAATCCTGTTAGATTAGATAACAGAATTCTGTTTTAATTAAACCACTCTCTCCTAAGAGACTCTAAAACTGTACAATTCCTAAGGTGTATATGGTATTTAAAAGTATAGGTATTAATAGTAGTTTATTTAACATGGGTGTAAAGTGATGTATTATGTACGAGGGTGGTCTGTTCAAACCCGAGCGTTTCTTGAAACTTGAACAAGCAAGGATTTTAACCTCACCCGATACAGAATAACTTTACCCCCAAGTTGTATATACTGCTTTTTATTCCATCCCACGAGAAAATTAACTTATAAAAAAGAAGCACCTATGTACCTACCTAATTTTTCTGACCTTATCAGCTAGCTTGTTTTTAATCCCACTTCACTTCAATTATTTATTTTCATAACTATAATACAATAAGTACATCATAATTGTCCAGAGGTCAATAATGAATGTATTGAAATTCATTATTGACCGGCTACAAACCGCATGTGAATAATGAGGAACTTTACGACCTGAGAACAGCAATAAAAAAGTCTACTTTTCGAGTGGATGTGATAAAAATAATTATTCTGAGACCCTAATATTGTACTGTAATATTTTACTTTAATTAATAGTACATTATTATACAAGGGCGTAAAGTAATGTATTATGTATGAGGGTTTCAAGTTCGAACCCGAGTGCTCTGAGAGTTTCAGAAAATGGCTTGAAAATTGAACAAGCGAGGGTTATAACAAAACCCAAAGCAGAATATACTTATGCCAGTGTAATATTTTCCACTTTTCATTCCATCCGACGATAAAATTTTCCATTCAAAGCAGATACCTAGGTAGGTACCTAATTATATTATAGATAGCTAGATAGATAAGACATTTACATCAGTACTTAATTTAAGCAACATACATAAATTTATAATACATAAAGTATCTGAATAAATACTATGTAGTGGAAAGGCTCCAACTCAGCATAATGCCGTGGGAATACGTGCACCCAACCAGGATTAACTGTTTGAGCACCCATATGTCACGACGCTGATATTCTGTCAAAACCTGATTTAGGAATCGAGTACGAATCCCAAGAACGAGTCACACACAATTTTTAAAATATTATTAAAAAGCAACCAAAACCAATCAAAAATGCGTAATCAATATATATAAAACTCTTCCGTTACTGACTGACTGACAGACAACGCAGAGCCGAAACTACTGGGTGTAGAAAGCTGAAAATTGGCACGTTGGTTCATTGGGGAGTGAAGGTGAGCACTAAGGAGGGATTTCCCTAAATTCCCACGGGAACGGAAAAAAACGGGATTTTTGTGTTTATGAGAAATCTGCGCGGGAAAAACCGCGGGGCAGCCTCTAGTCAATATATATAAATCTCTTCCGTTACTGACTGACTGACTAACAGACAACACAGAGCCGAAACTACTGGGCGTAGAAAGCTGAAAATTGGCACGTGGGTTCCTTGGGGAGTGTAGGTGAGCACTAAGAAAGGATTTCCCGAAATTCCCACGGGAACGAGAAAAAACGGGATTTTTCTATTTATGAAATATCTGCGCGGGAAAAACCGCGAGGCAGCCTCTAGTCAATATATATAAAGCTCTTCCGTTACTGACTGACTGACTGACAGACAACGCAGAGCCGAAACTACCGGGCGTAGAAAGCTGAAAATTGGCACGTGGGTTCCTTGGGGAGTGTAGGTGAGCACTAAGAAGGGATTTCCCGAAATTCCCACGGGAACGGGAAAAAACGGGATTTTCGTGTTTATGAGAAATCTGCGCGGGAAAAACCGCGGGGCAGCCTCTAGTCAATATATATAAAACTCTTCCGTTACTGACTGACTGACTGACATACAACGCAGAGCCGAAACTACTGGGCGTAGCGGGCTGAAATTTTGCATGTAGGTTCCTTAGGGAGTGTAGGTGAGCACTAAGAAAGGATTTCCCGAAATTCCCATGGGAACGGGAATAAAATGGATTTTTGTGTTTATGAGAAATCTGCGCGAGTGAAACCGCGGGGCAGCCTCTAGTATATATTATAATATAAAAATATTCCTATGTACCCTTATTCAAGCAATAGAAGTAAGCAAACACATAAATTAGTATAGGTACGTAAAATAAGAAGCATTCAGCGACACAATACTAGAAGTAGAATTAAATTATCAATGTCAATCACTGCGCCTGTTTTTGGTTTTCCATTTCCAACAAAAAGGCACGGATTGACTTTTTAAATGAGGACAGTGACAAGGAATTACGAATTGGGGGTGGAATATTGTTCCAGCATTGTGTCGCTTGGTATCGAAAACTGCCACGGAACGCCATTGTTCGGTGATGAGGCGTCATCAGAACAAGTGAGCAATCCCTAACCGTTCTACGGCGATTTCTCCAGGTTAGTTTTTTATAGAGATATTCTGGCTTCCTAGTTCTCACTATACCGAACATCAAAGTGGCTAGCATCAATTGATGTCGCCCCTGTATTTTTAATAGGTTAGATGAATTTAAATACGGCGTTACATGCGATCTAGGTGGAATATTAAAACAGAATCTCGCGCAGGCGTTCTGAACTCTCTGTAATATTCGTTTTGTTTTCTTGAATGCAAGGGCCATAAACCTTTAATCCATAACTCAGCTTTGACTAAATTAGAGTCTCACATAATATAAGTTTTCTCATGTCAACCAAAAGGTAATCTCTCATTTGATATATCACCCTTAATCTGTAGAAACATTGCTTTACCAGTTCTAGGACATGATGTTCATAATTTAAAGATGCCCAAATTTCGCGCAACAGTAACTTTTTCAAGCGGAATACCTTTTATATTTATATTTAAATTAACTGAATTCAGACTTGCGATCTGTTTCTTGAGCCCAAGATCATAAATTTAGATTTTGCTGCGTTTAGGACGAGGGAATTATCAGAGGTCCAAGTTGATACTGCCTGTAAGTCTTTATTTAGACGATCAGCAGAGACACTGAAATTGCTCACTGTGGATTGTAATATTCCCGGTTAAGTAAGTAACACAACGAGCGTCTATTTCGAATGATAGTTTATTTCCAACTGCCTTCATATTCATAATCTTAAATCATAGTACAATGGTTAAGTGACGTCACTTAGTAAGGTACACTCCATGGATGATAAGTATATCAGCAAGTCATCGGCATAAACGTGGTAGTGTGAACATTCTATCCAATTTATTATATCGGCACAGTATAAGATGAAGAGAAGGGGCCTCAGTATGGACCCTTGGGGCACCCCTCTATTTATTTGACCTTTTTGGAACATATCTTCGTTCCATCAACACGCGATTCTACGACGATTTGTGAACGTTTACGAAGATAGTTGCTAAACCAATTAATTGTAGTCATGTCAAATTGTCAAAACCATAAAACCTTAACTTTGATAACAAAAGTGTTGTCAAGTATTAATGCAATTGAATGTTTTTGAAAAATCTAATAACGCCAATAAAGTTCCCTCCCCCATATCTTGTGATGATAAAATACCATCAACCACATCCAGCAACACAGTGTCAGTGCTCCTTCCCTTTCTAAAACCTGATTGATGCTTTGGGAGGATATAATTTCGTTCAACAAAAGCTGACACTTGGTCAAACGCCACCTTTTCTACCACCTTTGACAGATATATACTATTGACCATAGCAGTCGTTTTAAATTCACTTAATCCTCATTATTTTTTAAAATAATATTAGTAAGCAAATTAAAATTAAAGTACTTATGTTAGTAAGTACTTAAAAACACGTAGGTAAACAACTAAACAGAAGAAAACAGTAATTTGCCGCCATTATTTTTTTTATGTCAATTTATATGCACAGATTAAATTTAAAAAAAAAATTGTTTGCTTCGAGGGGAAAATAATGAATGTATGGAAATGCCGTAGTCCGTAGAGAGTCACTCTTTGACTAAAAGAACAGTAACCAAAAAGTACTGTTATTGAGTGGATAGGATGAAAATGTTATATCTGATTTTTGTGTAATATTTTTTGGGGAAAACTTAACAAAATATTGTTTTAAACAACCAAACTATTAATTTGATATCATACCAAGTTTGCCATATCTGTAAAGTTCATGGAACTGTAAGCAACAGCTTCACTGTCAGACTCCTGCTTGCTCTGTTTCTCTTCCTGATTATCCAATAATTCTTTCTCATCTGCATGACTAATTCCATTTTTTGAGGCTGTAAGTAAATAAGTTTAATTATACTCATTGCAGTTAGCACAGAAAAAGGGCATGTGCTCACAGAGGAAATATGTCTTTGCCTGGCAGTGTCACTCATTTTTATCAAACTAAATTCCAATGAAGAATTTTTATACATTCCCATTTAGAGAAACATCAAAGTCTAACAACTTTACATCAACAGGGTCTATATTTACTAGGTAATTCTTTACAAAATGCTAACATCATCATCTCAGTCATAAGGCTTTTCACTGCTGGACATAGGCCTCCCCCACACATTGCCTCATGACAGGTCTTGAGTGACCTACCCTCTGGGCTCCATCCCTTGATACCGAAAAGTATTGAGAAACATAATAATAATAATAAGCACAACTAAACTGACACAAGAAAATGCAACTTTGTATGTAGCTTTGCTATTTCTCACCAGAATTATAAACATGATTATGATTTTGCATATTCTCTGCATGCTGCATTATAATTTCACTATCTCCTGAAGTTTCATACAAATTAAGATATGAGTTACTAGGTGTTGATCTTCTAGAGTCATAATTTTTTAAAAAGGAGTGGATAAACTTTTCCTTGTCAAAATTCTCATTGTCTCGCAGTCTTCCTCTTCCCCGAGAGGGGAGAGTCTGGGACCAGCCAGAACTAGAACTATAATGGGGGTGATTGTAACCTGATTGACCAAAATTGTTTGAGGATCTATCTTGATTTATTTGATCTACACTATCAAAACTGTGATGACCAGATTGTTCCAGAAACTTTTTTCTTAGTCTGGGAGGCAAGTTGTCAAAGTTGAGCATGTACTTTGGTCTAGGCGTATCACAAGAATATCCAGCAGAGTTCCTTCGTCCCGAGGGTGGCTTGCCACCAGAGGTTTGATTTTGCCAGCCAGATATTTCCATACTTCTGCTGTCTCTGTTGCGATCTATGAGACTTGAGTCCCGACCGCTGTGGTCAGGAGACACAATTCTTGGCTCTGAAATCTGTCTATAATTTCGATTATAGTTGATATCATTACTTCCATCTCTGCTATTCCTTCTTCCACCTCTTGACCCACTATTGTTGAATCCATGCTTGTCCTTTCTTCTTCTATTGTAAGATTGACTGCCATTATCAACTCTAGAAGCATCAAAATGTCTTTCATCCTCTGGCTTACCTTCTCCTGCTCGGGCAGTGTAATGTAGTTGTTCTGGTCTTCTATGTCTATTAAATGTCATTGATTCCTTCTCCTTACTTTGACTATCTGCATCATAAATGGAATTGTTTGATTTATATTGATCCCTAGCCTTGTGGCTACTACCAACATCATAGGAATTCATTTTTGAATCAAAACCATAGCCTGATTTTTTCAAAGGCCCACTGCCTGGTTTATACAGTTGTTGTTGTGGTTTACCCCTTCTGTATTCTTTGAAATCATCATCCATATCAATAAGCTTTTGAAGATAATAAAATAAATTTTCATTAGAAAAATAAATTTACTGAATTGCGAGCGAATCTCAATATTATTTTGGTGTAGGTTATGTTTTAGTACCACGAATATTATTTCATTGTAATGTATCAGATCTAAATCGCTAAAAGGAATTTGGGTCGGTGGGTCGTTTTGGTAACAATTTTAACAAATATTGAATCTAAATCACGATTATTTCCTGTCGAACAAAATCTAAATCAATGAAATCAATTTTTTGTCACACACAACACACAGCACACACATAACAAAGATCTAGCCACAGACCAACTAGAGAGAGATAGGTACTAGATCTAGCATTAGGCTTCGAACGCACAGGCGGATTTTTATCCGCGCGGCAACAAACCGCGCTTATAAAAATCCGCTGTTGCTGTTTTAAAGGTTGTTATTTCATTTTCAACCTTATTCATAGGCCACGAAGGTACAGGCGAATTTTTAGCCGCGCGGAAATAAAACCGCGACAGCGGATTTTTAACCGCGCGGTTTTTTATCCGCTGGTGCGCACACTTCCATAGGATTCAGTATGTTACATAAAATCTGCGCGGCAAAAAACCGCCTGTGCGTTCGTAGCCTTAGCTAGCACAGCAAAAAACAATAGGGATGTCAAGAAATAATCAATTTTAAAAAGAATCGATTATTAATCGATTTTTTATTTAAAAATATCGATTAATAATCGCTATTTTTGTTTTATGATTGATTTTTGAATGACTATCCCTAGATCAAACCTTAGTGACGTCACGTGAATGCAAAGAAATTGTCAAATGGTATCTTATTTCCTTATTATAATCCTACAAAATTAAAGAGTCATAAAAATCTACGATGGTAACCTTAGCAATCCTCTATCCTCTCTATGTCGCGTTATGGTTTCTGGCATTTTCAAAGGTAAACATCGGCAGATATTTTAATTTTTTCAAATAATTTCGTAATTTAATAGCGTGAGTATGTTAAACAAAGAAAAGCAATCATTAGGAGAATGGCCTGCATGGTGCGCAATTGCAGATCACTCTTTGGAAATAAAGAAAACTTGGACGAAAGAATCAGTTTTCACGCGTGAGTATTTTTCCTACAAAATAAACTTAAAAATGATATGAGAATTTGAGACAATACTTCAGAATGCTTATTATAAGTACCCAACGTGATTTCATTCACTTTTTAAAAAAATAAGCCCAAAAATGTAGAATTTAAACAATTCTAATTTGAGGCTATTAGGGCCGTCAAAACATTGTATCGATAATCAAGTCGATGAATGATTAACTAAACATTTTCTTCCAGGTTTTCGAACGCTGAAAACATCCGCAGGCTCTGGTTTACTGCCACTGATCGCAGGGAAAAGTATATTACAAAAATTTTTGGAACTCGGAACTTCAAGCCCGAATGCTTTGAGGTTTGCAACTTATTGAGATTTCACTTTAATCTTTCCCAGTGAAACAGAAGTTTCTTTGGTAAGAACAAAACAATACTTACCAAAAAAAATCTAAGCTTCACACTTACCCTGTTATTCAGGCAAAATAAAAAATAATTTTAGTTATTTATTTAACTTGAAGAATCGCACCGCAAGACACAGAAAAGCCCAGAGCGGCCCCTCAGAAGGTGGAAGGACGATCTGGTGAAGACAGCAAATCCGAATCTGATTTTTGAACCATTTTTGGAATGATATTGATTCGTCAGTTCGTCACCAATGTATATTGAAAAAAGGTTATACAATCTGTTTGATGAGTGATTTGTTAATTTTTTTTATTTAGCCCTATATGTCCCACTGCTGGGCAAAGGCCTGCTTCTTTTTCCAAGCCTTTATGTAAGTCAATAATAAAATTAGGACAGTAGAACATTATTTTATTCTGTTTCTGAAGAGAGAAATTCAAGAGCACTGAGGGTTTTATATAAGGTGTTTCTGACAAGGCGGTAATAAATCATAGGAGGGATTCTGCTCACCACACCTAACAACTTTCCCAAAGCAACATGGGTCGAAATCTCAAAACAAAAATCAGCCGTCCCGTACATTGACCCCGTCACCTGATCGAACCAATGCATGGAACAGCTGTTTTTTTTTTGAGATTTTGACCCATGTTGCTTTTGGAAAGTTGTTAGTTATGGTGAGCAGAATCCCTCCTTTGATTTATTAACGCCTTGTCAGAAACACCCAGTATAATATACTAGGTGTTTCTGACAAGGCGTTAATAAATCAAAGTCTCAAGAGTGAAGACACTTCACCCTTGAGACTCGTACTCTCATTTATTTTACATTAAGGGTCCTGGCGGATTAACAGCGTTGCGATGTATGTAACGTGAATTAGGAGTACCTACTTAGTGCGCATATTTCTGTGATAAGAAGCTGAGCCCGAGCCCTTTCATCGCACAGTACTTACTGCTTTTCTATAAAAATATTATGTATTATATATTTTTACTTAGGTTTTTCTTATGTATTATATATTTTTTCTTAGGTTTTTCTTATGTCAACTGATTTCTATCTGTGCTGTGTGATGCATACTTTTTTTTTAGGAAAGGGCGGTCTACCTTAGACGCAGGTCACAAACTCATCAGCGATGTCTATGGAGCCTGGGAGGATTCTCATGATGCTATTGGGGTTTTCTGTGACCTCTCGAAGGCTTTTGACTGCGTTGATCATGAGACTTTGCTACTTAAATTACAGCACTATGGCTTAATTGATAAATCACTTGATCTACTTGCCTCTTATCTTACTGATCGCGACCAACGAGTGGACGTGGGTGGTGCGGTGTCTGCAGGTTGTCCTATCAAGATTGGTGTACCTCAGGGATCGATATTAGGGCCTTTCCTGTTCCTAGTCTACATAAATGATCTCCCTTACATGTTAGATAAACTTACTGATGTTGTCCTCTTTGCGGACGACACCTCTTTAACATTTAAAGTTAAACGAGGTGACTCACTCAACTTAGATATAAACAAAACATTAGTGGAGATTTCTCAATGGTTTACTTCTAATAATTTACTTTTGAACGCAAAGAAAACTAATTGCATTAAGTTTTCCTTGCCAAATGTGACTGCTTATGATACAGACATACATTTGGACAATAACAAGCTTAATCTGGTAAATCAAACTGTATTCCTTGGTATCACTCTAGATTCGAAACTTCAGTGGGGCCCCCATATCTCAAATCTTGCGGCAAGGCTCAGTTCGGCTGCGTACGCAATCTGGAAAATCAGAAAATTAACTGATGTTTCTACCGCGAGACTTGTGTATTTCAGTTACTTTCATAGCTTAATGACCTATGGCTTGCTTCTATGGGGAAGAGCTGCAGATATTAACGTCATTTTTATACTACAAAAACGCGCAATTAGAAACATTTATCAGCTTAAAGCTCGCGAGTCCCTCAGACAAAAATTCAAAGAAATTGATATTTTGACGCTTCCGTCCCAGTACGTCTTTGAAATTATTATGTATACTCGTAAAAACTTACACATGTTTGATAAAAAATGTGATAAAATTAAAGACCTTAGAACGCGTAGCAAAAACAAACTAAGTATTCCACAGAACAGACTAAAACGGACAAACAAATGCTTTATAGGAAACGAAGTAAGATTTTATAACAAGATCCCAGAAGAGATTTTGATCCTGAATGATAATGAGTTTAAAACTCGTATCAAAAAAGGTTTGATTAAGAAAGCTTATTACAATGTTGATGATTATGAAAACGACAAAGACGCATGGAAGTAGTCTAGCTCTGCACGATATTTTCATTATTTCATGTATGTACTTTAAATCTTATTAATTTATGTTCTTTGTATTGTAAATTGAATTGTAATGTCACAACCAAAAAAAAAAAAAAAAAGAGAGAAATTGTAAAGTAGAGTTTGTTACCCCTTTCTTCTCTACGCTGTAAAATCATTGCGAAAGGGAGTAGAATCATTTGACAGAGGAGGACTCGTTTGGGGGCGTCTCCAGGCGACCATTGTCGTAAGGCAAGGCAAACATTGTTTGCCTGAGCCAATTAGTGGGCACCCTGAACTACCTCGCCTCTATCAGTATAGGATACTTTACGAAATAAGGTATCAATATTAATTAGATTAGTCTAATTGACTTTCAATAAGCGATATCTTGTATCCTGTATTGAATAAATCATTTTTTACTTTTTTTTTTTTACTTTACTTTTATCTATCTACCTAAATATAATTCTGACACAAAAAAACTTTAAGAAAAAAGATAGAAAATCTTTCTGTGACACTGACATATTTTTATTATAAGTTTTCATTATTGCGTATATCGATATCGATTGAAACTGGATTCAATACAACCCTATTTGACAGTTCAGTTGAAACGCCGCTCAAAATCGAACCCATCTTCTGTCCTTTTTGATCACATAGTAAGTTTTGTAATCGTAACCAGGACAGGGCAAATACACAAAAATAGGTTAACTCTATTGTAGCGTAGCGGCGGTTTCCTTACTCTGAGGACTATCCTATCAACTATTTTAAATTTTTTTATAGCAAAAAAAAAAACAATTTATGTTTTAACCAGTGTCTAATCCAGTCAAATTTGGTTCTTTTTTATTGATTTTAAGATACTTATGATATTTTTTTTAGTTCAGAGGCTATTGCTAAAGGATCATAATCATCATACATAACCAATTTTAAATTTGTTGTAGGCTCATACCGTAAGGTCAGAAAACAAATTGAAAAAAGAATAAATTCATACATTTTCTATCGTATGAATTTATTCATTTTTCAAATTGTTTTTTAACAAGCTGTCATGGAGAAATTCTTAACGTCCAACAATTTACAATATATATTTAATAGTAAATTAAAGCCCATGTGCTATTCTAAATGTTACAGGGTGGCCCATAAGTCCTTTGAAATTTAAATCTCGAATTAAATTCAAACGGTGCGCAAGAATGGCGCGCGGGGTACGGGGGAAGCACTAACGGTCTTTCGGAATTCAGTTGCCATGGAGCGTTTCACTGGTGCGTACCGTGCTTCTGCTACCGTTACGCGGCGTAAATGTGTATATAACGTGTTATTCTCTGATGAGGCTCACTTCCACAACAACGGCCATGTCAACAAGCAGAATTGTCGCTACTGGAGTTGCGAAAATCCAAATCGCAAACATGAAAGGCTCTTACATAGCCCTAAAGTGACAGTTTGGGTTCTCGAAATTTACAATAATTCTGCCGCCGCGCAACGGTAGCAGAATTATTGTTGCGATAAAACTCGCGCACACAAAAAGCACCAGTGAAACGCTCCATGTCGACTGAATTCCGAAAGACCGTTAGTGCTTCCCCCGTACCCCGGCGCATACTTGCGCACCGTTTGAATTTTATTCGGAATTTAAATTCTAAAGGACTTATGGGCCACCATGTATTTTTATCCACAGAACAAGGAAGATGCTCTCTCTCTCTAAATAGAAATCGCGAGTAGGCGGAGCCCACGTGCCTATCATTAGCTCTGCAGTGCATAAGCGTAGTTTTTGACAGATTTGATAAGCTCAGTTGCTTTATGCTTCTTGTAAACAAACCACCAGGAAAAATATGAAAAAAAACCCACTAAAATGCCATATTGTGCTGTGTTGGAATGCAAAAATTAAAGTTGGGGACTTAAAAGTACTAATTATGCCGTATCATTACATCGGTAAGTATTATTTCACTGTATTTTTAAATAAATTTGAAATTATACATGAACAAGAAAACAAAACCATAAGTGAGAAAATGAAAACACCCTAATTACGGAGCAGTAAATTTGAATTTTCATTGAAGCCTGTGACTGTGACTGTACCTTCATAGCGTTCTTCTTTATCTATGGTATTAGACTCATGACTTTTTCTAGAACATTTTGACAACAGTATAATGGAAATCAGTTAGAGATTGCTCAACATGATGAAAATCTATCGATAATTTTCTATGATAAAAATCTATCGATAATGTTGTAATATGTAAAAAATAAAGTCGATTTACGCATCAGTGCTTAGGTATGTTTAAATCTTTAAAAATACAGCGGATTTTAATGCGTATTTTTTTAATAGATAGAGTAATTCAAGAGGAAGGTTTATAAGTATAAAAAATGCACGTTCTAATAATAGGTTAGGCGGTACGAAGTTTGCCGAGTCGACTAGTATTGTATAAAGACAAGTCGTCACTCTTATAGTGTGCTATATTTTATTTTTCTTATCATTTATTTAAAGCTTATGTTACTGGATCACCTTGGGCCAAGCTCAGAACCAAGCACACACACACACAAGCACACACTTAAGCATAAACTTGAAGATAGAGCCATCATGAAAGCTTCTTAAGCTAAGAGGAGTTTCAATAAACAATACCTAGAGAAGAAAAAATGCTAAATATTATATATTAAAAAAACCATGATTAGTTAAGAGTTTAAGGCAAGTTATAAATAAGCAAATACTTTGATATTAAAAAAGATAAAATAATATAAATATTAAACCCATCTTCTTTTATTGGTCTATCTACCCATCCACCTAAATTGTTTACTTTGATTAAAATAAAGCTTCATTTAAAGTACAGTACTTACTCCGAAATTAATAATGCGCATGCAGATTCGCTAATTGTCGATTTCACGGAAACACCTGAATCAAAAATCATAATTCTACTAAATTACGCATGCAGAAAATGCACTTAACCTCCTTAAATACATATCGTCTTCCGTCGCTTGGGAATACGACCGTTGTCGACAGTGACGAAGATTTCTATGCGCATTATAACTTTTGCAGTACTGTAGGTATGTATGTACAATTTTATAACTAAACACATTTTTATTTCTGAATCTATTTATGCGAAGCATAACTGTTGAATACAAAACGACATTGGAAATAAATAAAAAATAAACTGTACACTAAAATAAACTTTGTTCTATGAGCGACTGGTTTTTTCATATGATAATACCAATACATCGCCAATCACCAAGAAGGCCGTTTGCGTAGAATACACATAGATTTTCGTAAAAAAAAAAGTAATTGTTAACTGTAGCCATATGAAAGAAAGTTGTATATCGATAGGTTTTTCTCATCGACAAACTTTCTCCCGCAATATGTACATCCCTAGCTTAGTTTTTCATTTTTCGACGTAGCCACCTGGTGTTTAGTAGCGTTAGTACAAAAGGTGTAGTTCCATCTAGCGTCTAATAGCAAAACTAGGAACAATGCGTGAGGATTTTAAAGCAAAGAGGATGTATAGCTTTCTACCATGTCTTTGGAAAAACCTAATTTCATTCTTTTATCATATGTATGTCATCATTATCTTAAGTATTTCATAATTGTTATTTGATTTTGATCTTTGTTTATTTGTAAAAAAGGTTCATAGTCTACTTCAAAGTTTTGTGATGTAGATCTTTTCGGCATTGTCGTTAATCACCAATGGTAGCTTGGATTTCATAGTGAGCGTTTTGTTTATATGTGTGAGTTTGGACACACTGGTTTCGGTACTAAAAGCTCATGATGCTATTTCTATTGTATTCTCTTGTTCTGTGTATTTATCATTTATTCATGTTAAAAGAATTTCAGTCCAATAGTTTTGGCGACTATGAATGAAATTTATCATCTTTATAATATAAGTTAGTTAAGATATTAATACACGAGCTTTCCCGGCTTACTTCGTTACGCCATAGAATATAAGATACTACAAAAGACTTGGCTCTATTGCCTATGTTCTTTTGACTGCCCAGAATGGTCGAATAAAAAACAAACAACAACAACAAACCACCTGTCAATATATGTAAACAACGGAAAAAATATTGCACCTTGGGTTATATTATTTGAGTTTAGGTAAGGATCCCTAATTTTTTTGAAAATCTAATATAGCCTATGACACTCGGGGTTAATGGAGCTTCCTACCAGTGAAAGAATTTTTAAATCGGTTCAGTATTTCCAGAGCCTATTCGTTACAAACAAACAAACCTTTCCTCTTTATAATCTTTATAAAACCACATTGTCCCTAGCGGTTTGTCTAAAGTCTAAAGCTGGGAGTAACGACCTGCGTTCCACATCGCTGCCACTGCGGGGATATGGTCGACAACCGAGGGCACCATGGTTTGTCTTGTTTGCGGAGTGCAGGCCGCTGGTCGCGCCATGCCAGCCTAAATGATATCATCCGTCAGGCTTTTGCCACCGTCAACGTACCAGCCATTCTGGAACCGAATAGCTTACTGCGTGACGATGGAAAAAGACCCGATGGTATGACGGTCATTCCCTGGAGCCATGACAGGCCGCTGGTATGGGACGCTACTTGCGTCGACACTCTAGCGGCTTGCCATGTCCAGCGGAGCTCGGCTGGCGCTGGTGCGGCAGCTGCGGCAGCAGAAGACCTCAAACGGCGCAAATACGCATCTATCGGACAACAATATGAGTTTGTGCCGTTTAGGGTGGAGACGCTCGGACCATGGGGACCGGAGGCGTGCCGCCTATACAAAGAGTTGTCAGCGTGCTTATCGACCATACTTGTGATCAGCGGGCTGGCTCATACCTGGGCCAGCGGATCAGTCTGGCCATTCAACGTGGCAATGCAGCCAGCCTGCTGGGCACCGTGCCGCCGGGTGGTGGTGATCTGGAAGCAGTTTTCTATTTATAATTATGTGTTTTATTATTATTTTTTGTAAATAGGTACTTGTATATAAATGTTAATTTTAATTGTAATTTCCGTATGCTAGATTAATACCCCCTATATTAAGATATTAATACATTTATCATTTAATGACGTTTCTTTTAAAATTTAGAGAAAATAAAAAAATCTATTATTTTAGAAAATTCGATTATTTTTTCAAGATAGCGTCGCTGCGTTTGCCAAAACTGTTATGTGCAAATTTTCAAAAAAAAATTTTTTAGTCCACTGTGCTACATTTTAAAATGCGCATCGTTTGCAAAAACTTGTATGTGCCTAAGACCTTCAGAACACGATTTACATTTGATGCTATGTGCACAGATTTGATTTGGAATTTATGATAATATGTGACGTTTTAGCAGAGTAAGGAAACCGCCGCTATCAATCACATAAAAGGTCCTATATCGCACATAACAGTTTTGACAACAATGATATTCTTAAAGCTTGGTGCCATTTTGAGAGACAATCATCAAATTTTGATTATTTTTGGATTCTTAGCTTTTGTTGGTTTTTCGAGTATTTAATAATACTAAAATTATAATAATAGTATCGATTTGAATACCTATTTTTTACCTAAAAATCGATCGCAGGTGGCCTGCATCCAGCGTGGACCCGCAGCCTTGCGCAGATCATCCGTCCATCTGGTCGGTGGACGTCCTACGCTGCGCTTGCCGATCCGTGGTCTCCACTCGAGAACTTTTCGGCCCCAGCGGCCATCTGTTCTGCGGGCTATATGACCTGCCCATTGCCACTTCAACGAGCTTATCCGCTTGGCTATGTCGGTGACCCTGGTTTCTCTGCGTATGTCCTCATTTCTCATTCGATCCCGCAGAGAAATCCCGAGCATAGCCCGCTCCATGGCTCGTTGAGCTACTCGGAGCCTGTTCATAAGCCCTATAGTGAAGCACCACGTTTCAGAACCGTATGTCATCACTGGCAGCACACATTGGTTAAATACCTTCGTCTTGAGGCACTGTGGAAAATTGGACGAGAAGACGTTGCGTAGTTTCCCGAACGCCGCCCATCCGAGCTGGATTCGGCGATTGACCTCCTTCTCGAAGTTGGACCTACCTAATTGGATGGTTTGTCCTAGGTATACGTACTCGTCGACAACTTCGAGAACCGAGTTCCCAACCATAACTGGGGTAGGCAGAACATGGACATTAGACATGATCTTCGTCTTTGAGAGCCTTGAGGGAGGCCTATGTCCAGCAGTGGACGTCCTACGGCTGAAATGATGATGATGACTTAAAAAATGTTTTATTAAATAATATTTTTGTACTAGAATTATTAAGTATCTTGCTTTTATAGCGAGATATTTGATAAAGGTATTCAAAGCTTATTTTTTATAATATCTTCATCATCTCAACCTAAAGATGCCCACAGCTGGACATAAGCCTGTTTCACACATCGCCACACCGACTCTAATAAATTTAGATGCGTTATGGTTTGTGCTTTGAAAATGGCACAAACCATAACGCATCTAAATTTATTAGAGGACTAGCTTTTGCCCGCAGTTTCGCACGCACTTTTTCATTAAAAACGTTAATTACTGATTGATTTACTACTCAGGATTTTGGTGACATAATTTCTGCTCGCACCAATACCCCCTAAAAATATCTAGGTACCTATTTACAGTAGTAATATTTTGTTTATTTTAGTTCCCGTGGCAACTCCAGAAATTCTTTTCTACACTCCACCACTCAGACTCATATTCCTAACATTTATATTAGCTGGTTGGGTAAAATATTAAGCTCGGTAGTTGGATTATGTACACCTACGCGAGTAAAATTTTTTTAGGCGCTTTATGTTTTTCTGGAATGTATGTTACCATGTGAATTTTGGTGAATCTTTTCTTAATATGACTCTGAATCTAATTACACCCACTGAAGAACCCGTTTTACTATTTTTACGTCAAAATAAAGAAATATACATTGTTTTCATACTAACTAAAGAGTCCCGTTTTACGTTCCCGTGGGAATTAAGTATATTTCTTTCTTCCAACTACTACTACTATTACATCCACAGAGACACTTGTAGACCAAATTCAACGTTGACATACTCAAGGAAATCAATTTTTCATACAAAATAATTAGTCCGGTAACTTTTTTCGGTTCCCATGGGAATTTAGTTAATTCCTTTCTTTCAACACACTTTCATCCACTGAGGAAACTGTAAACAAATTTCACGTCGATACACTCAAGAAAGTCGATTTTTCATTACCACAAAAAGAGTCCCGTTATTCCCGTTCCCGTGGGAATTTTGTAAATTACTTTCTTTCAAAATTCCTACATTTAATAAGGAACCTGTACACCAAATTTTACGTCGATACACCCTAGGATCTCGATTTTTCATTCTCACTAAAAAAAATCCCGTAGTTCCCGTTCCCGTGGGAATTTTTTAATTTCCTTTTTTACAACACTCCTTCATTCACTGAGGAAACTGTACACCAAATTTCACGTCGATACACTCAATAATGTAGATTTTTCATACTAACTAAAAAATCCCGTAATTCCCGTTCCTGAGGGAATTTTGAGAAATCCTTTCTTAGCGGATGCCTGCGTCATAACATCTACCTGCATGGCAAATTTCAGCCCGATCCGTCGAGTGGTTTGGGCTGTGCGTTGATAGATCACTATGTCAGTCAGTCAGTCAGTCACCTTTGAGTTTTATATATATAGATTGCTTATGTTACCATCATCGTAGATTTTTAGTGACTCTTTAATTTTGTAGGATTATAATAAGGAAATAAAATATCATTGACAATTTCTTCGGCTACGCGTGACGTCACTAAGGTTCGATCTAATTGGTCTTTCATATCTAAGTTCGCGTAGCGTTTCCCCACCTCACTGAGTTAGCGTTTCCCCACCTCACTGAGTTCGCTACGCTCAAGAAGACGGACACAAAGCGGACCCCTCGCGGACACAGTTCACTTTCATTGCGAGAGAGAAAATGTCTTTGTGTGGGTTTTTTCACACGTGTGAGTGTGGAACATCACAAGTGAACTCTTTTGATAAATAATTGGACTACCAATACAAATAACATCCAAAACTTTGTTGTTTATGGGTCCACCGTATGTACAAACGACACTAGCGGGATAAATTGGCAGTTTTCTTCCCCATTGAAAACAATGCACAACAAACTCTAATTAAAGAATACGGTATGTTTTCAATTTCAATTTAAGTATTAAAATAAAGCTAGTATAAATTAATTATAAATTATTTTTCAACATCGCTGGAAAACCATCCGTCGATGACGTCACAACACTAATAAGTAAAATAACATAACAAAGATAGCGTTTCCCCACCTCACTGTAAAATAATATGGGCGAGGCGAATACGTAGGCCATGGAAGACGTAGGCGAATACTAATGGGCGAATACAACAAAAAAACAACAAATTTATAACGTTAACATATGAATGTTTGGCAACATGTTGGCAACCCTAAAATCTTATGTCATATTGAAAGTTTTTCTTTTCTACTGTAATTATAATTTGATTGAACCCATTTGATACTTGTATTACTATAGACTTTGCTAGACGACACATATAAAAACTCTCAAGACTGTCCGTAGAAGTGTAATTCGTTATCAAATAACAAAAATGGGTTCTAAACCTGTAGATGACGTTTAATTATTTTATTTTTCATTATTTATTTAGATTAAATAACTAATTGTACATTTAGTTAGTAATAAGTGCAACAACGACCGATAAAGTCTTGTTTTTCTTGACCTCAACTATCTTAGCGTTTATGTTTTAAAGATATAATGTCCTTCGAGTACTTGCCTGTAGCCGAAGATGAAACCGAAGAGCCAATAGAGTTACCCATAGAGGACGATGGAACGCTGATGCTGAGCACTGTATCCGCGCAGTTTCCCGGTTGCTGTGGCCTTAAGTACCGACATCCGGAAACTAAGAACATCAGGGGCATTAGACTAAGAGATGGCAGGCTGTATCCCCCACCTGAAGGATGGGGCAATCATTTGTACGTATGCAGCTTTCCAAAAGAGAATAAACGCAAGTCTGCTGAAAGCTCTGAGACATCAACCATCAAAAGCAAACGAAATGATAACCTTTGCTCTGACTTGATAGTGCTTGGCTTACCATGGAAAGCAACGGAACAAACTGTGAGAGAATACTTTGAGACCTTCGGTGAAGTACTTATGGCACAACTTAAAAGGGACCCTAAGACCGGAATGTCCAAAGGATTTGCTTTTATTCGCTTTGGCTCATACTCATCCCAGATGCGAGTGCTTGCCCAACGACACATGATAGATGGCAGATGGTGTGATGTTCGGATACCCAATTCCAAAGAAGGCTCAATATCTGCCATGCCATGCAAAGTGTTTGTTGGCCGCTGCACTGAGGAGTTGTCAGCAAATGATCTGAGAGAGTACTTCTCTCAGTTTGGAGAGGTCACCGATGTATTTATTCCAAAACCATTTAGAGCCTTTAGTTTCATTACTTTCTTGGATCCTGAAGTAGCTCAAAGTCTTTGTGGACAAGATCATATAATAAAAGGAGTATCTGTAAATGTATCAAATGCTTCCCCAAAACAAAATAAAGTAGGTGCAAACCAACGTAACATGCCCAGCAGAAACTATGAGGAGGGCCACCCACACAGCTCAACTAATAACAATTCCTGGAGCAGTCGAAACATGGAAATGGTAAACATGCAAGCTTTAGGAATGACTGGCCAGCATGCACAAAATGCGGTTGGTGGAGGAGGTGGACAAGGACAGGGTGGCAGCATGCCCCTGGGCATGGGAGGGCTTCCAGTGAACCAAGCTCTTGTAGCAGCTGCACTTAATCAAGCAGCTGGGTGGGGCCTTATGAATAATATTGCATCTGGTGGTTCCGAACAAGGAGCTTTTGCAGGACCAGCTGCTACTGCACCACCTGGGCCACCCAACTTTTTGTCTTGGATGCAACAAGGTAACTCTGCGCAGGGGCCTTCTAGTCAGTGGGGACAGCGGCACCAGTCCCAGGGGCATTCAGTCTGATACCTCTATGTTGTTCCCCAGGCTCATGAAAATCTCTGTGATTGTAGCAACAATTAGATAAACATCGCTGGTTTTGTGTAATATTGGGTTTACAGTAGAAATTATAGGAGTACCTTTGGGTTTGTAAATGGGACAAAAAAAGTATAGTGCGCACTGCAGAATTGCAAATAAATATAATTAGAGATTTCATAAAATTCTTGTAACATGTTGTATTTAAATTAGGAAGATACGGGCACCACATTTACATCTATTGAGTGGTTTAGGAGAAGTAAGCGGACATACATACAGACAGACAGAGAAGAAAGTGACTTTAATATACTTACTATACAAGCAGAGCCTGTGCTTGCGTGTAAAAGTGACTTTTCCATTATTAATTATTTTATCTTAAAATAGCTGGTCTAAATAATGGTCTAGTCTAGTAATATACTTGCATTTACCATACCAACTGGAAATGAAACCAATTATTTTCGGAATTAGCGGGAATGTGGGGTGCGTTGGGCCCATTAATACGTTAAATTTTGTAGATTAATATAACTTTTTTCTTAGATGATTCTGCTATTGAGTGTGCTTTATTGTGCAAATTAATTACAAGATAACTGAACTAAATGCTAAAATTTTTTTGTCCCATTAACACTTTCCATTGGCTCCTGTAATGTTATTTTATTTATTTATTAAGGAACTTGCTTGTTTTTTTGTTGTTTTTTAACTTATGTTGGTTGGTATATTATTGTGGAGAAGTGAGAATATTTGAGAATGTTAATGATCATTTATATTTGATATGTACTGTTGGTATGTTGTTTTTTTGAATTTCATTTAGAAAGTAGGTAATTACATTAGTGTCTTTATTATGTACCTATTTTTATTATGTATTTTCGTTTTTTGTTATCATTGTTATTTTTCTTCATGCTTTTTAGTTAAGTTCTTATACTTAAAGATTTTTGCCTCCTGTCTTAACAAAATACTTTTTTTTTTTAAACGCGATTTGTTGCCTGCTCTAACGATTTTAATGTTCCATTTATCTATATATATAAAACTCTTCCGTTACTGACTGACTGACTGACTGACTGACTGACTGACTGACTGACAGACAACGCAGAGCCTAAACTACTGGGCGTAGAAAGCTGAAAATTGGTACGTGGGTTCCTTGGGGAGTGTAGGTGAGCACTAAGAAGGGATTTCCCGAAATTCCCACGGGAACGGGAAAAAACGGGATTTTTGTGTTTATGAGAAATCTGCGCGGGAAAAACCGCGGGGCAGCCTCTAGTACAAAATAATTTCAATTTCTTACCTAAATATAAAGTTACGAGATACACCAGTCGACATAAGTGCCGCTCAACTGCAGCAAAATATAAATAGTTACAAAGCCCAAGCACCAAGCTATTATCTGTTAGTCTATAAAACTCTAGTTTTGGATATGGAACCTATTCTATAAAATTTACAGTTTCTTCAGCCATATACTGTATTGCCAAAGTACAAGATCTATTTTGCAATACAGAAAAACCGGAAGTGTTACGGCGACCTAGACCGCCACTGTACCTACCTATACTTACTTACTTTATATTTAACCATAGCAAAAGCGAGAATATCTTAAGAGGACCGTATGTACCCAACTCGTCCATACAAAAAGAGAAAACGTTTTTCCAGTACTAATTATTTTCCAATCGCCATGAAGTTTTAGTATGTTACTTTACTAACACTATAAAAAATTAGGTTTGTACGTTTTCCTTTTTTAAAAATTCGCTAAAGATTCAGACTTATAGGCCCCTGAAATACAGAGATTTTGTGATAAAAATTTGTTCGAATAAAGTTTACGAAACCAATGCACATTTAAAAAAAAAATAGCTTTTGCCCGCAGCTACGCATGCGCTTTTTCGTTATAAACGTTAATTACTCGTTGATTTACTACTCAGGAATTCCGGGACATCATTTCGGATCGCACTCACCCCCTAAAAATATCTACCTATTCTTCTTCTTCTTCAGTTGTGGGGGTAGAGAAGTGCCTGCACTTAGCTCGCGAACTTGGAGCCATTGTGCATTTCCCCACATTTATAGGAGCCATCCGAGCTCATCTACCTATTATCAATAGTAATATTTTGTTTATTTCAGTTCCCGTGGCAACTCCAGGAATTCCTTTCTACACTTCACCATTCAGTCCCTGAAACTTAATGTTCCTAACATTTCTATTAGCTGGTTGGGTGGGTTATTTTATTAGCTAGGTAGTTGGATTATGTACCCGCACGAGTAAAATTTTTTTAGTCGCTTTATGTTTTTGGAAATGATTATTTACCATGTTAATTTTGGTAAATCTTTTCTAATTAAAACTTTGAATCTATGTTCTTCGTCTTTCTAGCTATTATAGTTTTAAACTTTCAAAAAATTCCGGTTTTAAGATACCATTCCGTATTTTTTATTGAAAAATCCATTATTATAATACCCCTGACACCCACTGAAGAACCCTTTTTCCTATTTTTACGTCGAAATTAAAAAATACGTATTGTTTTCATACTAACTAAAGAGTCCCGTTTTACGTTCCCGTAAGAATTTAGTATATTTTTTTCTTTCAACACCCCTACATCCACAGAGACACTTGTAGACCAAATTTCACATTGACATACTCAAGGAAATCGATTTTTAATACTAAACAATAAGTCCGGTAATTCCCGTTCCCATGGGAATTTAGTTAATCCCTTTTTTCAACACCCTTTCATCGACTGAGGAACCTGTTTACAAATGTCACGTCGATACACTCAAGGAAGTAGATATTTCATTCTGAAAAAAGAAAGTGTACTGTTATTCCCGTTCCCGTGGGAATTTTGTTAATTCTTTTCTTTCAATATTCCTTCATTCACTGAGAAACCTGTACAGCAAGTTTCATAATGATACCCTCAAGGAAGACGATTTTTCATTCTAACTAAAAAAAGTCCCGTAATTCCCGTTCCTGTGGGAATTTTGTATATTTCTTTCTTTAAACACTCTTATATTTGTTGAGAAACCTGTACACCAAATTTCACGAAGATACATTCAATGATGTCGATTTTTCATACTAACTAAAAGGTTCCGTAATTCCCGTTTCTGAGGGAATTTCAGGAAATCCTTTCTTGGTGCTCACCTACACTTCCTAAAGAACCTACATGCCAAATTTTAGATTTATACGCCTAGTAGTTTAGGCTCTGCGTTGTCTGTCAGTCAGTCAGTCAGTCAGTCAGTCAGTCAGTCAGTAACGGAAGAGTTTTATATAAAATACTAGAGGCTGCCCCGCGGTCACACAGGAACACAAAAATCCCGTTTTTTTCCGCTCCCGTGGGAATTTCGGGAAAACTTTTCTTAGTGCTCATGTACACGCCCCAAGGAACCCACGTGCAAAATTTCAGCTTTCTACGCCCAGTAGTTTCGGCTCTGCGTTGTCTGTCAGTCAGTCAGTCAGTCAGTAACGGAAGAGTTTTATATATATTGATATTGATTGACTGCTCCGTGGCTCAGTTGGCAGTGATGTGGAATAAGTAATCGTGAGCACCCGGGTTCGATTCCTGGGCGGGACGAATATTGATATGATGAATATCGATGTTTGTTTCCGGTTTGGGTGTGATGTTCGTCTCTGTGTGTGTTTCGGGCGCCCTAGATACAGGTTCTTCCTAGTTAGGGGCTCTGAGTGTGATGTGTTATTATTATTATCAATATATATAAAACTCTTCCGTTACTGACTGACTGACTGACTGACAGACAACGCAGAGCCGAAACTACTGGGCGTAGCGGGCTGAAATTTTGCATGTAGGTTCCTTAGGGAGTGTAGCAGGGGTAACATGACGAAAATTTGTCGACTTTGTCGTATCTATCTGTCACTTTTGTCGATCGTCTCCATACATTTTCCCGCATTGAAATGTCAAAAGCGATTAAAAGTGACAGTTAGATTCGACAAATAGTCCGTCGTGCTGCGGGTGCTGGTGAGAACTAAGAAGGGATTTCCCGAAATTCCCACGGGAACGGGAAAAAACGGGAATTTTGTGTTTATGAGAAATCTGCGCGGGAAAAACCGCGGGGCAGCCTCTAGTTATTATTATCAAGCGTATAAACCTAGATTATTTCATGCTGAAGCGATGGACATCTTTGTGATTTGCTAAGTTTTAGATATAGTGAGAAACGTTTTTACCCGAAATGCTGAAGTTTTATCAAAAAAATTTGCTCTCTCTGTCGCATGGTTGCGGTCACGGAGCTACAGCATGAGTTTTTCTTAAGGGCGAAACAGTCCGAAACTAGTGCCTAAAGTGGCCAAATTAGTTTCATAACGGTTTTTTTCTTTGATTTTGTACCTAAGAGCTACACAACAGAGCCTTAAAAATTCTAACCAAGATTATCTAGGGACTCAAGGCGCATATTTTTGATTTCAGCCATGGTTTAGAAGATATTAATTATTTATCAGGAGTGGCGCTAGTTTCGCCACTTAATATTTTTGCGTTTTTACTGTCCTCTTAAACTATTATCATTTAATTTAAACAACTGTGAATCATTTTCAATTTTTGTTTTAATGTTGAAATATTTATCTATACCAATATTATAAAGAGGAAAGATTTGTTTCTTTGTTTGTAACGAATAGGCTCCGGAAATACTGAAATAATAATAACTGATTTGAAAAATTCTTTCACTGGTAGGAAGCTACATTAACCCTGAGTGTCATAGGCTATATTAGATTTTCAAAAAAAATAGGGATCCTTACCTAAACTCAAATAATGTAACCCAAGGTGCAATATATTTTCCGTTGTTTACATATTTTGACAGGTGGTTTGTTGTTGTTGTTTATTTTTTATTCAGCCATTCTGGGCGGTCAAAAGAACATAGTCGATAGAGCCAAGTCTTTTGTAGTACCTATCTTTTATTCTATGGCGTAACGAAGTAAGCCGGGAAAGCTCGTTTATTCATAAACTTAATAATTACAAATGTTAATATTAGGTAATTTTGAACCAAGCCAACTTGTGGTATACCCATACTATCACTTTCTTTCACGTACTTACGTTCCAGATAAGTTTGCGCGCGGTCACAATATAAACCAATATTATAGCAATCTCGCAGTCAAATAACTAGTAAATTTTCGATGACGTATAAAGCGTTATCTGCCTATATAGCACACGACATTACCTGCGGCTGCGGTAGAATGCAGTCGCTATCCAAATTAAAAATATTTATGAGGAGTTGCAAAACCCCACAATTTATTATTTAAAGATGCGATAAAACACATTTTTTATTTTTTCTTGTGGTAGTAGCAACAGCACTTCAAAGATATCTCTTAAGTATATGTCATCAATTTCACGTTACAAAAAGTTATAATTTAATGGTTTGTCGTTAACTAGTAAGTCCATAAAATTGAGTTTTTATTTAATAAAAAATAATACTAAGTTTAAATAAATAAAAACTGTTCTCGATAGATTGCCGCCACTGTCGCCAGTGGGGAAAAAATATTTTTTCCATTTGTCACCAGGTTCCCAGTGGTTACAAAACCCAGTCGTTATAGTGGCGACGACGCCCCGCGTTACGACCCGCGTGCCCCTAAATGCGGCCTAAGAAAGCATGGCTCATGTGCTCTTATACGAATAAGAATCACAAAATAAGTAAGAAAGAGACACGATGTAGGTTAAAGAGATAATTGTACAAAATTTAAGACTGTTGTTGATATTCAGACACCATGATAATCAATATATATAAAACTCTTCCGTTACTGACTGACTGACTGACTGACTGACAGACAACGCAGAGCCGAAACTACTGGGCGTAGCGGGCTGAAATTTTGCATGTAGGTTCCTTAGGGAGTGTAGGAATTCCCATGGGAACGGGAAAAAAAATGTTTTTTGTTTTTATGAGAAATCTGCGTGAGTGAAACCGCGGGGCAGCCTCTAGTTTTATATATGAAATTAAACTATAGAAATAGTTAAATGATTGCAGCTTTTAAATATTATCTCCAATTATTTTAGTAGAGGTTTACGATGTGGCTTTGAAATGATAGGTACCTACTTACCTACCCAACATTTACTGTGATAATTTATGAAGTCAATCAAATATGTAGTAAAATAAAAATATTCATGTAGGTATTTTTAGCGACGATTGTAAAATTATTAGAGCCAGCTTATCAATTTAGTAGATTACCGTAATTTATTTAATTAGGTACCATAGGGTGCATTCACAGCTTCGTACGAAGCTGGTAACAAGCGCTTGTTGGCGTTGGTTCGAAAAATGTATAGAAAATACATGCGCTGACATTCGCGCAGGTATTTTCTGTACATTTTTTGAACAAGCGCTTGCTACCAGCAGCTTTGTGTGTGAATGCACCCTAAGTATCTACTTCTATACCAATATTATAAAGAGGAAAGATTTGTTTGTTTGTTTGTTTGTTTGTAACGAATAGGCTCCGGAAATACTGAACCGATTTGAAAAATTCTTTCACTGGTAGGAAGCTACACTATCCCCGAGTGTCATAGGCTATATTAGATTTTCAAAAAAATTAGGGATCCTTACTTAAACTCAAATAATGTAACCCAAGGTGCTATATTTTTTCCATTGTTTACATATTTTGACAGGTCGTTTGTTTTTGTTGTTTGTACTTTTATTCGCCCATTCTGGGCAGTCAATAGAACATAGTCTATAGAGCCAAGTCTTTTGTAGTATCTTATATTCTATGACGTAACGAAGTAAGCCGGGACAGCTCGTTTTATTATAAAGCGCATTGCTAGCCAGTCTTAAAAACTATAATTTCTCAATGTTTAAGTATTTATACGTGCACATTTTCGCAATTTGCCTGCAGTATATTTTTAAGCACTTATACTTCTACTATGTTTACTAGGTTTTATATGATCTCACCACAGTAAGAATGTTTCTATGTAGTATAAAACATCCTTCTAAATAGTGCTTTAAAAATATAATACTAGCTAAGTGCCTAAATTGTGCTAAGTATTATTTTTTAATTTTTTTAAGTCGACCCAGCGAACTTCGTACCGCCTAACCAACTATGTTGTGCATGTATTATAACCTACAAACCTTCCTCTTGAGTCACTCTATCTATTAAAAAAAACCGCATCAAAATCCGTTTCAAAGTTTCAAAGATATAAGCAATATAGCGACAGACAGACGCGGGAAGCGACTTTGTTTTATACTATGTATTGAGTATTGATTAGTTTTCAAGATAAATATAAATGAAGAGCATCAACTTAGTTGAGGTCTTTGCTGAGAAAGCGCACTCTCTCGGGATCGAAGGATTGGCGCAGGCAGCGAAAAATGGCACAAAAATTAAATTATCTTGAATGATCGTAGATTCACAGTTCAACCCAGAAATTTTATGTAGTTTTTTTTATACGGGGCATATAGATATTCTATGTACATTGACGCCACGCACGACCCTTGCGCAAATGTGCCTTGACTTGACCCTCTAAGCTGTCTGGCTTCATGAAAGGTAATAAATACAGGGTTAGTGGGTAAGTAGATCTAGATCCGTTGAGGGCTGGTTAAGTATTATATACTCTGTGGTTGGGGGCGTGTAGTATCCATAATTTCTGACTGATTTGACAAAGTATTAAACACCGTATTCCAAACCCAACCGATTTTGAGATATTCTACTTTTATTTATTTTTATAAAAATTGCCGATTTATTTTACAACTTATCGCGTTTCAAGTTTTGCAATAAATGCGTATTATATGATTTTTATAATTGATGTATTTCATGCAGGATAAGAAGCTCAAAGACCGCAATAACCAAAATTGCACCTAATTATACTAAATAGTTCTAGCGTTTGTGGACTATGAGAAGGCCTTTGATTCGGTCGAAACATGGGCGGTGCTAGAGTCTCTCAACGATGCCGGATTGACTATCGGTACATCGAAGTGCTGAAGTGTTTGTATAGCAACGCCACCATGTCTGTCCGAGTACAGGAACAGAATTCGAAGGCTATTCCCTTGAACAGAGGCGTGAGACAGGGAGATGTTATATCTCCGAAACTGTTCACCGCCACTTTAGAAGACGCCTTCAAACTTCTAGAATGGAAAGGATAGGGCATCAATATTAACGGCGAATACATCACTCACCTTCGGTTTGCCGACGACATCGTAGTCATGGCAAGGTCGATAGAGGAACTCAGCACGATGCTCGAAGGCCTCAACCGAGTCTCCCAACAGGTGGGCCTTAAAATGAACATGGACAAGACGAAGGTCATGTCTAATGTCCATGTTCTGCCTACCCCAGTTATGGTTGGGAACTCGGTTCTCGAAGTTGTCGACGAGTACGTATACCTAGGACAAACCATCCAGTTAGGTAGGTCCAACTTCGAGAAGGAGGTCAATCGCCGAATCCAGCTCGGATGGGCGGCGTTCGGGAAACTACGCAACGTCTTCTCGTCCAATATTCCTCAGTGCCTGAAGACGAAGGTATTTAACCAATGTGTGCTGCCAGTGATGACATACGGTTCTGAAACGTGGTGCTTCACTATAGGGCTTATGAACAGGCTCCGGGTAGCTCAACGAGCCATGGAGCGGGCTATGCTCGGGATTTCTCTGCGGGATCGAATCAGAAATGAGGACATACGCAGAGAAACCAGGGTCACCGACATAGCCAAGCGGATAAGCTCGTTGAAGTGGCAATGGGCAGGTCATATAGCCCGCAGAACAGATGGCCGCTGGGGCCGAAAAGTTCTCGAGTGGAGACCACGGATCGGCAAGCGGAGCGTAGGACGTCCACCGACCAGATGGACGGATGATCTGCGCAAGGCTGCGGGTCCACGCTGGATGCAGGCCACCTGCGATCGGTACAGATGGAGAGCCTTGATGGAGGCCTATGTCCAGCAGTGGACGTCCTACGGCTGAAATGATGATGAATGATGATACTAAATAGTTCAAAGTAGACGTCTGAAAGTTTAAAACCTTAATTTTTGGAAAGAAAATCTTCTTAGTGAAATATCGTAAAGAAAAATATGACACTTGGGTAGGTAGATAGATGTGAGTCTGGTATTATACCATACAATACATACCGTATAATACCAAAAATACCGTATTAAACCGTGTAATACCTGTTCATGCGGTATTTTTTATATGAAACGTTTGATTGGGTTATAAATATATTATGAAGGTAAGCCTATGCATGTATGAAGTTAAAACTGACAATACATGTCTGATTAAGGCAAAAATTACTGAAAATTTAAAAACCTTTAAAAAACTACGCTTTTATTTAATGAAATGTCGTTATAAAATGATAGTTAAAGTACCAACTATACGTTTCTTCCTTTTTTTATAATAAAGCTTTTATAATAAAGCTTGTTTTTGAAGTTATGTATGATGTCATATTCGTAATGAGCGTCCTCGAAAAGCTAGAAAATGCCACACATATTGATTTATCAGAAAAATATTATGTCAGCCATCTTGAATTTCAAAGTGCATGTCATTTTCGTAATTAGCGTCCCTGAAAACCTACAAAACCCCACCAATATTGACTTTCCTTAGTTCATTTAATTAAAATAGTTTTATTTTAAGGGAGACATTCGCCATATTGGCATAAGCTTATTTGAGGGTCGAATTTCTACCATTTTCATAAGGTCTTTCATATAATGCATTAGATGGTCTACCTACTGAATCCTTAAAACATTATACCCTAAAAGTTCTTAAAAACGATTTTTTGTATACAAAAATAAAATACTAAAAATACTGTATGCTAAAATAAAATACCGGTTTAATACATGCTCATTTTGGTATTAAACCGTATTTTTACATCTATACGTAGTCTGCACTTGGATGTGCTTTAAAATATCTACGTTTCATTATCTTTCAAAAAAGTTGTAACAGTTTAGGATTTTCTCTTCATTTATAAATTAAAACTTAGTTCTGTACCTAGGCTGAAAGGGAGGTAATAAAATATCAGTTATTATTACGCCTTATAAATAGACTAGTGGGCGCCCCGCGGCTTCGCCAGCGCAATTTCCCTTGTAACATCGAATTCCCAATTTTCCCATAGGAATTTCGGGATAAAAAGTTGCCTATATCCTTTCTCAGGCTCAGACTATCCATATACCAAATTTAATTAAAATTGGTTCAGTAGTTTTATCGAGAAAGCGAGACAGACGGACAGACAGACAGAGTTACTTTCGCATTTATAATATTAGTATGGATAAGTTGACTTAGGCTTAGGCATAGGAAGCAAAACATTATACTACAAAGTATTTAATATACAGGATCTAAAGTTCGTGCTTAACATATTTTTTGTTTGTTGTTTGTTTCTCTGTTTTGCACATTTTTACGCATTCGTCTTCGGAGTAGACTTTTTACTACACCAGACAGAAGAACAAAGTCCTCCTCATTTCGTTTGCTGTGTAAATTATTTTGTCTCTTAGGATTTCGACATTTGCCACCTTAGGATTGCTAATGGTAGACGAGACTCTTGATGTGTCTCCACTACATAGTCAAATCAGTCAGAAGTTATGAATAGCACAAGCCCTTTAATGGATCTAGATCTCTTACCCAAACAACAACAAACAACTCTTAACAACTTTCCCAAAGCAACATGGGTCGAAATCTCAAAACAAAAATCAGCTGTCCCGTACATTGACCCCGCCAGCTGATCGAACCAATGTATGGAACAGCTGTTATTTTTTTTGAGATTTCGACCTATGTTGATTTGGGAAAGTTGTTATTTATGGTGAGCAGAAGCCCTCCTTTGATTTATTATCGCCTTGTCAGAAACACCCGGTAGAATAGGGTATTTCCGTGACAGCTTTTATAATGTCATGTCATAATGAGATATAGAAATAATAGATATAAATAATCTGAGATAATATACTTATATGAATAATTAACTACACTGCTCATTTCTCATAAGTAAGGTATCAGTCGTATCAATCACCTTGCACCTTATCCGAACGTCGATTTGTGAGCATGCATGTGTCAGCGGGTATGTTTAAGGTTTATGTAAGAAGTTATCATCAATATATATAAAACTCTTCCGTTACTGACTGACTGACTGACTGACTGACAGACTGACTGACAGACAACGTAGAGCCAAAACTACTGGGCGTAGCGGGCTAAAATTTTGCACGTAGGTTCCTTAGGGCACTAAGAAAGGATTTCCCGAAATTCCCATGGGAACGGGAAAAAACTAGATTTTTAAGTTTATGAAAAATCAGCGCGAGTAAAACCGCGGGGCAGCCTCTAGTTAATTTATAAAAAAGCTTTCCACGATCTGCGTCCGCTCTGTAGGATGCGTGCACAGGCGCGAGGGACGCGAGACGGAAAATATGGCTGACATTCAAAGTCTCGGTGGAGCTCGAACTCGCACTCCAAAATGTCAAAATGTAACTTTGATCCGTTCTCCGCTCCAAATTGATATAGATAATAGAGTTCCGACTGCAAGGCAGTGAAGTATACGCTCAATGGAGGTAAAAACGGCTACAGCCAGGAAAATGAGTAACCGGGAACGACTGGTCCGAGTATCATACTCGACCGAGTAGCTTCCAAACACTGACTGTGAATATCAGCCTTTAAACCTAAACCTGCGTGCGTTGGCGTCCGTAGTCATCGGCTGTGGGTTGTGTAAGTATGATCTGCAGAATCGCGGACCGTGGGAAGCTACTTTTAAACATGTACAGTGGCGGACACGGTCGGCGTAACACTTCCGGTTTTTCTGTTTTGCAAAATAGCTCTTGTTCTTTGGTAATACAGTCTAGGGCTGACGAAACCATAGACAAATCTGTTACGGCCTCCTAGTCCGTGACTGTACATACATTATCTTGGTACCTACTACACCACCTTGTCATTGGTTACTGTCGCTGTGCGAAATGCGGAGATCTATTTTATTTAATAATGAAAGATAATCAAATTACTTACATACTTACCTAGGTATTAAATAAGTATGTAAAATACAAAATACTCTGCGACTGCAGACTGCGCCTTAGTACTTATATACCTAGGTACCTTATTATTGTTATTTAACTTTACTGTCAGAATTTATAAAATTGTAATATTATGTAAGATTTATCAAATTTGTAAAATTTCAATCAAAATTTTAGGTAAAGTTAAACTATTTTTATGTATTGACGTCCTAGATATGTATTTAGATAAATTACAGTTTTGTTATTTTATTGCTGAAGCAACTACGCTTGGAGTCAAATCGGGTGAAGTAAAAAACAAAAGTGTAAGCAAAACTATTAAAAATATTGTTTTTTATTGTAAATTCCTCTATAAGCAGATCACATTAAGGTGGAAGAATGGATAGGTTGATTTGCTGGTCACTGTAAAATTGTAAATGCCATGAAATTATAAAAGTAGCGTGAAGCACAGCGGCGAGGCGGGGGGCGGTATTTGTGTGAGCCTGTTTCGCCTCGCAAATGGTAGTCGATGTGCAATTGTGCAATGTTGACAATTTGTTTGGAATTAAACTCTTTCTGTTTGTTTTATAGGTTCATTGTCAAATCATGTAAGCCACAAACGGGCCACCGACACGCTTTGCTGTGGTTGTTATCGGTGGCACGTTTGCGCCGAGCCTAGACTTACGTTCACAGTCGAGTAAGGAGTAGCACAACAAAGTTTCAAAATGTAACTTGTAATTATCCCCCGCTCCAAATTATTATATGTAGACAGTCGAATTACGACTTTAAGACAGAGCATAGGCTCGACGGAGTTTGAGACGGCTCGAGCCAGAAACATTTATTTGTTCTCTAGAACGACTTGTCCGTGTTTAAACTCGATCGAGTAGTCTCCAAACATGACTGTGAAAGTCAACTTAAATTATGTGACACTGTATACTGTGTCATATGTATACTCGTCTGTATATGTCACAGGATGCTATACTTAAGAGCCACTTTACAGCGATGCTAGCGCCATTCGCGAAAAAAATTAATATCTTCTAAACTGAGGCAAATATCAAAAATGTGGCACTGTATGACACTAGATAATGTAGCCTAGTATTTTTTAGTGCTATCGCTGTAAACTGGCTCTTAAATAGTGTAATTGGAAAATTTACAATAAAGTATCTCGGACAGTTTTGCAATATTGGTTGAAATTAACCCTTCACCCAAAAATATTATCGTAGTTGTATTAACAGGTACTTATTATGTTATTCAAAACTAGTCGACCCGGCGAACTTCGTACCGCCTAACCTTTTACTATTTTGTGCATTTACCTCATATACTTATAAACCTTCCTCTTGAATCATTCTATCTATTAAAAAAAACCGCATCAAATCGGTTGCGTAGTTTTAAATATTTAAGCATACATACATCATCAATTAATAAATAATTTCTTTCTTTCTTTCTTTAATTTTATTCTATGTATTGATGATGATTATAATTGGTAATACATATTATATTGACTAATACTTAGACAGTACTCCAAAAGTGATAATGCGCATAGAAATCTTAGTCTCTGTTCGACTACGGTCGTATTCGCGGGCGTCGGAAGATGATATGTATCTGGTTAAGTACATTTTCATCATGCGTAGAATATGTTTTTTGATTCGGGTGTTTTCATGAAAACGAAAATTTGCGAAGATCTGAATGCGCTTTATTAGTTTGGATGTACTGCACCTTTTTTTTCTTAAATTAACAACTATTTTCATTTGTTTTTTTGATGATGCCTGTATTTGTGTTGTGAGTGTTTTTGTTTTAAATGGAGCAATTTTAAATAAGTTAGGCCCGCAAAATCCAACTCGGTTTAAACTGTGTTGTTCGTTTAAGCTGCAGCTGTCACTTTTTGTTTATATGAGAAAGAAAGTGACAGATGCAGTTTAAACTTCTAAAAGCAGTTTTAACTGAGTTGGGTATAACGGGCATTAGTAAATTAAGAAAACGTTGCTAACAAAATATAATTGGTTGTCCATATTTCCCATGACCATTGAATATAATGTACTATCATTATGCACTAATTTTTACATTAAGGAAATATCTACCTGCATACGCGCGCGACCTCGTCATTTTGCTGCTACGTGATATTAATAATACTAAAAGATACTATAGTTCTATGCAGATTCTAGATATTTATACAATTTACATTAATTGATTGAGTGTGGATTGATATGTTTCATGAAATAAATTATTTGGCGTTGAATTTTGGTTTAAATTTTTATGACGGGAAATATTAAAGCTTGGTTTTAGTTGTTAATTTTCTATTTATATTTTATAACAAGGCGTAAGTAGCGACCTTATTAAATAAAAATCATAAGTTCAAACCGGCATTTTAATTTATGGTCGTAATATAATAACGCCAGACCCCACACATCTATAACCACTCAGCAAAATACGAGAGTTTGGCTGGGAGGTGTTAAGAGGCATCATAGCACAGCTAAAGTAGCGCCACCCGAGAAAAAATAAATCTTCTAAACTAAGGCAAAAATCAAGAATGAGAAACAATATTCCACTAGATAATGTAGCCAAGTATTTTTAGAGCACTCTTGTATAGCTTTTAGGTTAGAGATCAAACAAAGCTACTGATTGTTGCCAAAAGTGGCCGTTTTGGGCAATGGGACCCAGAGAGATGGCGGAGATGGCTACTCAGAATTCTCAGAGCTCAGAGAAAGGAAACCGTTTCCCCACCTCACTGGGAAACTGCCGCTAGAATCATTGCAATATTTACCTTCTCTCTGGCTATGACCTCAAAATTCAAAATGAGGAAACTTTGACTGTTTGTCTATCTCTAAAGCTAAAGGCGCTAAAGGACAATGGATAAGGAGGTGGCGAGCAAATTTTCTAAATAATAAGCACGCTTGGCAGAGCATAGTTTTTTTTGTGTCTATTACCCCAGCCAGAAAGTACATCGCATCGAAATTTTGAAAATGCCAATATTCAGTGCATCGGACGTAGTAAATGTGCGCCAAGTGTCGAATTTGTGCAGCCAGAGGTTTCGGAGTTATAGGCTAAAAACAAATTCTGCTGGGAGAACGTTCTCCTGGAAACACTTTTTTGAACCGCTGGGCCTAGGTCTTTGAAACTTGGCAGAAATTTAGCTTGTATTTGTGCCTAAATGTGCACAAAATCTGGAAAATGTGCATCTTAAGATAAGAGAGTTATTCAAATTCCTGCTGGGGTAACGTTTAGCAGTTTTCTATATCTCGGAAACGGCTCACGCTAAAGAACTGAAAATTTTTATAAATAATATTAGTCACTTTTTTGAATTTGTGTCAAATTACGGTTTTAAAATAATTGTTAGTTTTCGAGTAAAAAAATAAACAAAAAAAAGAGAAAACCCCTTACCACAAATGAACAACGATACTTGGAGACTTGAAAACTATATAAACCCTTCCTTAACTTGCCCTTCACGTTATTCTTAAGTATCATAACTCTAGGTCAAATACTTTTCGAGAAATAAAGCTTTAACCAAATGTTTTACCGTGGGTTAGGTTTAACAACCTCTCACGCAAAAACCAATGCAGCGACGACATTGGTAACCTAGCACTAATTCGAGTATCATGCAATAAACATTTCCTGAAAATTTAAACGTTATATTTTAAGAAAACCCGAAGTTATTCAAGAAAAACTGAAAATTTACTACTAACCGACCAAATTAAATATACTACTAAAAAGCGACCATTGCATACATTGCGTCAACATTCCCTCTTTACTCTTTTGTCGCGCAAGGCGGACGTGTTTAAATGTTGCTCTAACAATAAATAATTAATTTGCTTTTTCAACTGTGACCCAGATTAAAAGTTATTAAGTGTACGTAAGACTAAAGTGATGAGTTGCATCAATCGTATTAGAAATGACTAGTCCCTTTAATAGGAGCACAATGATGAGAAGAAGCCCACCGTCTACTCCGGCACCGCAGCCCGCACCCGCCGCGCCGCCGCCGCCCACTCAGCCTCCAAAAGACGAGATAGATGCCGTGACTACCAGCGCAATCCATGGTTGGATTTCTTCTATTGAGAAATGTCTCAACGATGTCTGCAAAATAGTGTCCGAAGGAAAGATGAACACGGATCAAAAGCTTTCTGTCAATAATTTATGCCGTCAGGTAGCAAATGGTGTTTCACAAATGGCTGTGGAATACCAAGCTATCAAAACTAAGTACATTCAAGCCCATACAACTTCCACCTTCCTGTACGAGCAACGAGATCTTGCCCAGAAGATAACGGAAATTAAACAAGAAATTATAGAAACGTGCTCTAAACCGACCCCTGCCCCGCCTTCTTTTGCTGAAATGGTAAAAAGCACGGATAAGCTGATTCGACCCACAAACCAGAGCGCTGTTGCAATTTACCCCAGTGACAAGCTTAAGTCTAGTGAAGATACAAAGGCGCTTGTACAAAAAATAATTAGCCCTGACGAGATGAAACTGCAGGTTCGTGGACTTCGAATGACCAAAAATGGAGGCGTAATAATCAGCACGGAATCTAAAGACGACGTCCAGAAGCTTAAGCAGTCAATTCAACTGACCAACTCCGGCCTATCAGTGGAAGAGCCACATAAACGAAAACCCAGACTTGTGATCGTAGGCGCACCCTCAGACCTAAGCGAAAAGGACCTACTAGAATATCTCTATGACCAGAACCTCTCGGAAAAACTACCCTGTGAGCCGAAGAGTATTGTCATAAGCTCTATGAAACTAAGCCACAAATCTGGGCAAAGAAATACGCCAAAATGTAACTTCATAATTGAAGTAACAGCTCAAATTCGTAAAGCCCTGATTACACAAGGACGAGTTTTTCTCAACTGGTCGTCGTGTCCTGTACGTGATTTCACCCTGGTCTCACGCTGCTTCAAATGTCAGCAGTATGGTCACGCAGCCAAGTCTCGTAGAGAAACCTCAGCGGCCTGTAGACATTGTGGGGAAGTAGGCCATACGTTTGACGAATGCACAAAAAAAACCGAGTCACCTAAATGTGCGACTTGCTTACGCTACAAAAAACCCTGTGACCATGAAACTGCTGATGAAACGTGCCCTGCTAAGATATTAGCAATTAGCAGAATACATCAATTCGGTTGATTATGTCGGAAACTAAAAACACGACACGCAATTAAATTGTAGTCAATTAAATTGTCTATTTACTGTTGTTTATTTTTATTTTTTTGCTGAGTGGCATGTTGTGTGTCTCATCTAGGTCAGGTGTGCCAAATGTTTATAGCTGACAGCTAGAATTCTCATTTAGTATATTTTAGATTTTAAATTGAAGTTTATTAAGTTGTATCACTGAGAACTACAGAAATGTTACTCAACATATTTATTTGTATTTATATATATTATTCCTAATTTTAAATTTTATTCTCATTTTATTTTATTATAATTTCATGTTTTATTACTATTTTAGTTTTAAACCAGTCTGAGATACAGGCTATTAAGTTAAGCCTAGTTCAGACTTCATTAAAGTGTTAAGCTTTGTAAATAAAGATAAGGCCTAATTTAAGTTTTATGTAAATTTATGAATTTTCCAATAAATTTATTATTATTATTATTATTCCCAACTTTGTTGCATTGTAAAGCGTACACTATAGCAGAAAAGTTTTTTTTTGATATTGCATAGCGAAAGCACCACAGTTCGTTTGCCGATCAGTGTGTCAGACATGGACAGTACCTAATTAATTTATGGCGCAATGTTACAAATTCCTTTCATTAACAATTATTTAAAGCCCCTGGTAAGTGTATATTAATGTGTAGTATAGTATGGTAAGTACTTAACTAAAGTTTTCGTATGAATTGTTTGCTTTGCTAATAAATTTGCTCGTTAACTATTCGACATTAAAAAAATACTTTACTTTATCGGTGATTACTTACCTTATGTATGCTTGTGCTAAATTCATCATCATCTCAGCAGAAAGACGTCTACTGCTTGACATAGACCTCCCCGTTACCGACCGGTCTTGAGCGACCCTATCCAGGGTAATCCTCCAACCTTCAACTTCAACTCCAAATTCTCTATTCCTCTAGTCACACAGTATAAGTAGGCGATATGGTAAGGATAGGTAGGTGTATTGTGAATAGTCATGATTATTTAGAAAATCTAGGTATTAAAAGTATGCACTTAGTAAGAACGCTTATAACTGAAGGTATGTACCTATACTTAATTAAAACCCTAATGGGTTGATTTTACCTAGTTAGGTACATACTGCCATCTCAAAATACACTTTATTGCGCAAGTGTACACTACAATCCAACAAAGTAGGAAATGTTGACGCAATGTATGCAATGGTCGCTTTTTAGTGGTATATTTAATTTGGTCGGTTAGTAGTAAATTTTCAGTTTTTCTTGAATAACTTCGGGTTTTCTTGGAATATAACGTTTAAATTTTCAGGAAATGTTTATTGCATGATACTCGAATTAGTGCTAGGTTACCAATGTCGTCGGTGCATTGGTTTTCGCGTGAGAGGTTGTTAAACCTAACCCACGGTAAAACATTTGGTTAAAGCTTTATTTCTCGAAAAGTATTAGACCTAGCGTTATGATACTTAAGAATAACGTGAAGGGCAAGTTAAGGAAGGGTTTGTATAGTTTTCAAGTCTCCAAGTATCGTTGTTCATTTGTGCTAAGGGGTTTTCTCTTTTTTTGTTTATTTTTTTACCCGAAAACTAACAATTATTTTAAAACCGTAATTTGACACAAATTCAAAAAAGTGACGAATATTATTTATAAAAATTTTCAGTTCTTTAGTGTGAGCCGTTTCCGAGATATAGAAAACTGCTAAACGTTACCCCAGCAGGAATTTGAATAACTCTGTTATCTTAAGATGCACATTTTCCAGATTCAGTGCACATTTAGGCACAAATACATGCTACATTTCTGCCAAGTTTCAAAGACCTAGGCCCAGCGGTTCAAAAAAGTGTTTCCAGGAGAACGTTCTCCCAGCAGAATTTGTTTTTAGCCTATAACTCCGAAACCTCTGGATGCACAAATTCGACACTTGGCGCACATTTACTACGTCCGATGCACTAAATATTGGCATTTTCAAAATTTTGATGCGATGTAAGTTCTGGCTGGGGTAATAGACATGTTTTTTTTTTACAAGTTCAATCCGCTGTAACGCGAAAACGCAGCGACATAGGACAAAATTTTACTGAACCAAATCAATTCGTACTGACCTAAACTGCAACCCACCGCGATGTGGATGCCGTGCAAGTACTTTACCGAAATGGTCACCACCATTCTATTTACGGGTACAGACGGATAAAGTTACCTACTCTATGGCTATGTGATGGATGACACATCTTCTCTTCGTAGAAGAAAAGTAAAAAAAAACAAAAATGTAAAAAAAAATACATAAAACCATTCATTAAATTAAAAAAAAAAGGAGAAAAGCTTTCACAATGCTAGCATACTAGTTTTGAGTTTTACTTGTCAGCCGCAATGACGATGGAACCACAGAGGAAATCTTTGGCTGGACCAATGGCCACCAGTGTCTCTGCAGGCAGGAAGAGTACCGCCACCTCCAACGCACTGTTTAAACCTGTTAAAGTTCCGCAAAAAGAAGTAATAACGGTTCGTACTGGGACCCCTCATGTGGAGCACCGCTTCTTTCCTAGTGAACAGAATCAAATATATCAAGGGGATGTTAATGTACTATCCATTATGTAAGTAAGATAGTTTTCTTGTAAGTTATCATGCGTCTTGTCTCTCTTCTGCATAGAAGATCTGGCAGCGGCACTGTAAGTATCAAGTTAAGTAAAGCAAGTAAAGTTTCTTAAAGTAGGTAGGTACATAAAGGACATGCTGAAGACCTTTATCTGGGGGGGGGGGGGCTATGTCTTGCAGTGGACGTCTACCACGTGGACGTGGACGCCAGTGACCGGGTTTGATTTTGAATTAAATTATGAATACCTACCTATGTGTTTTTTCATTATCAGAATATTATTATTAGTATGCCTGAATACCTAACATATAAACAATAGATGAGCTTTATTATTTACTAGCTGTCTCAGAGAAATTCGTACCGCGCCTTACAATTTTATATGCAATGAAAAATTAAATTGTTGTTTTTGCTAACTTCCCCTATATTTTTCCAAATTTTCTCCCCTTTTAAACCTTCCCGGGACTAAGTACTATTAACATTTTGAGACCAAAATCAGCTAAATCGGCGCGGCCGTTCTCGAGTTTTAGCGAGACTAACGAACCACGATTCATTTTTATATATATTTTCTAGTAGACCCGGCGAACTTCGTACAGCCTTATCTGTTACTATCTCGTGCATGTATTCTACTTAAAAACCTTCCTCTTAAATCACTCTATCCAATAAAAAAAAACGCATCGAATCCGCAACATAAAACAAATAAAAAACTTATTATTCTTCCATCTTTTCAATTTTTATAGTAAATTCGCCTTTACAGTACGCCTGTTAGGTTGGGTAGTTTGTTGCGCTAGCTGCTGAACCAGGTATGTATGAATTTACGCTTGATGTGTTTACAGCGATACGAACATAGACATAATGTGCTGCAAGTACACAGAAGACTTCAGCGAGATCGCGGCGGGCTTCACTGACGGCACCGTCCGCTTGTTCGACTGCAGCACCGGCGCCTGCACGCACACGCTGGTCGACGACGAGTGCCGCGCCTACCCCGGCCCCGTCACGGCTATAAAGCACAGGCCCGTGAGCAAAGCTTTCCCGATCACTAACATGCTCCTTACATCATGTTAGTTATAACATGTCATTTTAATCTCAATTAAAGAAACGCATTTTTTTTCTCAATAATCACTCAATGAAAAAATAGTTTTTTAAAACCTACGCTAAAGCTACTTCAAACTTATAAAAATTATACAAAATAGTATTTGTTTGTTTTATGTTTGGCAATATTATCATATTGGTTTGAAATTAAGCGTTATATATTCGTAAACTAACTCTTTAATATTATGCAGATGTAAATGGTTGCATCAAGTGCTGGAACTACAAATACGACCAATGCCTATACACGATCAGAGAGAAGCGTCAAACACTCGGGCTTTGTTACCATCCGAGATTTACAAAGTTTGTCACCTATGGTGACGATGCGAGGCTAAATATGTACGATGAGGAGGCTCAAACCCAAGAGAGGGCATTTTATTCCAGGTAAATAAAAGATGAGAATAGGTACAGTTTTGATTTTAAGAATGGCATCAAGTGAAAAAGTGAACAAGCAATAAGTCGGTGTTTAAAATACGGTGTTTCTTTTTATCAGAAAAAAATACATTAAAATTGTTATTATAGTTTAGACTAGAGAGGCTGTCCCGCGGTATTTCCCATGCAGATTTCTCATAAACACAAAAATCCACGTTACGTATACGTTTTTTCCCGTTCCCATGGGAATTTCGGGAAATCCTTTCTTAGTGCTCGCCTACACTCCCTAAGGAACCTACATGCAAAATTTCAGCCCTCTACGCCCAGTAGTTTCGGCTCTGCGTTGTCTGTCAGTCAGTCAGTAACGGAAGAGTTTTAAATATATTGATTGATTGATAATGGTTGGTTTCAGTCAAAGAAAGAACATAGTTGATGGGCACACATCAAGGATATTCGCGTGTGCTTTTCACCCGAAATCCAATCACGAGCTTGTTTCCGGCGGGTGGGACGACACGGTCATGTGCTGGGACGACCGGCAGCCATATGCAACGAGGCACTTCTCTGGGGTTCACATGTGCGGAGAAGGACTGGACTTTGACAAGCCGGGCCAAAAAGTAAGTAATATTTTGAATAAGTACCGAGAAATGTGAACGCTTTTAGAACAAAATTGAACTGAATTTATAATATAATAATAATAACAACACATCACACTCAGAGCCCCTAACTAGGAAGAACCTGTATCTAGGGTGCCCGAAACACACACAGAGACGAACATCACACCTAGACCGGAAACAAACATCAATATTCATCATATCAATATTCGCCCGCGCCCGGGAATCGAACCCGGGTGCACACGTTTACTCAGTCCACATCACTGCCAACTGAGCCATGGAGCAGTCGTATTTTGTATGTATTTAATACACGCGACTGTAAAAACTTGGCAAATGGCAATGTCAGCATAGGCATCGATCGGTGGGTTCTTCTTCACAATACAGGGATACAGGAGTTTATTTTGTTGTTGAATCTAAATGTTTTTTAAAATTTCACTGAAATTCTTTACACATGCAACTCGATATTCTTACTGGGTGTTTTCGACAAGGCGATTTTAAATTAACGCAGCGATTCAGCTGTAACAATTTTCCCAAAGTAATATGGGGTTTTGAGATTTTGACCCATGTTGCTTTAGTAATGTTATTAGGAATGGTGAACTAAACCCCTCCTTTTGATTTATTACCGCCTTGTCAAAAACATCCTGTATGTACTACCTTATGTTATACATAAAATAAAATAGTAAAAGCATTAAGTATGTTTAACTTCGCTCATAAAGAAACGGTAAACGGGTAAGAAATAAATGGCGGCCGTTGTATAGGCTGTTGTATCTCTTCTTCCCTCATAAGACCAGGCGCGCACTAGCGGCCAGGTCGCGGTGGCCAGCGAAATATGCCTTTGGCCGCGTGCTTGCGGCCAGGTGCGCGCGATCCATAACGTTTTCGTACCAATATACATATATATCGCGCTGGCCGCTGCGACCTGGCCGCCGCGGCCCGGCCGCTAGTGCGCGCCTGGTCTATAACAGCATGCGTGCGGCAGCCATTTATAAATCATTTTTCTTTAAGTGCGCACTGCGCAGGTTAAAATAGTAAATATTGGATTAATTCGCCAGGTACTAACATGTTCATGGCAGGACAAAGACAGTATACAGATTTGGGACTACGGCTCGAGCAAACTTATAGAAACAATAGTTCCTGACAATTTTTCATCGAAACTTTACTGTGGCAAGCTCGTTCCGCAGACAGACTTGATGGTGTGCGGCGGCTCTGACGGGAACATGCTGAGAGTCATAGATCTGAATATGAAAATTGTAAGTACTTAGCTACAAAAGGAAAGCATATTTAAAACTGAAATCTTCTCTAATAATACTAATTACTTAAATCTAATACAAATTATTCCTAAAATATAAAAATCGCTACAAATTAATACTAAGTAGGTAAGGGGTCTTTTTGGTAATTTTAAAGTGAAAATAGTAAATTTTCCTTTCTTCTTAAACTTAAAGTTATTTTGTCTCTTCTGCAGACAGAATGCAGCGTAAGAAACAATCCAGGAGGTGTATATTCATTTGATTTTGCAAATGTAAGGCGAAAGTCGAGGAAGTCATCCGACACATACAAGAAGCCCAGCGAGCTCGCGAGCGCGCCGCGCGTGGCCTACGTCTCCGGCCGGCGGCTGCAGACGGTCGACTTCGGATGAATTCACGAACATTACTTCTACTTATATAAGCATAAGCAATTAAAAACAATATTAAATTGTACATCAGTTGTATTGAATTTATTAACTCTTCTAACATAATTTATCTACGCACAAGTATGCAGCATAATACATAAATAATGTGATAGACAAATACACTGTGATTTCATTTTTGTAAATAGCATATAAAACTCTACAAAATTAATATTGAGTTTTGGCAAGAATTCACAATAAATAAGGGCCAGTTTCCACCATGGTGTGGTGAGGTGCGAAGAAGTGACGAATAAACCAATAGAAAATAAGGCACTGCGGTCACGACCTTAAAATCAAACTAATCGGAGCTGGTGGCCGCGCCCTATAGTATGTGGCCTGAATATATCGGCAAAATGTTAGGGCTCAAACAGACGAGCGACGCTGTGTCGGCGCGACCGCACAATCCGCCGATCGTCACGAGGCGTCGCGCGGCCGTCGCCAACCATCGCGGCCGTACGCCGCGCGGCACTTGGTAACCGAAAGATTGTGCGGTCGCGCTGCCACAGCGTCGCTCGTCTGTTTGAGCCCTAAGACTCTACGTAGAGCCCGCTAGCAAAAAATCATTAAAAGTGAACACACCGTTAAAAGTGAACACAAATAAGGATCGTCACCGTATCACCCTTCGCCTCGACGTTAGAGGATATACCCGGTTCTAAAAAAAATTAAACCATACTAATAACCTTAAGAGTATAGATATTACAACTAAATAACGCATAATAATGCATCACACTCAAGAGATCTAATTAGGAAGAACCTGTATCTAGGGTGCCCGAAACATTATACAGAGACGAACATTACACCCAGACCCGAAACAAACATTCATCATAACAATGTTCGCCCCGCTGGAAATCGAACCCAGGTGCACACGCATCTCAGTCTACATCACTTCCAACTAAGCTACGGAGCAGTCAATACTACGTGACCATTATACATCTATACTAATGGCAACAGTGTAACCACATCCACATATTGTACTTTTTAATCAATACCAATGTGTTTGCTGCAATGTGGTATGGTTGTGGTACGTGAGAATAGTCACTTACACTTTTTACTGGTATGCACAATAACAAAAAATAACCTTGCAGCGTGTGGGAAATTGTTACAAAGTTATACGTGATACATTGAAATCGCTTAGTACGTAAATGCCCTATTCCGGAAATAGACACCGAGTGCTGAAAGGACTCATTCCAGATAGGACTCATTCTTAAAAAGACTGATTCCGAAAATGACTTAGTACTGAAAAGACTCATTCTGGAAAGGACTATTCATAAAAGGACTCATTCCTGAAATGTCTTGAAGTGGTTTACTGATAGGATAGCAATAAATACGCAATTTAAAAAAAATGCCTTAAAAGTATTTATTTTTTTATTTTTTTGCACACTTCATGTTTATATGCGATTAATTTTTTAGAGAAACGAAATGGTTACCGTAAGTAAGGTGGCGATTTCGTATTGGTTGATTCTACACATCTCCGCACTGCACCGCGGCGATGGTGACCGAGCCCTAAATCCAAGGCGCGTGCTCATGCGGCGCCCTTGTTGCAGCTACAAAAATCATAAGTAATCCTACATAGTATTATATACAGGGTTTGAACATCTATTATTCGACCGATTCATATTGAGCCTCGTTAATGGATGGGTTTTCCCATGTTGCAATTGTTTTTTATTTTGAGCTTTCGACATCACAGTTGACACTACAACGCTAGGATAGTTGAGAGGCGCGAGCGAGACAACGTTGGGCGCGATGGGCGGCCGCTCCGCCCCGCCGCCGCCGCCGCCCGCCCCCCGCAGCGCGCCGCAGAAAGAGTTGCGCATGAAGGGGGACGCGGTGCGCGCGCGCACCTCCGACTCCGCGCCGGACTTGTATTTTTTGGAGCCCAGCTCGTGCGATGACTTAGCTTTTGCAGTCTCAAAGTTCGACTCCACAGACTTAGGATTATCATACCTATTCACTAGAACTTTTACAGAAAGGTCCTCGCATGCAGTTGGTGCACTGCGCTCCGCGGGTAGGCTTCTCGACTTGCCAGGCCTTTGAAGCGAATCGCTGTCTAGGTCTGGCGTCTCGTCAGGTTTGGTTGAGGTGCCGGAAAGGGCCTCGAACTCCCTCTTAAGGTTGCTGACGAGTCCGGCGGCGGCGGCGGCGGCGGCGGCGGCGGAGGGCGGCGTGGGCAGCGGCAGCAGGTCGCCGTGCGAGGCGGCGGCGAGGCGGCGGCGGCGCGCGCCCGCTCGCAGCCAGCTGTCGGCGGGCGCGGAGGCGGACAGGCGGCCGCACCACGTGGAGGCGCCGCCCGCGCGAGCGCCCGCCATCCGCGCCTGCGCTTCCGCAAGCTCCCTCAGTATGGCACAGGTTTCGTTGAACTTCCTCTCGTTGTCGGCGATGTCTCGGGGCGCGCGGCGACGAGTCTCTCGCTCCGTGATGCGGGCCAGGTCGACAGGCGCGGGCGGGCGCGTTGCCCCCGCTCCCGCGCCCGTCCCTGCCCCCGCCCCCGCCCCCACACAGCGAGTGTCGTACGAGCCCCAAGAGGAGTGCCGCGACAGGTCGGGCCCCACGGCGCTGTCCAGAGAACTCCAGGAACTCTGCCGGCTCGGTAGCACAGCCTCCTCCTCCGTCTGTTTCTTCTGTTTATCACTTTCTAAATTACGTTCTACTAAATTAATAAAAGCGTCATTGTTTTTCGACTTTACGTCTATAATTCTACTGTCACTTTTTACTATATTGTCACTATCGTTATTGTTCTGTGGCTCGTCGCTTTTATGTATATCCGCCTCCCCCGGATCCCAAGTGTGAATTGTTTCCGCGTCCGCGTCAGAAGCGGCGGCACCATCGCTATCGGGTCCGTAACAGTTCGGCGCGGCGGACATCTCGCTGGCAGTGCCGAAGACGAGGCGCTGGTAGCGGCCGCTCTCGATCTCGCTGACGAGGCGGCGCACGCGCGGCGGAGGGGGCGCGGCCCGCTCCTTGAGCCGGATGATCTGGTTGGGCGAGACGCTGTAGGAGCCGCCGGCGCACGGCATGAGCATGTGGCGCGCGAGGCGGGAGATGCCGGCGCCGGCCGCGGCCAGGCTCCAGGCGGCCAGGCTCTCCAGCGACACGGAGGTGGGCGGGGGGGGCGCGCCCTCGCCCGCCAGCGCCGCCAGCGCGCTGTCCGGCGACCAGGAGCGCGGCCGCCGACCGCCGTCCGCGCCCGCGCCCGCCTCCCCGCGCCCCGCCCCGCCCGCGCTCAGCGCCGTGGGGGACGACCGCTTGTTGGAGCTCTTGGTCGCACTCTTTGGGGTCTTCAAGTTGGTCTCGGACTTGGACCTCTGCAGCTTCTCTTTGTTCTTCATGGCGTCCAGGATACCTTGATATGTCTCCAGCTGGCTGAGAAAATTCGTGTTAGGTTTTATGCAGCTTCGTTTCGTTCTGACGTGTTTGAGAGCTTTGTCGAAATTCCAGTTGTATGCCTTCATGGCGTACGCTATGACGACGGAGGCCGACCTGCTGATCCCCATTTTGCAATGAACTAGCACTTTCGAGCCTTCGTTTCTCGCTTTGTTGATGTACTTGAATGTGTTGTCCCAGTGTTTCAATAGGTCAGTCTTGTCATCATCGTAAACTCTAATATTGAGGTAGTCGAACATACCCGGAAAGAAGTTGTCTATTTCTCTTGTCACATTGAGTATATGTCGGACCCTGAAACAAAAATAAAGTGAACATGAAAGAAACGATTTATCTCCAGAAAAAGATGTACGTACAATATGCGGAACTTTACCAAACATACCTATAATGTTCTAGTATAAGTTTGGTGTCAACCTGTTGGCAAACCTTAAATAATAAATAAATAAATAATAACAACTTTTGCATTGAGAGTATGCCAAAATAGACCGCTGTTACCTTGAATTTGAAGTTATTTACGAGGCCGAGACACTTAAAAACAACACATCAGAGCTTTACTTTTATATATCTACCTTCTCAAGTGTTACGTAAAATAGCATCAAAGTAACGAAAACTGACCCATTCCGTTGCAGCTCCTCGAGATTGCTAGCATTCCACTCGGAGCCGAGGTAGACGTGGTCGAAGACCTCGGTGGGCGCGTCCATCTGCCCCAGGATGACGATCATCTCCTGGTCGATGAAGGACTTGTACTCGGCCAGGTCCATGTCCAGCTCGTCCTCGAGCCGCACGCGGATCACCTTGCTCGTCACCTCGTCCAGGTCCACGCTCATCATGATCTCCTTCAGCGTGCAGCGGATCACCCGCTCCGTCTCGTCTCGCTCCCGTGGTCTGAAATATTTATTTCATCATTTCATTACGAAGCGAACGAGCACTGCCTATTAATCTACCTACTATTATCAATTAACCATATTATTTGTATAAGTTAATCTCTTTGGTCCGTTTTCTCAGATAAACCGATCTTTATGAAGTTTTTTATTTCTATGTTATTTGCAGTGTCAAAGTCAATATGCTCAACAAAATAACGGTGGTTGTAGCTGGCTAACGTAATAACTGATGCAGTTAATTTTTAACCCCCGACGAAACCTCAGAGGGGTGTTATAATTTTAACGTGTGTATCTGTCTGTGGCATCGCAGAGCCCAAACGGCTGAACCGAATTTCGTTTATTTTTTTTGCATCGTAGATAATTTCAGCTCGAGTGTTATTAGCCATGTTTCATGAAGATCTGATCAGCCGTTTGAAGATATCAGCTCTTTTCTGAGTGATGAGGGGATCTAACTAGCTTCCTTATGTCCGATCGATTTAAAATTTAGTACCATGTTACATCTATGATATTGAAAGTATATGGTAAGGTAACCATGACCTGATCAGCAGTTTGAAGATGATGAGCTCTTGAATAATGGATGAGAGAATCTTAGCACCTTCCATTTGTCCTATCGATTTAAAATTTGGTACAGTGTTACTTCAATGATATTGAAAGTATTTGGTAAGGTAACCATGACCTAATCTGCCGTTTGAAGATGATCAGCTTTTAAATAGTGGATGAGGGGATCTAACTAGCTTCTATATGTCCTATCGATTTTAAATTTGGTACAGTGTTACTTCTATTATATAAAAAAAAATGGAAAAATGATTTCTCTTTTTGTATGGACGCGTACGGGGTATACGGTCCTTTTAATAGCCATTTCACAGCAATGCTAGCGCCATTCGCGAAAAAAATTTATATCTTCTAAACTAAGGCAAATATTAAAAATGTGGCACAGTATAACACTAGATAATCATGCTTGGTATTGGCCAAAAGTCACTTTTAGCAACACTTTGTAGCTTTCTTTGGTCTTTAACCTAAAAGCTATACAACAGTGCCCTAAAAATACTAGGCTACATTATCTAGTGTCATACTGTGCCACATTTTTTATATTTGCCTTAGTTTAGAAGATATAAATGTTTTTCGAGAATGGCGCTAGCATCGGTGTAAACTGACTTTTAAGTAAACAATTATTCTTTAAAAAAAAAAGGGGAAGCCTTCAATAAACTGGCAAATAAATAAACTAAGATCTTTAACTTTTTCAAAGTCTATTAAAATAGGTGCCAAAACCTTTTCTTGAATGTAACAAATACTATTCTGAAAACACATCATAATCGGCTTAGCCAAACGCGAGATAATCGCGGACAAACATACATACATACTTAAATCTTTTTTTTTGCAAACTAAAGTGTTTTAAACATGGTAAGTTTAACAAAAAACAGGACTTATATACTAAACATTCAGGTCAAACTGATAGCCTTATTTTTTGAAATCGGTTAAAAATTAGGCGGAACCGCGGACAAAAGATTTGTCGTGAAGGCTACGAGTGAACTGAATGTTCCTCACTTGAGCCTGAGCGAGTCGGGCGAGGGCGGGCGGCGCGACTCGAGCGCGTCCATGGCGTGCCACTCGTTGAGGCAGGAGCGGTCCGAGGACACGCGCGCCTCGTAGTAGCCGCACCACGCGTGCGAGCTGCCGCCCGCGAAGTGGTTGCACTGCCGCGCGCGCCCGCTCGCGCGGTGCAGCGTCTGCAGCGCCGACCTGACGTGACAAGCCAACCACCAACATTCAACTTAACCTTCAACACACTCAAAAAAACAACTCTGCTCTTCCCGGACTGACACAAGCCTACGTCACAAACATAACTTGTCGCACGCGATAAACTCGACAAGGGCCGATTTAGCTATTTTGGTTTTGCAATGTTCGTAGTAAAACGTAAAAAGTTATAGTCCAGGAATGGTTTAAAAGGTGAAAAATTATGAAAAATTGGGGGGGGGAAGTTGGTTAAAACAAACATTTTATTTTTCCATACAAAATTGTAAGGCATGATGCGAAGTTCGCCGGGACAGCTAGTTTTCAATATGATTGTGGTATGTATGTGTAGTTTTCAATATAAGTCTTAAATTTATATGTATTACATTAATATATTTCAAGATATTATCACTCACGTAAAAAGAGGTCATTTAATTAAATTTTATATTATGTAAAAAGGTTATGTATGAAGTTCATACTTCTCTACATAAGTGACAGGATTTTTAGAAGTAAAAGTAAAACTAGACTTATTTTGGATTACAGAGAAACCGTGACAATTATATAACGAAAGACCTAGGAATAGCGACCTCATTATTATATAGTTAATGACTATTTTGCAGTATTTTGATACTACGAGGACTTATATGTATCGAACAGTAAAATATAAACTCACCACATGGCCTGCACGGAAACGGGCTTGAATATATGCTGTTGGCTGCATACGCACACACTGAAGCCGCTGTAAACAAGAAACCACTCATTAGGTTATTGTTACCTTCATTCTTAAAACCGTAGGATCGCGTATTCACGCTAACTATTCCCTCGCACGCACGTCATTCTCATCAAGGGCCGTTGTTATTGCAACTCCAAGTAAACCAACTCGTTGTCTTCTTGTTCGATATACCCGGGAACAATTCATCATTGGAAAAATTTTAAGTGCTTTTGTCAATTTCACATAACTTCTAACAAAAATCAATAAAGCATAACATTTTGAGCCTCTGACTGGGTAGTTCTCGTCATCATACATGATGACAAAAATCGGAGTAATTTTTTTAAATTTTATTTTAAATTTCGATGCAATTCCAAACCAGAAAAGATATTGTAGATATGATGTGTGGGTATATAAAAGTGCCTGACCCATCCCCGTCAAGTTTGATGGCGGTGTCGGCCAGCACACGCAGCACCAGGCCCACCGTGGTGCGCTCGTTGCAGTCGATGCCGAGCAGCGCGGCCTCGGCGCCGCGACACACCACCACCAAGTAGCGCGTGCGCCCGCCGTGGGCACTCTCTAGTTTCACCGCCTGAAATAACGACCCATCCATCTGACTGTTACACTGCGCATGCGCAGTGCTGCGCACTTTCCACATGTTCCTACTTCAAATAAATCTAAAGAGTAGCATTAATAACAATTTTTAATGTTTCGCTTAAATATTCAAAGAAGATTTTCACATGGTCTACTACATGTATCTATTAAGGGGCTAAAATTGGGAAAACGGCGAGAGGAGTGTTCGTATATACGACTTTAATAACACTTAAAAATAATACAGAAAGCTATTTTTTTTTTCGTAGCTTCTCAAAAGACTGAACTACAATTATAATAGGTTTTCAAATAAAAAAACTAAAGGGTTTTCTTATAAAAAAATCGTAAAGTTCATCAAAAACTGCAAAAACAGCTTTTGCTGTTAACGATTGTTTACTAGTTTAAAAGTAAGTTGAAGCAAAACAAAAATTGTATCATAAACTAGAAAGTCTGTTCAACTTTTATATTGTAATTACAAAAATATACATGTCCATTTTCATCTAGTTTTAATTGCTAAAACTTTACTAAAATTTCGGCGGAAATTCTCCATACTAAATTGTATGGAGGGATACAACGGCCGAGCGGCCGATTCGATAAGCAGAAACGGGCGCCAGTACGCCTCCGGTCTTGAGGCGGAGCGTACGTCAGTCGTGCTTTGGCGCGCTATTACAAGACTATTTATTATTGTTTGCGCGAGGTTTGCGCAGTGAATGAGAATTCTTTTTTAGTTTGGAAAAAGTAAGTACATTTTATTATTATTATATTAATAAATTTGAGCAATAGTAGACGTAAGTTTCTGTGATTTTTTAATATCAAATAAGTATCCCTACAAATTTATATTCTGAGGGGAAAAAGAAAGCACTTATTTTCACTCATTTTAAAAACGATATCTACATAGTACAGCTCTTAAAAATATATTTTTATATTGGGTTGTTTTCTATATCTTTCTTTTTTAAATGCAAAGCAATAAACTTTTCATTATTTTTATTTATTTTACGATTTGATATGTAGGGGTCATTGACCTTAGTAGGATTACCCACACGTCACAGTGTGTATGTACCTATCAGGAAAAATAAAAACGTAGTGCTTCTATTACTCTATCGTACACCTATATAGTAATTAGTTTTTTCGCTACCTACTTTACACAATGAAACTACAATAGGTATGGACGTAGGTAGGCAATGTTTGGTTGCATAAGGGTTTCGTATGAAAAACAACTTTTAGGGGATATCTCTCAAACAAGAACAAATTTAGGTGTAAGGTACTATAAACTATAGTAATAATAACTTATTATGCAATATGCAAGCCCGACCTGACATACGCGATCCTTTATCGTTGCTCGAAATTCAACACCTCGAAAAAGGTTTTTGCACATATTTATAAAAATAATATATTGAACTTCAATTTATTTGAAAATGATGAACCTAAAAATTAATAAAAAGTTACTTTCTTTAAAAAAATTAGAGGTGGATTTAACAGAGTTCTAAATATCAATGTTATTTATTTTATTATAAAATTATATAAATAACTGCTTGCCAGTTGTGTTAAAAAAACAACCCAGTAAGATTAAAGTTAAGCTCGGAAAGTAACTTTTTATTCTATTTATAAAAAATGCAAGAATAGGTAAAAGGAAATGAACGTCTTTCTATGCTGCAAAAAAAGTTAAATATCCAAGAATGTTCTATGTACTGTTGGTTTGTCTAATAAATAAAATAAATAAGACGCCACCGCTACAAAGGTAATTTTTATTAAAATAACCAACTTAAAATATTAATTTACACGATTATTATTATCTATACCTACTGAAGATTCTTATGTATGGATTATGTTACTTTCTTGGCCAGGAATGGGCAAATTAAATAACAACAACGTTAAATCTTAGACAGGAAAATACATAAAACAGTTTATATGGGAAAATTACATTTTTATTTTTCTTTCAACCCCTCCATTTTTTCTATCTTTTCTCACCTTTTGAACCTTATGTGAACTACGACAAACATTTTGAAACTCAAATCATCTAAACGTTCTAAGTCGTTCTCAAGTTTAAGCGAGATAAACAAACCACGATTGATTTTTAAATATAAACTAGTCGACTCGGCGAACTTCGTACCGCCTAACCTATTACAATGTTATGCGTGTATTATACATTATAAACTTTCCTCTTGGACAGATGCGGGAAGCAACTTTATTTTATACTATGTACTAGAGGCTGCCCCGCGGTTTCACCCGCGCAGATTTCTCATAAACACAAAATTCCTGTTTGTTCCCGTTCCCGTGGGAATTTCGGGAAATCCCTTCTTAGTGCTCACCTACACTCCCTAAGGAACCTACATGCAAAATTTCAGCACGCTACGCCCAGTAGTTTCGGCTCTGCGTTGTCTGTCAGTCAGTCAGTCAGTCAGTAACGGAAGAGTTTTATATATATTGATTGAAGATGGTCTGTTATTTTGACCATCAAACTCTATCTATAGTCTTTTTTTTATCCAATTTTTTTTTTTATTACAACAAGAAACCTTTTTGGCGGGAAACATTTTTCATAGTCAAAGAAGTCTAAAAAAAATCAATCAATGTGGCAGACAGACGTTTGTTTTATTGAAAGGTTTAATATACCTAAATTTTTGAATAATATAATGTACCTATTTAAAATTAATTCGAACAATTAATGTTCGTTATATTGAAATAGGTATTTTAATCTGTATGTGTGTATGTACTATGTATGTTTGTCCGCGATTCTTTCACGTTTGGCTGAACCAATATTGATGCCGTTTTCAGAGTAGTATTTGCTACATTCAGGACCGGGTTTAAGTGTTTAAACAAACTTTGAAAAAAGGCAGTTCTCAGTGTATGTATGTGTCAGTTTATTGAGCCGTGTGCCTTTAAAAAGAAAAAAGTATCATATTGTCACTCGTTAGCATTAATTGCGAGACTCATAATGTCATACCTACGTAATTACATTTATTTTTATCACAAACAGTAAATTAATGCAAGTAATTCTTTTATATTAATTATTAGCAACGAGTTTTCAGATGCAAGTTCCATATCTCCTTTTCAAATATTCAGCTATCTTCTAACATAATAATGACAGGTATAAAGATAAACATACAACCAGTACTTAGGGACACGTAAAAAGTATCGATACTTTGCGGTATCGAGTACATTTCCATTCCTATCCTTACTTTGTACTCAATACTGTGCTTACGATACTTTTAATCAATGAGTACATACATTTTGGCAGGTATGGCATCATATCGAATGAACTGAAATGAATTCCCATATAAAACTAGCGACAATAAAGGTTCTGCAAACGATCAAATTTGTTTGACAAACACGTTTTCATATAATATTGTTTGACAAACTTCAAACACATCTTTTTTATATTACCCCACGATTAATTTTTTTGACATACGTAAAATTTTCCAAAAAAAAAATAAGTTAAACGGACACTTACACGGCTTCCGGCTATTTTTCATCGTTAAAGGAAAGCCAACTTGTTTTATTTTTTGAAGAACTTTCTTTTATTGTATTAAACTTGTGTGCCTAGCCTAAGTAAGAACTGGCCCTAAGAAAAGTGCTTCGGGGTATCGATACTTTTGTATCTTGTTTTTTTTTTTAACAACTTTTCCAATTATTGTATTAAATTTGTGTGCCTACCAAACGTAAGAAAAGTAAGTACTATAGGACCTCAGAGAAGTACACGATAGATACATTGAAGAATTGATACTTTTGTTTTGATACTACTCATTATGAGTACAGTATCGATACTTTCTATTCTTTACCATATATTATATGAAATAGTTTTAGGTTTTGTAACAGTTTTTTTAGCGTATTTATTGCTAGTGCTACCTGCACATAACACAAATAAATTTCGTGGATAATTTAATGAGTGGCTTTCAATTTGACATATAAAAAAAATAAGTTTTATTACACCGCTATGGTATGGCGCTTTGCAAAAGTCAACAGGTCAAGTTGAAATGAATCATTAAAAGAAAAAAAGAAAATTGAAACTCGTCACGCGTCAGTCAGATAGTTATTTTTGTTTTAAACTTTTTAAGTTAATTTGAACTGATTTTAATTACTATCCTATGTCTTTTACTTTAGACAACGCAATCTACGGGCGTATTATGAGACTTATTTTTGCTTTTTAATGACACAATGAAAACCCCTCATTAATTCATATTTGTTTTTTACAGAAATCAGAATCTTCCATCCCCCCGCTGATAAGAATTTATCACACCTTTATGAGGCATACTGCAGTTTATAATGTAAAACTGGAGTAGACGAGTGGAGTCGTCATGTCATTACGATAAATTTGAAATCTTTTGTAATTTAGGGGATATTGTTATTATATTTTATTGTAGTTAAAATTTTAAATTAATAAAATATTTACGTGTGAGTATTTACTTAAATGAAATATATTTACTATGTTGAGAAATTCAGTCCTTTAACAAATAAAAAAAAAACCTAAAAGCTGAATATATTAAAATCACTCTCAAAGCCTAAAAATCAAGTAAAATCGACAATTTTTTATTTGTGGCAATAATTGTTTTCTATCTTATACCAGTTGTAATTAATTAAAAATATACAAAAAAAAATATAATATTGAAATGCGACTTTAATTTTTACCTTTAATGTAATCAAAAAGTCATAACCAACTTTTTGTATTTTTGCAGTGTTGAACTCTGACCGACAATCTTTTTTAACCGACTTCATTAGTTAAAATAAACATACTTTACCTTTTATTTAGTAAATAATAAGTAGGTAAGATATTTAGTTAGATAGTTAAAGTTCTAAACAATTTTTTTAATGTTTCTAATAAAGTATGTTTAAGTACTCAGCAATAAACAATTTGTACTAAAATAAAACCTATTAGGCAGTAAAAAAAATATATAACATCGATAAATCATATTATTTCGTAATCACAATTCAATAAACCCATAAATCATAGTAACGATACACCCAAGTTAATTCGCGCGAAAAATCAGATTTAAATATTGCGCCAAGAAATGTTCGCAACTCGGCCGCGTAACATTTAGCGCTAGGGTCGCGCGAAATCGGCGTTCAAATAAAAGAGGCCTCAGCCTTAAGTTAAAGAAATAACCATAATTTCTTGAAAATATTACAAAAATTGTTGGAAATGTCAACATTGTATATTTGTCTCGTAACTATTTAAACTAAAAACTTTAAGGAAAATAAACAGAACTCGACTCATTCAGAAATCTATACCAATATTATAAAGAGGAAAGATTTGTTTGTTTGTTTGTAACGAATAGGCTCCGGAAATACTGAACCGATTTGAAAAATTCTTTCACTGGTAGGAAGCTACATTAACCCCGAGTGTCATAGGCTATATTAGATTTTCAAAAAAATTAGGGATCCTTACCTAAACTCAAATAATATAACCCAAGATGCAATATTTTTTTCCGTTGTTTACATATTTTGACAGGTGGTTTGTTGTTGTTGTTTGTTTTTTATTCGGCCAATCTGGGCAGTCAAAAGAACATAGTCTATAGAGCCAACTCTTTTGTAGTAAGTATCTTATATTCTATGGCGTAACGAAGTAAGCCGGGAAAGCTCGTCAATAAATAAAGGGTTCTTAAAGAGAGACAAAAATAATTAAACGATGCGTGTCGCGCGTTGTTAAAAAGGAACAGGAGTGAATCGTGCTTAGGTCGACTTGTGCCGAACAAACAGTTGCTCGACCTAGTAATGATTCATAATAACCAAACAAAAGAAACTGGCTAGACTGATTTTCTTTTTCAGGACATTCAGAAATCTCATACCATGTAAGTTTGTGGGAAGAGCTGTGTCAGTGAAAGTTCTAGGGTAGTTATTTATATTTAAAATAACATTTCACAACAAGGATAATAACTTTATTGTAGATCTATGATGTGTTATTTTAATGTTATGGTTTTCATGAATGAGAACATTAACGTACCATCTTGAGTGTTTCCTCGGGCCGCAGCAGGCCGAACATGGCCTGCAGGTGGTGCTGAATGTCGGGCTGGGGCGCGCGCGCCGGCGACCGCTGCCGGCCGCCCGCGTCCGTGCCCCCTTCCCCGCCCGCGCCCGCGCCCGCCGCCAATGCTGCGCCCTTGTTAGCGAAGTAGCACTCATTGAGGCTGTAACAATATACATAACTTAGGTGACCATACGTCCCGTTTTTAACGGGACAGTCCCTTTTTTTGGTTCCTGGTCCCGGTGTCCCCGAAAAAGCTCTGGGGACGCCAAATTGTCCCGTTTTCAACAACTGAAAGTAAATTTCGGACTGGCCTGGTCAGATAGTTCGGGTATCACGATGAAATCCTGTTCTGGTTCGCTATTATAAACCTTACCGAAGGTGTGCAAATGAAAATTTTAGATCTCCAGGAGCAACCAGGGGAAACCTCTCAAAACATTGTTATTATAACTTATTTAGTCCAAGTGTTGACAAAGAACAGACTCCAAAATTCGTAGCGTTTTGTCGGGACAACGATAACGTTAATTTTGGGGGTGCAGCTAGGCAAGGAATCAACCAATAATTTGTTAGTAAAATAAAATCATCTCTGCAAAAACCAACCTTAATATTAATAGGAGATATTTTATTGAGCAGATTTAATAAAAGTACCTGCTTGGGAAGGCATAAAAAATCATTGGATCTATTGATTGAAAAAGTTTATGTTGACAGAAATAAAGATACTGAAGTAAGTATTTGATGAAAAATTAAGTGAATTGAATAAATAAAAAAGTTTCGATGGAAAATCGTTGGATGGAACTGTTTTTAAACGCTTTCAAGCAAACGAACTTTTGTATTTTAATTGAATATATTTTTTGTCTGGCCAGTACAAATGCTCCAGTAGAAAGAGTTTTTTTTTTCTAATAAACAAAGTGTGGACGTCAGAAAAAAAGCTTTTTTAAAACATTTTTTTGACGAAAACTGAACATAAGTATATTGTATTAATTTCGAATTTGTAGTTATTAAAATAAGTTATAAAAATCATAATTTCATTTTTTTTTTTTTCAATGAAAACGAAAATGATAACAGCCTAGGCTAAAGAAAATATAAGCTGTTCCCTATATAAACCCAACTAATTAAAAACAAGTCCCGTTTTGTGACTCAAAATAAATGGTCACATTAAACATAACTCATTTTATTTTTTATTTTTGTTTTAACGCCCTATGCAAAGAGAGGGGGTGTTATAAGTTTAACGTGTCTGTCTGTGTATGTCTGTGGTATCGCAGCTATTAAACGGATGACCGATTTTCATTTAGTTTGTTTTTTGACCGACGAAAAAAAAAGGAGGAGGTACTCAATTCGACACGTATATTTTTTTTTTTTTTTTTTTTTTTAATGTATGATCACGCATAACTTTTTACAGAGTAGTCCAATTTTGATAATTCTTTTTTTAATCGACAGGGCATACCTTGAAGTGGGTCCCATAAAAATTTGGAAATAAAATTCCCACCCTAAGGATGGGAAAATAGGGGTGACTTTTTAGTCGGCGGGTCGATTTATCAACTCACAGGTTGCATTTCCGTGTTACATTATAACTTTTGATACCTACTTACAATATCTTTTGAAATGAAATAAAATCAGCCGAAAGACGTCCACTGCTGGACATAGGCCTTCCCCACAAATCGCCATACCTTCATACATCTTGTCGTCCCTGTAAACCATGTCGTCTGATCACCTTATGCGGTGAGACCACTGAACACCTTGTGGGAGAAGAAATAAAAAAACCCTAAAATAACTGAAAAGCATAAAATAAAACTTTTTATCAAAAAATAAAACCGCCGAAAAAAAAACTGAAAAGCATAAAATAATAATCGAATTACTAAGTTCTTAAAGTAATGTAGGATATACCAAGTAATTTTGAGTCGGCGCCACAGATTCCTCGTACAAAGATCACTAAATTAGGTACCTTAAATTTAAAGAAATAACCAAAATTCGTGCGCTGCCGCGCATCAATCTTTACGTAATTAAGGAATTTGCTTGTGTGGCGCGCCGACTTAAAATTACTTGGTATATCCTACATTACTTTAAGAACTTAGTAATTCGATTATTATTTTATGCTTTTCAGTTTTTTTTTCGGCGGTTTTATTTTTTGATAAAAAGTTTTATGTGTCATAGATATTTTTGGCACTAGTGTTCTAAGCTATGTTTCATGAAAATCTGTTCAGTGTTTAGTAGATAAGTCAGCTCTTTTCTAGTTGTTGAGAGTTTTTGATTAACTTCTTTATGTCCGATAGATTCGAAATTTTGTAAGTAGGTACCCATGTTACACGATTGATATTGAAAGTATATGGTAGGTAAGGTAAAAATCTGTTCAGCCGTTGGAAGATAGTCAGTTCTTTTCTTGTTTGATGAGATGAGGGGATCTAACTTCTTTATGTCCAGTCGATTCGAAATTTGGTAAAAACCGTGTTACTTCAATGATTGTTCGCGACATGTAACGGCCTAATATAGACTTAAATACGTGTCATCCAGTCTAAATTGACATACGTCAAATAACTAAAATGTTCTTTAACTTTTTATGAATAAGACGGTTAGATTTTAAGTTTACATAATAAAGAACCCCGTAGGGCGTTTTATAGCTTAAGAAATAAATTTGTAAATAGAATTGTTGTAATTATAAGGTAAATGTGAAGGTTTCTGGTAAATATAATAAAGTTTTTGATAATTCGCTAAGGTATTAAATTGGTAATGCGTCGAGGTAACCTAATAGAATAACCTAGGTAGGCTAGGTACTGTCTATGTAGTAATAAATAGCTAGTCAGATAGAAAATAAATAGAGAATAATTGTAATATTCAGTATGTTAAATAGTAGCCACATAGTAGTACATAAGCTATGAACCTTTAGAAAGTAGAAGGTAGCCATTATTTGTATTATTTTTAGAGAGAGTAGTTGTGTGTAAGTGGGATCTCGCAGGCCTCACCTCATACCCCCTCACCCCCGCCTTCCTACCTCACCCTTCACCCGCGCCGTCTTCAACGGGTGAAGGGTGAGGTAGGAAACGCCCGCGATTGGCCTGTTAGGTCTCACACGCGCTCTAGGCTAAGCTCATGTACATAATTAATTTAGAAGATAAGTAAGGCCATTTTTAGGGCCTGGGCTTCCTGCCGACCACCGGGCCTCCAATAAAGAAAAAAGAAAAACAAGCTCCTGAGTTTCCTTCAAGCCTCCGACCTCTTCAGTCAGTAACCAGCGCACAGCCTAAGATTGTGGGTCGTCGAGGGGGCCACAATGATATTGAAATTACATGGGTAAGGTAACCAACCATATACCGTCGAGGGGTTTTTCAAAATTTTATATTTATCTTTTATATATGAATCGCCAAATGTGTTGGTAAGCGCATAACTCAACAACGGCTGGATTCATTTTACCATTTTTTTTATTTATGTTGAACTCCGAGAATGGTTTTCACGGCTAAACAATTTGATCATAATTACCGGGAAAACAAAATAGTAATGGTTAGGCGGTACGAAGTAACCCAGGTCGACTAGCTTTATATAATATACCTATAAGACGTAGGTAGGTAGGAAGCTGCTTTTTTTTGACCGACGAAAAAAAAAGGAGGAGGTACTCAATTCGACACGTATATATATATATTTTTTTTTTTTTAATGTATGATCACGCATAACTTTTTACAGAGTAGTCCAATTTTGATAATTCTTTTTTTAATCGACAGGACATATCTTGAAGTTGGTCCCATAAAAATTTGGAAATAAAATTCCCACCCTAAGGGTGGTAAAATAGGGGTGACTTTTTGGTCGGCGGGTTGATTTATCCACACACAGGTTGCATTTCCGTGTTACATTATAACTTTTGATACCTAATTACAATATCTTTTGAAATGAAATAAAATCAGCCGAAAGACGTCCACTGCTGGACATAGGCCTCCCCCACAAATCGCCATACCGACCGGTCTTGTTCCTGTAAACCATGTCGTCTGATCACCTTATTCGGTGTGACCACTAAACACCTTATGGGAGAAGAAAATAATAAAACCCTAAAAGAACTAAAAAGCATAAAATAAAACTTTTTATCAAAAAATAAAACCGCCGAAAAAAAAACTGAAAAGCATAAAATAATAATCGAATTACTTAGTTCTTAAAGTAATGCAGGGTATACAAAGTAATTTTGAGTCGGCGCCACAGATTCCTCGTACAAAGATCTATAAATTAGGTAAGGTACCTTAAATTTAAAGAAATAACCAAAATTCATGCGCTGCCGCGCATCAATCTTTACATAATTAAGGAAATTGCTTGTGTGGCGCGCCGACTTAAAATTACTTGGTATACCCTGCATTACTTTAAGAACTAAGTAATTCGATTATTATTTTATGCTTTTCAGTTTTTTTTTCGGCGGTTTTATTTTTTGATAAAAAGTTTTATTAATAAGTACGGTTTCGCGATATAACTGACCTTAACTCTTTTATGTACGTCAAGACCAAATTTTAAATACTTAGTATTTTTTACGCAACTGATTTGAAACACGTAATATATAGTTGTATACTGTAGTAAGTACATCATTATACTACTAGGTGTCCCGGCGAACTTCGTATCGCGCCTTACAATTTGTATGGGAAAAAGAAATTGTTACTTTTACTAACTGCCTCACAATATTTACATATTTTCTCAGCTTAAACCTTCCCTGGACTACTACGAACATTTCAAAACCAAAAAAGGGCTAAATCGGCCCGGCCGTTCTCGAGTTCTAGCAAGACTAACGAACTACGATTCATCAAAAAAACTAAATTTTTGTATTTACCTATGAGAAATCTGCGCGAGTGAAACCGCGGGACAGCCTCTAGTTTTTATATATACAGTGTGTCCGGGGAAGTTATAACCTAATTTTAAGGGTGTATTTTATGATCAATTTCATCGACGAAAACACCACATATAGGGGGTCGCAGCCCCCCCCCCCTCAGTATGATGTTTTTAATTTTTTTTTTGCAAAAGTCGACCCCGCCTATTTTTGAATTCACAGTTAAAGATCTAAGGCTCACAGAACCTTCATTAAAAAAAAATCCTTTGAATTTTTTTTTTAGAGTGGCGCCACTGTTCGCGTAAAAGGACTCCTAATTTAAGCCTTGATCGAAGGCTAAGTAGGAAGGCTACCTAAATAACTAACAAAAGAATTTAATATTAACTTTATTTTTAATAAAAGTGGGTTAAACAGAAATTTTAAATTAAAAGGTAAAAGCGAAGGGTCTTTTTGGTAGTTGATAATTTCTGAAGTAATAGGCGTAGAGAAATAAATCTATTAGCAGGATGCACCAATTCGTAAAATCACTAAGTCCAGTTTTTGCGTTTTGAGATACGGGCACTTTTGTGTTAGAAAAAAATCGTGAAACTTTCTCTTTGAGTTTAAAAAATAAATAACCACTGAAATATATGGCAAATATCCTAAACTTTGTTTTGCCAAGATCACAAAACTGTAATATTTGAAAACAAATTTATTAAAAATCATGAAAGTTTCTGGACTTAGTTCAAATTCTAGGACTTAGAGGTTTCTTAGCAGTTTTGTAAGGACTTAGTTAGTTTTCAATAGTATTCAGTACTTTTACTATGAGAAAACACGTGTTTTTTTTTGATAAAAAAACACAAAATTTTCGGTACTTTTTACTTTCCAGACCAATTAGGCATGATACCAATATAATTTATGTCAGTAAGTGTATCCGAAATCGACGATACAAAAAGTTTTTCTAAACAAAAATAAATTATTAAAGCAAAAAGCAGGTATCATGGCAATTAGGCAAAAAACATGTTTTAGGCTTTTCTCCATTACAATTATTTTTTATTGTAGTTTTTATAATGAGTATGTACTGAAAAAAATCTAATTCTAATGAACAGTTTTGCTGCATATACCAAAATAATTTGCTACTGTTAGTAAATTAGCTGTGTATACTTTTCCCTTCTAATGAGTCAACACGATTCATTATGTATATTCCACACGCCTCCATATGACTCAAAAAATAAATCTAGGTTCAAACCTGCAATACTTGCTAAAAAACCTTATATTATTATTATTTTTACACCGCGAAAAAAAATTCATATCCCACACTTTTTTGGCCTAAATTATGATAGTTTTATTTTTTTATTTAGTACTTGAATGTAAAAAAAACCAAAAAAACCAGCGTAAATAAAAAAAAAGGTCACTTAAGTATAATTACGTACTTAAGTGAAACAAATAATATTTGTTTTGCATACAAATTCCTTAAGAAGGTAGCTGGACTTAGTGATTTTATTCAGTTTTTAAGAGGACTTAGACATTTTATGGACTTAGCGGTTTTACGAACTGGAATTCGAACAGATTTATTTTTTTTACATTTTGAAAATCGGGTTTAGAGATTACTGAACAAATATTTTCAAATATAGATAAAAATGCGCTCTTTTCAATGGTGTAGCTAGTTGAAAAAATACCTAACTGTGACTTAGTGATTTTACGAATTGGAGCGTCCTCGTCTTGTGGGTGCATTTAACCTCCCTTTCACCTGCTTCGTCAGTTCGCATGGTGGCTCAACGCGAGCGCAGACGGCCCGAAGACTACGGCGAGCCAGCGGCGCGGGGCGTCGTCGTCGGAGGCAGCGGCGCGCGCGCGCGCTGGTTTGTCTTCTTGTGTTGCGCCCTCAACCAAGTCAAAACCGAGCACGCTCTACGCCCAATCGTAATGATTGACCAATGTCGCTGTTTCTTTTAACCAACTAAATTTACTTACTTTTTAATTAATGGTGCGATGATAAACGAATAAGCCATGCATGAGCAATCAATTGAGAACATAATGCAAAATTTTATATTGTTGGTTTAGTGCTCAGGTTTAGAGATTTTCATTTATATTATTATAGTATCTGTCTAGTTTAAAAATAATAAAAATCCTGCTTTAATGTACCTACGCGCCAGTAATGTTATCGGGGCATTAAATCCCGGCAAACATGTATGGCTTGTGGATACGATATCCCCATATAATAATGGCCTAATCTAAAGCGCTTCACAGACTACGCAGATACGATAAGATATCTGTAACGGCGCAGATCATCTTCAACATTAATTTCTATGTAATCCTATAGACGACCACACACTACGCAGATAATGTAAAATATATCTGAACCGTGACATATAAATTGAAAGATCTGCAGATAACATCTGCCGATACAAATATGGCATAATATTTTAACTGCAGCTAAATACAGGACGTATGTCGAAGTAGCCCTCGGGTTTCGGAAATAGGCTGTGAATTTGTTATCTGATCGATCCTCGAAGATATGAAATTCACCTCGGTCTTTTTAAGCTTTATAAATGTCGTAAAAAGATTTGATTTGCGAAAACCCGGATAATTTGATATAAGGATTGTTTTTGTCCAATCATCCTGACAAAAAGCAGATTTTTCGCAATCAGAGATAAGAAAGATTACATATTTTTCAATTATACTAGGTTTTTTGCAAAAAAAAACTGCTTTTTGTCAGGATGATTAGAAAAAAAGTAATCCTATTATCAAATTATCCGGGTTTTCGCAAAATGCCTAGTTTTTAAAAAAAAAAAAACTAATTATCAAATCTTCCTACGACATATATATATGCTGTTCTATCAAAATTCTTCGTGTTTTTAACCGACTTCAAAAAAGGAGGTTATCAGTTTGACCTGTATGTATGTATGTAAGTATGTATGTATGTATGTAGGCCATGTGGCTAGGTATACAGACGGCAGGTGGTCTGAAAAGGTGCTTCACTGGTACCGGAGGGAGAGCACCAGGCCGAGAGGAAGACCTTCGCAACGATGGAGAGATGACATCCAACAGCTGGCTGGGGGTGCTACATGGACAAGACTGGCGGCGGACAGACACCGGTGGAGACAGTTGGAGGAGGCCTACACCCGACGCTGGGTGTCCAACTTGGAAAATACATAATAATAATAAAACTATTGTAAATATTTAAAAATTATTAATATTAATAAGTTTTGATGTAATTAAGATAGAATTGATAAATTTTATTTATATGCAATTTAAAGATAATTTTTCATTAATAATATTAAAAATCTAATTTTTAAGTATTGATAATGTCATAGTAATAAATAGATAACAAAAAAAAAACAGCATGAACATGCACGAAATAGATATAACACATACATATTCCTAATTTTTTTTTAATTATTTTTGAATTGTATACACTATAAAGTATACTTCATTAATATATTTAAATTATAAGTTACCTATTTATCACTATATTAATTTACTAGAGGCTGTCCCGCGGTTTTTCCCGCGCAGATTTCTCATAAACACAAAAATCCCGTTTTTTCCCGTTCCCGTAGGAATTTTAGGAAATCCTTTCTTAGTTCTCACCTACACTCCCTAAGGAACCTACATGCAAAATTTCAGCCCACTACGCCCAGTAGTTTTGGCTCTGCGTTGTCTGTCAGTCAGTCAGTCAGTCAGTAACGGAAGAGTTTTATATATATTGACTAGAGGCTGCCCCGCGGTTTTTCCCGCGTAGATTTCTCATAAACACAAAAATCCCGTTTTTTTCCCGTTCCCGTGGGAATTTCGGGAAATCCCTTCTTAGTGCTCACCTACACTCCCTAAGGAACCTACATGCAAAATTTCAGCCCGCTACGCCCAGTAGTTTCGGCTCTGCGTTGTCTGTCAGTCAGTCAGTCAGTCAGTCAGTAACGGAAGAGTTTTATATATATTGATAATTAGTTATTTGGAAAAATAGAATACCTATTTTAAAATACTAGGTACTATTTTGTAAGAAATGTATAATAATCAAGAGATGAATTTATCTTTAATGTAAAAAAAATAAAAAAAACATTGTTAAAGCAAGTTGGAAATAAAGGCTTCTATTCTATTCTATGTATGTATGTTTGTCCGCGATTTTCTCGCGTTTGGCTGAACCGCTTTTGATGCGGTTTTCAGTAGGTAATGTATTTGTTACATTCAGGAGAAGGTGAAAAGGTTTAGTACCTATTTTAACCGACTTCGACTTTTGAGGAAGTTCTCAGATTATGTTTGTGTCAGTTCGTTGAAGGCGGGTCTCTTTTTCTAAAAAAGAAATTATAGTGCGTGTGTTTAAAGCAAGACGTGACTCATTCTAAATCAGAATCATCTTCTGACGAGCTGTCTCATAAATCCAGAAGCAGAGTTCTTTTCGTAAACGTGAACTCATTGTAACATCCTATATAAACATTCTTTAGCAAAAACAAGTCTGCTCAGTCCGAGAGATTTCGAGTGAATGTATAATCTTGTCATATTACCGCATCTGCGTAATGTGTGGTACCTTCAGATAAAAAAGTTTGTATACGCAGATAAAATCTTATCACATCTGCGTAATGTGTGACGAGCTTTAAGATATAATAAATATATATATTATATATTTATATAAGTTATATATATATAACTTGGGGGTAAAGTTATTCTGCCTCCGGTGAGGTTACAAGCCTCGCTTGTTTAAGTTTCAAGTCATTATTACCTTACTACACTCTCTCTGCACTCGGGTTTTAGCAGACCACCCTCATACATAATACATCACTTTAAAACCTTGTTCGAAATTTTTAATAATGTCGAAAAGTCGAATTTTTGATTACTGTTCTCAAGTCGTAAAGTTCCTCTTTATTCACATCTGGTTTATTGCCGGTCAATAATTAAATTCCATACCTACATGCAATTATTATGATGCATAATTGTATTATTTTATTGTTACAAAAATAAATGGTTGAAGTGAAGTGGGTTTGAAAACAAGCTAGCTGATTAATTAGGTGGGTTAGGTACATAAGTTCTGCTTTATTATAATATGTGAATTGGTCGTCGGATGGAATAAAAAGCAGTATATACAACTTATTATTATTTTCGTTATTCTGCTCGGGTCAAAAAAAAAAAAAAAAAGTTACAACCCTCACTTGTTCAAGTTTCAAGTCATTAACAGATAACCCTGATACATACATAAAATATCACTTTACACCCTTGTTGCATAAACTACTGTTTCATGATGCTATGCTTGATTGTATAATATATTTTGACTTCATCGGAATTAATTGAATTATTTACGTACGTAAGTATTATAAATAATTATAAGCGGCAACAACGGTGACCAATTTGTTAAAAATTACGAATCTCGTCGGCTGCAAGGGCGGTTGCTCTCAAGGTTTATTAAAAATAGAAGCGGCTTGTTGCCAATACGGCGGCGGCCGCCCTCATACAGCGCGGCGCGGGAGCACGCCCGCCGCGCGCTGCCGTTGCCGCCCGCCCCGCTCTGTCCGTCCACTCACTCGCACTCCTCGATCCACCTCTTTACCGAATTCGGCTCGAGAGCGCACCACCTTCGCCTCAACGCTTTTATTTAAGTATACAAAACTATAAGCGATCCTTGTAAAAAGGTAGAAAAATAATTTATTTAGTAGAAAGTGATGATTACTTTGACTTCAATGGTCCAGATTCGATTCCCGGCGGGCACGAACATTGAAAAGATGTAAATCTATATAATAAAAACCACCCAGTGGCACCCAGTGGCGCTTCCCACAGATGCGATAAAATAAAAATCCGCCATCTTGGACGCGTGTGGTTAGTTCAACAGACCAGAGGGTATCTGTTTGTCTGTCTGCCTGTGTATCTGTAATCTGTCTGTGGCATCGTAGCTCACAAACGCGTGAATCGATTTACGTTTAGGTTTTTTTATGTCACAGATAAGTTGTTCTACAGTGTTTTTACCCATGTTTCATGAAAATCTGTTCAGCCGTCAGCTTAGCTCTTTGATAGTTCATGAGGGGATTTGACTATCTTCTGAAGAATACCCAATTTGGTACCGTGCTACTTCAATGGTATTGAAAGTATGGTAAGGTAACCATGACCTGTTCGGCCGTTTGAAGATCATCGGCTCTAAAATAGTTGATGAGAGAATCTGACTTCCTTAATTTATGAAATAAAAAAGTTCCAGTTCTCACGATAACTATATCAGTTGTACTGTAATCAACTAAATTCATCACAAAACGATTTGGTTTAAGGTTTTAACTAATTTCGCTTCAGTTTCGCCTGCAGTAGAGCTAGCGGAGAAATATGTACAGTGGCGGTCTAGGACGGCGTATCACTTCCGGTTTTTCTGTATTGGAAAATAGTTCTAGTTCTTTGATAATACAGTCTAGGACGCACGAGACCATAGACAAATATGTTACGCCGTCCTAGCCCGCCACTGTACCTACAAGTATATGTTGCAATTGCAAGTAAAATTAAATTTTAGCTACTTTTTAACATTTACATAAAAAACATTAATTGTTATGTGTAATTGAGAGTGGTGCTATTCTAATGGGCTCTTGGTCTACCTTTCCTACATACGGGCAGTTATCGGTCGGTTTACTTGTCACCTTATTAATGTCCATTATCGCAGATACTGGTCTCGCTCTGGTAAAAGCTTGTTCTACTAACTGACGACCGGCTCTGTTTTCGCACTGGGTAAAGCTGTCTTATTTTTACATATTTTTTTGTAGATACATACATACATAATCTCACGCCTTTTATTCCCCAAAGGGTTAGGCAGAGGTACCAGCTCAAGAGCCGGACCTACGTTTAGCCGAGTTTATGCTTTTTATTACCAACGTGACAAGGGGCCAGCTTGTCGCCGCGGTTTTTTTGTAGATCTGTATAAGAAATAAGTTTTTTATAAAGATTAACTACCGAAAGTTCAAAGCTTAATTTTCAGGACTGTACAACTAAATAACTAACTAGTGGCACTCAATTATCGTTTTTAAGGACCAATAATAATTGACAAAGCAAAAACAATACACTAGCATTTTTTTCTAAATCAATATATAAATTGTTAATCAAAGACCCTGGCTGTACCCCGATAAGAGTGCGCCGTCCGCGTAGTTACGTATTTTAAACCATGGCCGAAATAAAAAGTATGCGTCAATAATGCACTAGTAGATATAGTGGGTTTGTTAAGTCCAATAAATGTATGGGAACCAATATTTTCTGCATTAAAGCATGAAACTTGGCACACTTGTTGCTTTGGTGGCCCAGACTAAGAATCGCCCGGGAGGGAACGGGAGACCCTGCTCTGGGGGGCGGGAGAGGGGGTGAAGTTTTCTTCTGCCGCGCGCGCTATTGATCCCTATTGCTGCTATTTTATAGCTACTAGGGCAAGTGTGTGTGTCATTTTCGGATGAGGAATCCATTTCTGAAACAATTGTTTTACATTTTCATAGAAAAAAATCGGAATTAACCATAAAATAGATAGTTTACGACGCAAAAAAAAATTTCTAATGTCAATATTTTTTGAATGAGTATAGATATCAACAAAATAAAAATATGTAAAAAGCTGCATTCATGCAGTTTTCAAAAATATAGGGTTCAATATACTTTTTGTTTATATTTATGTGTTAAAAAAAATTAGCAAACACACCGCGGAAGAGGTTTTGAAAATATTTATTGCCTAATTTTGGTTTAAAAATTACTTGGTTACTTCAAATTACTACCTAATACTGAACAGGGTCATTCAGCCTGTGATAAGTAACAACTTTCTGAATTAAAACATAGGTTGTAAACAAAAAAAAATACATTTCTCATACATTTATCTACCCAATTCGCTGACAAGTTTGTATGGATGAAACAAAGGAAATTTTTGTGCTTTTGCCACTGGGAAGAGTTGTTATTAACGATATCGCAAAACAGCTTGAGGAAGTGAGAGCATCGGAAGTGGACCTGCATAAGTCCCGACGGTGCACTCAAAAACGAGATAGACTTCATCCATCATGTCGACATATAACCGTATATTGAAAGATGTCTGTGATCCACGCGGTTAGAACCGGAAGCAATCACCGTTGGTACAGGACACATTGGTAATGTATGTATCAATGTTAAGCTCGAAAGGTCGCGACTGGTAAAGTCTACACTCAGACCGGCAAAACCGGCAGACCAAAACCCAAACTCGGAACACTTTCAATGAGAACTTCAAACCCGTTTTGATTGCCTAGGGCGCAGCGTGGATGGTGTAAATGATGGGTTCTTGAGAAGTTGTCAATGTTGGAGGTAAATACTTACTACTAAGCACACTTGATCTGATGGAGAATAGGCGTGATACGTCTCAGCAGACAACGGCACCGGGTGCCTCTGTCTGCCTGCCTGCAGGCAGCTGAAGAGGAAGATCTTTATATCAATTACAAGAGACATCAGTCGATTTCAAACAAAAAATATTAAGGTAAAGAGCCATAGACTAAAGCAGTAAAGCCTCCAAGGTTTTTGCTCGAGATCTATCTATTCGGCAAAGCCAGGCAAGGCTGAAGACCGAGGATGGTTGGGAGAGTACTATATCCACACTAGATTGTGGGGGAATTCGAGAAGTTCTATGGACAGAAGTTCTATTATACACGTCGACACGACAACCCATCACTGCCAGTCAAGACAAGGTCCCGAAAGCAAGATGGACCCGACACTATACCGAGGACATCCCGGACGTCAGCCTGTATGAGATAAGTAGGGCTAGCCAACATCATACAAACAACAAGACTCCAGGTAAAGACGCATCACAGCCGAACTCCAGAAGGCAAGTGGTAAAACCAGCCTATAAGGCCCATCAGAAATTCTTCAATTTCATTATCCGCTGATCATATCCCCAAAACTGTTATGTTAACCGCTGCATTTTAGGATGTCTTCAAGACTCTGGACTGGAAGGAACTAGGCATCAGCATAAACGGCGACAACGTTACTCACTAGTTATTGCCCAGACCGCGAATGATCTAGTACAATGCTCGATGTCCTCAGTTGGGCCTCCGATCGAGTTGGTATTAGAATGAACATAGACAAAACAAAGATGTTCAGCACCCTTGTAAGAACAATTCCACTCCAAATCAAAGACTATACAATACACTCGAAGTTGTTAAAGAATACATACCTGGGACAAACTGTTCGTCCGTCGACTTCAACTCGGATAAGCATCGTTGGGGAAGCTTAGCTACAAGCTAGCTTACCGAACGATGCTCATCCGAATTGCAGGTTCAGGTTTCGTATTGAGGCAAGAGGTGCCTCAAGACGAAAGTCTTTGAACAATGTGCGTTACCAGTGATAACTTAAGGAACCGGGACACGGTTGCAAACAACGGACCTAATTAGAAAGTACAAAGTTACTGGAGGACAAGGACAAGGAAAGAGCTTTTTTCCTGCGTAATCAGATATGATATGTGTTATGTCGATGTCACTTACCTACAACTGCATTGACAACATCTCAAGAACCCATCATTTACATCATCCTCGCTGTGCCCTAGGCAATCGAAACGGTTTTGGAGTTCTTATTGAAAGTGTTCCGAGTTTGGGTTTTGGTCTGCCGCGCTTGCTTGCTTTACTTGCTTGGTTTTGCTTTACCAGTCGCGACCTTTCCAGCTTAACATTGATATATGTGTCCTGTACCAACAATGATTTCTTCCGGTTCCAACCGCGTTGATCACAGACATATTTCAATATACGGTTATATGTCGACATGACGGATGAAGTCTATCTCGTTTTTGAGTGCACCGTCGGGACCTATGCAGGTCCACTTCCGATGCTCTCACTTCCTCAGGCTGTCTTACGATATCGTTAATAACAACTCTTCCCAGTGGCAAAAGTACAAAAAATCCCTTTGTTTCATCCATACAAACTTGTCAGCGAATAGGGATAAATGTATGAGAAATGTATTATTATTTTTTTGTTTACAACCTATGTTTTAATACAGAAAGTTGTTACTTATCACAGGCTGAAAGACCCTGTTCAGTATTAGGTAGTAATTTGAAGTAACCAAGTAATTTTTAAACCAAAATTAGGCAAGAAATATTTTTAAAACCTCTTCCGCGGTGTGTTTGCTAATTTTTTTTAACACATAAATATAAACAAAAAGTATATTTTTAAAAACTGCATGAATGCAGCTTTTCAATACATTTTTATTTTGTTGATATCTTTACCCATTCAAAAATATTGACATTAGATGACTTTTTTTTGCGTCGACAATTATCTATTTTATGGTTAATTCCGATTTTTCTCTATAGAAATGTAAAAAAAATGTTTGAAATGGATTCCTCATCCTTAAATTATCCGAAAATGACACCACACTTGCCCTAGTAGCTATAAAATAGCAGCAATAGGGATCAATAGCGCGCGCGGCAGAAGAAAACTTCACCCCCTCCCCCCGCCCGCCCGGGGGTCTCCCGCTCCCTCCCGGTTCATTCTTAGTCTGGGCCACCTAAGCAACAAGTGTGCCAAGTTTCATGCTTTAATGCAGAAAATATTACCTTTGGTCGTTAACAACCCACTAATAATCTTGCTTGGAAATCTACGGTTTGGAACTGAAAGTGGCCACTTTAGGCAATAAACTGAAAGCCAGATTTCGGCCATGGTTTAGACTCTGAAATGTTTATGGGATTTACAGATTTGTATATAATTCATTTTTTAAAGTATATGAAGATTCAATAAGTCTTTCATCAGGACATAATCAAGACTTAGGTATGGACAAATACACTCAGGCGAAGCTGTAGGGCACACCACACTGTTTTCAAGTATCATTATAAATTAACATTAAAACAGTTTGTCTCGTTTATTTGAAAGTCAGTAAATTATACAGACGCATCGTCGTTTTCTAAATAAAATGTAACAAGTGTCATTATTACCTGAACGCAACCATGTCCAACACAAAGAGGAAGCAATCCAAGTAAAGTATTACACTGTCACAGAGCCCGCACTGGCACAAAAACAACGATTCGGTGTTTGGCACAAAAACAAACGCGAAATCTACGTGAGGAGAAGCGCGTCCGATGACGCTGCGACATGCGTGCGTGCGCACCGCGCCCGGAGCCCTTGTGTCGCGGGCTGCTGCGGCGGCTGCAGTCAGCGTCAGCCGGCCCAGCCAGCGCTCGGCTGCATGCAGCGACGACACAAACCGAGAGACGCGTGTGCGCCGCCGCCGCCCCGTTCCTCTATAGGTACAGCGTACAGCGACGTCATCGTCGCTCTTCCTTTTGAACCGAGCACAAACTGCCGGGTAAATATAGAATTCCAACGCACATCAAGAACACGAGGCACCGCTAAACACGCCATACTATGCGGCTGTTATTCTTTTTTTTGATATTTATGTATAAACTATTATAAAGCGAAGCCGAAATTAAATACAATTTTTTATTATCAACGGGCCATCGATTGCGTAGTGATACGATACTAGCGCCACTTCCGATAAATAGTTATTAAATATTTTTCGGAAGTGGCGCTAGTTTCGCCCCGTGTGGCCCTTTAAGCCTGACATAGATTGACGATTCATTCAAAGTTGTAACAGAACCGACATTCTGTGCTATAAAACCTTAAAAAATAATAACTAATAATTAGTCTCAGCCTGAGCCTGAATTTGTATTACACAATGGTGTAGTTGTAGCTAGTATTGACTAGCTCCAATGGACAAAAATACAATATATCTTCTAAACAATTGAAGTAAAAAAAATATATCCTGTATGTCTCTAGATACTCACCCTGTTATTCATAAAAAGTTAAAGAGCATTTTAGTTATTTGACATATGTCAATTTAGACTGGATGTCACCTATTTAGCATACAACAAACCAGAGAAGTAGTGGAGGTCTACTACTAAAGCGGGTTATTCCATTAGTCTCCAAAAATCATTTTTTTTTATTTCCATTTAGTCTCCAAGCTGATTTATTCTTATTCTTATTTAATTATTTTCCATTTCCTATAGTCTCCAAAATATTAACAGGCAAAGATGGTATCGACGGCAAAACAAGCAAGAAAACCCAGTGTTAACAGCATTACAAAATAAAAATATAGTAAGATACAAGATTATCGCCTAGATTTAAAAATTATTTGCACTCTTTGTCAAAAACCTTACAAACTCTCAGCTACCTGATAAGGGGTGGCTAAGACTACAACTAGGTACTAAGTTTTACGGAAACAATAGCCGTGCGGTTATTTAACCAATCACAGAGCGCTGCTCGGTAGTCCTTCGGCGAAAGTACCGTTATTTAAAATTAAAAAAATGAGTGCATGTGGTACTCTATTTTTTCTAATGCAGTCTGATCTTTGACTTGAGGAGAGATTAGGCTAGTGTCACTGTGTCAGTGCATAATGATAGACAGTGAAAATTAGGACCTAGCACAATTACGCCGTTTAAATATGCATTCAACTCACGTAAGTTTGGATGATAAGCTAAGTATTACATTATACAAAATGTGAAAGAAGTGTTTACAAATTTAGCATAGTAATAGTGCTTCTGATTGTTGTAAATGTGAAAATTTTATTCCCTTACCTAAGCAAATTTTACCAGTCTTAACTATTATTTTTTTGTGAAGTTCACGATAGTTCATATGTAAATATTTATTAAAACTGATATACTATAAAAACTACGTTTTATTAAAATTCCTAAACTTTTGTTGTTGTCTCTACATAGTAAAACTTACCTGGAGACTAAAAGGAATAGTTGTATGAAAAAAATTTTTTGTACCTACCTTTACCAAAAAAGTGTTTTGGAGACTAATGGGAAACGTTGTATGGGGCGGCAACATTTTGGACATCAAAGGTTTTGGAGACTATCGGAATAACCCACTAAAGCTACTTAAAATGTACTGTATCTTTATGAATAAGACGGTAAGCTTATAATTTTAAGAATTAGCAGAAATTTTTTGTAGCGTTTTGGTTACTGTGCTACGAGAATCATATTATGGCGCGTGGCGAAAATCGGAACCAATACAGATTGTAGGCGCCGCAGTGGCGCCCAAACACATAATAGGTGGCGCCCTCCTGTCAATGTCACTCACGCGCCGTCTGATCTTTGTAGCACTGTAAAAACCTAATTAAGAGGATTTATGCGAAAGAAATCAAACGACCGAATGAACATCGACATAGCATTATAGCACGTCGATAGAGGTAAAGGGACAAATATCAGTCGCCCGCATTAGTTTTCAAATTAAATTGGAAAAATTAATATACCTATGTATATGTCACCGGAAAATAACAAGAACCGTAAATTTATAAATTTTCTAGGAAAATCATAAACTTCCGTAGGATTCTAAACGAGAGATAAATTGTTTTATTTTACGCTTACATTTTCGTAAATTGATAAACTTACTAAACTCACTCGTAAAATAATAAGTAACCAATAACCAAACGCCATGTATAATGCATTGAAATTTACCACAGAGCTACGAAAGTTTTATGGTAGCCATGACCAAAATGTTTTATTTTTGTAGAGTGAAATAGGGAACCCCCTACTAGGTAGGTAGGTAGGTACCTGGTACCTATAATACATGGTTAGTTTTTGTTTATATCTGTCACCGTTATATTGCGAAATAAGTTAATGTGCACTTTACTGGGCAATGTGCACATTAACTGTTTAGGTCAGTTAATGTGCGAAATTTTATGTGAAATATGGGGTATCCACACTTTACCTAGTTAATGTGCGTATTACCGGATGTCTCGCCGTTAAAGTGCGGAAAACAGAAAACTCCCGACTGAAAATTCAAATCTAGGGCATAATAATCTAGAACTTGGGTTACCTGCAGTGGCGTTACTACTATATAAGCCGACAAGCCCGGCTTGCCCTATTAAAATTATTAAACTGCATTTACACTCTCCTCTCACTTATTATTAAAAAATTCTCTCTCTCTCACTCATAATTATTATAAAAAAAAATCATTAACGTATTTTTTATATTTCAAATATTCGCGCGCTTCTCGCTGTCAAGTTTGACGTTGACAGGTCATTGACACATGCACCACAAAATTGGTCAAGCATGTGTCAATACCGCTATCGCCGTTTCGCTCGCACTCGTTGGCTTCTTATTTGGCTTCGTTTCGAGCCGTGTTCTCTTTTTCTAACCTAATAAAAATTCGACAATGTACATACATGTAGGCAAGTAGCTATAACGCACTTTACTATGAAATCGAAAGCCCTGCTTGCGTACGAAGTTAGCAACGAGCGAGCCGCTGCGCGAGAGAAAGGAACCAGCCAATTGGTTTGCTGTTCACTTCAGTTCGATTTTATTTTGAAGTTTAATTAAATTTAAATGTTTTCAAGGAGCAAACTATTGTGCAATGTGTTGATTTAATTTAAATGAGTGTTTGAACTTTGGTTGACGGGAAGACGAGAAAAAGGTTAGTGGTTTGAAGTGCATTATTTCTCAAACGAATAAATATACCTACAGTAGGTTAGGAACCTAGGTTCTTTTAGGAGTTAGGCACTTATCCCTTAAATCATAGGCCAGGCTTGCTCTAACTTGAAATCCGAGGCACGCCACGCCACACACACGCACACCTGTGTTAAACTGAAATGTAAGTAAAAATTTTTTTGAGCTTAACTTAGTCGTTACTCTGTAGATTACCTAGGCATTTTGCAGATTACCTAGTTAATGTTAAGAACAACATTTTATTTTGAACTATAACGGATTCAGAAAGTTAGTGCACTTTTACTGAATTTAGCACATTTGCGGTAACATTTTAACCTATTAACCTACCTAGTTTTTAGTACCAGTAAAAATACTTTTAGTGTGATCGAATTGTTTGGCAAGTCTGGTTGTACGTAAGTCTATGGACGCCAGCATTTTCACTGTCAACATCGACCAATCAGAGAGCAGTGTGTTATTTTCCGTATTTCAAAAAGCGTAAAATTAAAAGCTCTTCTGTGATTGGTTGATCCGTTTAGAATCTTACGAATTGATATCCGTTAGTTTATAAATTTACTACGACGCGCCAAAAATTTATAAATCTGCAAAAAAGTGGGCGTAAAATAATTCAATAAAATTTATCTCTTGTTTAGAATCCTACAAAAGTTTAAAAATTTCCTAGGAAATTTATAATATAATGGCGAATCTTATTATTTTCCGGTGACATATATATATATTGATTTTATTTTTAATTCCCTATTACTTTTAAAATCGAAGTAACATTATCACAAATTGATTTTCTTTATTATCATTAAAGCTATGTAGTATCAAAAAAAACTATAAAGTAATTTTGAAGATCTAGATATTTTATTCTCATTTTTTGGATTATCTTTGTACAAAACAAAAACACGAATTTCTTCAAATACGTGATTTTTTTCTAAACTTTATTCCCAATTCCAGTTGACTATGCGTGCGTTTTTAATTTGATTTCTTCTTTTTTTACCAGCCAGGACGGCCCGCGCGCTAGTCCGTCGACCAGCCAATTCCAAATTCAAAAAGTGTGCCTAAAAAGTGTATGAAAATCTTTTTTTATCCCATTTACTCGAAAAGTAGACTTTATTATTACCGTTCTCTAGTCGTACAGTTTCTCATTATTTACATGCGGGTCAATAACGAATTTCCACACATTCTTTTTTGTCTATGGGCAATTATGATGCAATGATTGAAGTGAAGTGGGATTGAAAACAAGCTTGCTGATTAGGTCAGCAAAATTAGGTAGGTACATAGGTGCTGCTTTTTTAACCGACGAAAAAACAAAAAGGAGGAGGTTCTCAATTCGTCGCGTATATATATATATTTTTTTATGTATGATCACGCATAACTTTTTACTGTGTGGATCGATTTTGATAATTCTTTTTTTAATCGACAGGGTATACCTTGAAGTTGGTCCCATAAAAATTGGATAATAAAATTCTAACCCTAAGGGTGGAAAAATAGGGGTGACTTTATTGTTCACTCACAGATTGTATTGCCGTGTTGTGATTCACATGAAAACGGCTAGGTATAATTATAAATCGTTTTTATATGAATGTTAATAATCATAATCTCAGCCGATAGACGTCCACTGCTGGACATAGGCCTCCCCCACAAATCGCCTCACCGACAGGTCGTGATCGACACTCATCCTGTTAGTCCCTCAACCTTCACCAGGTTGTGTGGCCACCTTGTAGGGTGCGGCCACTAGGCATGAATACCGGAATCTCGGAATCTCGTAATATCGGAATCTCGGAAGATTTTTCCGATATTTTCAATTCCGATATTGAAAAAGCCAATATCGGAATCTCGTTACAAGACATTTATTTTTATTTGAGTTGTTTTAAGCGTTCTGCATGGCTACAATATAAAAAGTACCCTGTAAATTCGTCAATTCTTACCTATTTTAATCAGAAACATGCTTTCAAAGCAGTTCACTTAGGTGTTTGGTACTTTGTAGGTACTGGTACAATTAATCTTTGAATGGTACTCACATAGTAAAAAAAAAAATAGATCAATAAAGTAATATTTTTCATTATCAAATTCAAAATCATTTATAATTAAAAAAATTTTTTTTTTGTTCTCATTTGTTGTATTAAAAACCTAGAAACAGATCATCTCAGCTTGATTGCTGACTCCACAAATCATGTTATTCAAATGAAATTAAATTGTAAAGAGTTACGATTTAAATATTAGTTTCTTCAGTAATTTTTATTGAGTTTTTACGATTCCGATATTAATATCGGAATTCCGGTATTGAGATAAAATGTCCGATATCAATATCGGAATTGAAAACCTTCCGATATTACATGCCCTAGCGGCCACCCTGGGAAGGGTGATTAGCTGGGGTCAAAAAAAAACTGAAAAGCAAAAAATAAAAACTTTTTATAAAAAAATTAAACCGCCGAAAAAACTGAAAAGCATTAAATAATAGGGAAACATTATCTATTAGGCCTTAATTTACTCACTTCTTAAAATCATTTTGGATTACCAAGAAATTTTGAGTCGGTGCCACAGAATCAACGAATAAAGATCACTAAATTACCTGAAATTCAAAGAAATAACCGAAAAACGTGTGCCGCTGCGCATCGCGCTTTACATAGATAATGAATTTGCTTGTGTGGTGTGGCGCTGACTTAAAATTTCTTGGTAATCCAAAATTACTTTAAGAAGTGAGTAAATTAAGGCCTAATAGAAAATGTTTCCCTATTATTTAATGCTTTTCAGTTTTTTCGGCGGTTTAATTTTTTTATAAATAGTTTTTATTATATGTGAATTTTCTCGTCGGATGGAATAAAAAGCAGTATATGTGTCGAAGTAAGATTTGATAATTAGGTTTTTTGCAAAAAAAACTAGGGATTTTGCGAAAACACGGATAATTTGATATAAGCATTACTTTTTTTCAATCATCCTGACATAAAGCAGTTTTTTTTGCAAAAAAACCTAGTATAATTGAAAAATTTGAAACCTGCCTTAACTCTGATTGGCTAGATTATTGCTTGCTGGTAAAGTCTTATTCTGATTGGTTCTCTGTAGCGTCAAAAGATATGTAAACGAAGCAAAAAACTGCTTTATGTCAGGATGATTGAAAAAAAAGTAATGCTTATATCAAATTATCCGGGTTTTCGCAAAATCACTAGTTTTTTTTGCAAAAAACCTAATTATCAAATCTTACTACGACATATGCAACTTGGCAGTAAAGTTTTTCTGCCTTGGGTGAGGTTAAACTCCTCGCTTGTTCAAGTTTCAAGTCATTATTGATAAACCCTTGAAAATCTCTCTGCGCTCGGGTTTTAACAGACCTTCCTCGTCTATACCAATATTATAAAAGGAAAGATTTCTTTAATTGTAACGAATAGGCTCCGGAAATACTGAACCGATTTGAAAAATTATTTCACTGGTAGGAAGCTACACTATCCCCGAGTGACATAGGCTATATTAGATTTTCAAAAAAATTAGGGATCCTTACTTAAACTCAAATAATGTAACCCAAGGTGCAATATTTTTTGCGTTGTTTACATATTTTGACAAGTGGTTTGTTGTTGTTGTTTGTTTTTTATTCGCCCATTCTGGGCAGTCAAAAGAACATAGTCTATAGAGCCAAGTCTTTAGTAGGTATCTTATATTCTATGGCGTAACGTAGTAAGCCGGGACAGCTCATATATAATACATCACTTTACACCCTTGTTGAATAAACTACTATTAAAGTGACCTAACGGTGTTTAAAAAATATCTTTGATCTAAATAGAATCATTTTATTGCTAAAAAAATGGAACCCGCCGTCAATAAACTAATAAACTGACACATACATCAACTGAGCACTTCCTCTTCTTTGAAGTCGGTTAAAATGGGTACTAAAACCTTTTCATGAATGTAACAAATACTTATCTGAAAACCGCAAACATACATACATGCAAACATACATACATGCAAAAATACAAACAGGTCAAACTGTTAACCTCCTTTTTTGAAGTCGGTTAAAAACACAGTCAACTGTCAGTCAGCTCGTAAAGACCCGTTCACATCTACAAGCACCGTGCTTCGAGGAATGCTTACGATAACTCAAATTAAAAAAAATAAAAACCCCCGACCCAGTCAGACCCCTCATCAACTTAACTAGAACTAGAGCTTATCATCTTAAAAAGATCATGGTTGCCTTACCATATACTTTTAGTATCATTGAAGTAACACGGTACCAAATTTCAAATCGATAGGACATGTGGAAGGTGGTTAAATCCCCTCATCCAATATTTCAGAGCTGATTATCTTCAAACGGCAGATCAGGTCATGTTTACCTTAACATATACTTTCTATATTATTGAAGTAACATGGTACCAAATTTCAACTCGATCGGACATAAGGAAGCTAGTTAGATCCTCTCATCCATTATTCAAGAGCTGATCATTTTCAAACCGCTGATCAGGTAATTGTTACCATACCATATACTTTCTATATCATAGATGTAACATGGTACCAATTTTCAACTCGATCGGACATAAGGGAGCTAGTTAGATCCTCTCATCCATATTCAAGAGCTGATCATCTTCAAACGGCAGATCAGGTCATGGTTACCTTAACATATACATTCAATATCATAGATGGAACATGGTACCAAATTTTAAATCGATAGGACAAATGGAAGGTGGTTAAATCCTCTCATCCATTATTCAAGAGCTGATCATCTTCAAACGGCTGATCAGGTCATAGTTACCTTATCAAATACTTTCTATATCATAAATGTAACATGTAACCAAATTTCAAATCGTTCGGACATAAGGAAGTTAGTTAGATCCTCTCATCCATTATTCAAGAGCTGATCATCTTCAAACGGCTGATCAGATCTTCATCAGACATGGCTAAGAACACTCGACCTGAAATTATCTATGATAAAAAAAAAACTAAACGAAAATCGGTTCAGCCGTTTGGGCTCTACGATGCCACAGACAGATACACAGACAGACAGACAGATACACACGTTAAAATTATAACACCCCTCTGGGAATTTTCGTTCGGGGGTTAAAAACTGAATCTTGAAATAATTTCTTTTTTACAATAAAAACTTTTTATAAAAAAATTAAACCGCCGAAAAAACTGAAAAGCATTAAATAATAGGGAAACATTTTCTATTAGGCCTTAATTTACTCACTTCTTAAAGTAATTTTGGATTACTAAGAAATTTTAAGTCGGCGCCACACCACACAAGCAAATTCATTATCTATGTAAAGCGCGATGCGCAGCGGCATACGTTTTTCGGTTATTTCTTTGAATTTCAGGTAATTTAGTGATCTTTATTCGTTGATTCTGTGGCACCGACTCAAAATTTCTTGGTAATCCAAAATTACTTTAAGAAGTGAGTAAATTAAGGCCTAATAGAAAATGTTTCCCTATTATTTAATGCTTTTCAGTTTTTTCGGCGGTTTAATTTTTTTATAAAAAGTTTTTATTTTTTGCTTTTAAGTTTTTTTTGGGCTAATTTTTTTGACCCCAGCTAATCACCCTTCACAGGGTGGTCGCACCCCACAAGGTGGCCACACAACCTGGTAAAGGTTGAGGGACTAACAGGATGAGGTTCGATCACGACCGGTCGGTGAGGCGATTTGTGAGGGAGGCCTATGTCCAGCAGTGGACGTCTTTCGGTTGATTTTATTTCATTTCCAAAGATATTGTAAGTAGGTATCAAAAGTTATAATGCAACACGGAAATGCAACCTGTGAGTGGATAAATCGACCCGCCGACCAAAAAGTCACCCCTATTTTCCCACTCTTAGGGTAGGAATTGTATTTCCAAACAACCAACTTAAAGGTATACCCTGTCGATTAAAAAAAGAATTATCAAAATCGGTCCACACAGTAAAAAGTTATGCGTGATCCTTGGTCGGACAAAAAGGTTAATACAGCGTGTACAAAACGCATGTGCACGTTTTTGTTTCCATGTCCCGCCTAGATCCCACATTACTCCGTACTTGAACGCCGCCAAACTCCTTAACATGGAGGCTCGTCGGGAACTACACCTTGCCACACTTCTGTTTGGCGTGATTCGCTCCGAAACGCCTGCGTACTTGTATAGAAAGATGGAATGGTCATCGAGGCTGCGTCAGGTGCACAGAACTAGGCTGCGAGTCCCACAACATCGGACGATGGCTTTTCGCGGAAGTTTTAGGTACGCGGCGACCAAGTGCTGGAATAATATTCCGCCCCCAGTCCGTCAAGCCTCAAGTAGGTATACCTTCGTGCGCAAGCTCAGGGTATACTTGATTGATCAGCAGAGACTTTGATTTCCGATTCCTATCCTCACCTGCACTACCATTGCCGTTTACCATCATGCATGACTAAGACTTATCGACTCGTAGTCGCATCATGGGGTACCTGTAACTATCATTTTCGGGTATATTTTTTGTTTTTTAGATTTTTTCATTGCTTGTTTTTATTTTCTCTCTGTTTATTTCTGATTATTATTTATTTTTTACTGTTATGTTATGGTTAACAAATTTTTTTTTATTATTGCTGATTTCATTGCACTGCACTCGCAGGGAAGCGCTTGTGAGTCACTGCTGGCATTGACTGAAAATCAGCGCTGTTGGTTCAATAACCTTCAGCATTTGCTGAGTTAGTGCCATTTTGCGGCAACTGCGACACACCAAACAATAGACCTAGACAAATAGTTTGAATGTTAATGTTTTTATATCTGTTTGAATTTATGTTTGTTTTTGTGGTTGTTTTAATTTGTTTTAAATTGGTATTGAGTTATTTTTTCTAAATTTGTTTGTTTTTTCTCTGCTTGTTTTGTATTTGTCAACGTGTGTCATAGTTGTGGCAAATAAATGATTTCTTTCTTTCTTTTCTTTTCTTTACATAAAAAAATATATATATACGCGACGAATTGAGAACCTCCGCCTTTTTGTTTTTTCGTCGGTTAAAAAGAAACTCGCTATCAAGAAACCGACAATACATAACCTACATACTGCTTCCTCTTTTTTGAAGTCGGTTAAAATAGGTATCAAACCTTCTCCTGAATGTAACAAATACATTTCTTAAAACAGCATCAAAATCGGTTCAGCCAAACGCGAGAAAATCGCGGTCAAACATAATACATAAATACATACGAGTCAATCAAACTTTTATTAACATTATTTTTGTTTTTGGGTGGGAGCAGAGTCAAGTAAGTGCGTTACGACCTTTTTCTCTACTGACTGAATAATGTTTGTTACCTACCACAGTTAGTTACTCATTTGTAAAGAAAATTCTGCGTAAAACGAAAGCCTACAATCGAAATCGTGTCGGATGAACGCGTCGATTACCAAGGAAATGGATTCAAAAACAAATGCCTCTACCTCATGGGTCGGTTCACTTGACTGCAGGTGATAGAGAGCGCAACAGTATATACAAATTTGTACAAGAAGTAGACAACTGTCGCCAATTAATTACATTATAACTTACGATTACGGGTATAGATTACTTTTATTAAGGGTTATTCCCGAAATCCCTTCTGAGGAGTAAAACAGGAATCTTGTTTAAAATATGTCCGAAAATCCCCCCAGGTATAATTTTGCTATTCCCGTCGTAATCCCCCCTAAATCAAGGGGGAAAAAAGGAAACGAGTGTAACATGTGTCCTACATTCCCCCTCAGTCTTTTTCTCCTATCTCCTTTTTTCTTCTACTTCTACCATATACAGGGTTACTGGTAAGTAGACCCGACCATTTCAGGAGGTGATAGTAGGGGTCATTACCAATCATTTTAGCCCCCAGGTACCCAGGTCAAAACCCAACGGTTTTCGAGTTATTGAACTTTTTAGTTTTTTTCATAATATCGTCACCTTGAGATCATTTTTTTTAATTAAATTTAAATTTTCAAGTATTAGGATGTTAGTTTTAATGCTAATCTAATCCTAAATAAATTATTTAAATAAAAAATACTTAAATTGAAATAAATATTTAACAACATGAGTTTTATAGCCCTCTCAACTGCAATTTTATTTTTAATTTTAATTTACGTTTTTTTTTCAGTGGCATTTTTTTAAGAAATTCGCCTAAAATTTTTATCGGCAGATTATTCCAAAAACATCTACGTCTTCTAAGCTATCCAAAATGCTAGCCTAGTTGGGTCAAACATCCATTATCTTCTGAGTAAATCTACACCAAAGGGGTCAGGTCGTAGAATTCGGATTAGAGAAATTTCATTATTTGATTAATAAAAAGTTATAAATCAATTGAAATATCTTGTAAATGGAAAAAAAAGTATTCTCTATTGATGTTCCACATAACCACCTTGTTTCCTGGCACACACCCTCATTCTTCATCACAAACCAGGTTTCCTCAGAAACAATTTTTTTTTTTTAAGACTGGCTAGTTGCCCTTAGGAAGGGTCATTGTGCTACCAGCACGATGGCTGCCCAGCTTACTTCAGTTTTACTTAATTAAAAAAAATGATCTCAAGGTGACGATATTATGAAAAAAACTAAAAAGTTCAATAACTCGAAAACCGTTGGGTTTTGACCTGGGTACCTGGGGGCTACGTCGACTACAACGTCGTCACCACCATCAAGGCGCTGAGATAGGTGGCACTATCTCCACTCGCCCGAGACGAGACGTGCTGCCTAATCATCGAGCGACTTGCACCAATCGTCAAATATCGGTGGTATGACTTCAGGAGCAGACATAACGACGAGGATGAACGCGAGCTCCTGAAAATTGAGCGGTTCCTGAACCACAATGCGGGCCGGACCTCTGCGGCACCTACGCGCCGCCAGAGTTGGAGCGAGACAGACCTCCAATCCGCACCCCGGCTGTCCCGCCGCGCCCACGCCAAATCTACGCGGCGAACAAGACGGGGCGGAGGACGACATAGTGGCGACGACGAGCAAGGCACAAGTCGCAATACAGTATTTTGAATACACCCAAGACTGAATACACCGCGACAGAGAAAAAACAAGAATGCCAGATCTGCTGAGGCGAGCATTGGCCAAAATTGAAAAACATAGATTTAGAGTTATATTAAGAAAAAAAATACTTGGTAACGGAACATTCCTAAAATACAAAGCTCTAAAATACAAAGCTCTAAAATAGATTTAAGTAGACACAGGGACAGACGCGGAGAGCGACTTTATTTTATACTATGCATTGATGCAAAAAAAAACTAAACGAAAATCGGTTCAGCCGTTTGGGCTCTACGATGCCACAGACAGATACACAGACAGACAGACAGACAGACACACAGATACACACGTTAAAATTATAACACCCCTCTGAATTTTTCGTTCGGGGGTTAAAAAACAGTAATCCATAAACATTCTAAACCTAGATATTATAGATAGATATATAGATAAATTCCGAGAGGGGTGTTATAATTTTAACGTGTGTATCTGTCTGTCTGTCTATCTGTCTGTCTGTCTGTGGCATCGTAGAGCCCAAACGGCTGAACCGATTTTCGTTTAGTTTTTTTTTGTATCATAGATAATTTCGGGCCGAGTGTTCTTAGCCATGTCTGATGAAGATCTGATCAGCCGTTTGAAGATGATCAGCTCTTGAATAATGGATGAGAGGAACAAACTAGCTTTCTTATGTTCGATCGATTTGAAATTTGGAACCATGTTACATCTATGATATAGAAAGTATTTGGTAAGGTAACCATGACCTGTTCAGCCGTTTGAAGATGATCAGCTCTTGAATAATGGATGAGAGGATATAACTAGCTTCCTTATGTCCGATCGATTTGAAATTTGGTACCATGTTACATCTATGATATAGAAAGTATTTGGTAAGGTAACCATGACCTGATCAGCCGTTTGAAGATGATCAGCTCTTGAATAATGGATGAGAGGATCTAACTAGCTTCCTTATGTCCGATCGATTTGAAATTTGGTATCATGTGACATTTATGATACAGAAAGTATTTGGTAAGGTAACCATGACCTGATCAGTCGTTTGAAGATGATCAGCTCTTGGATAATGAATGAGAGGATCTAACTAGCTTCCGTTTGTCCGATCGGGTTGAAATTTGGTAGCATGTTATATATATGATATTGTAAGTATATGGTAAGGTAACCATGACCTGATCTGCCGTTTGAAGATGATCAGCTCTTGAATAATGGATGAGAGGATCTAACCACCTTCCATTTGTCCTATCGATTTAAAATTTGGTATGGTGTTACTTCAATAATATTGAAAGTATATGTTAAGGTAACCATGACCTGATCTACCGTTTGAAGATGATCAGCTCTGAAATAGTGGATGAGGGGATCTAACTACCTTCCACATGTCCTATCGATTTGAAATTTGGTACCGTGTTCCTTCAATTATATTAAAAGTATAATATGGTAACGCAACCATGATCTTTTCAAGATGATAAGCTCTAGTTCTAGTTAAGTTGATGAGGTATCTGACTAGGTCGGGGTTTTTTAATTTGTTTAATTTGAGTTATCAATACATCTATATATATAAAATCCAAATACCACTGATCTACTCACTCACTCACTCACTCACTCATCATCGCCCAGCCGAAACCGCTGAAGATAGAAAGATGAAATTTGGACAGTAGGTTCCTTACGTGACGTAGGCACTCACTAAGATGGGATTTTGGGATAACTTTAACGGAACGCCGTATACAGGGTGTAACAGTTTGTATGAAACTCCTAAACTGCTGGGTTTAGAAAGTTGAAATTTACACTGTATATTGTCATTGGATTACAAACATCATAAATGGTTTTAGTTTTTTTATATCTTGCCCCTGAGTTCTTATACAGGGTGAAATATGATTTTTGCTAAAATCTAAACTAATTACACTAGAGACTTGAAATTTTCAAAATAAAATCTAAAGACACTAATGACACTATATTAAAATTTTCAAAATGAGCTTTTCATAATACTTAAACATCAAATATGACTTATAAACTGCGTTTATTAGTCCTGGAGTCGCCTTGATACAATATGTATGGCGAACATTAGGTTTCCTTATAAAGTAATATGGTAGGTGTTTTCAAAGTTTTTGCGGGTGCTGATACAGAGTGTAAGGCTTCAAACGCACAGGCGGTTTTTTGCCGCGCGGATTTTATGTAACATATTGAATCCTATGGAAGTGTGCGCACCAGCGGATAAAAAACCGTAAAAACACGCTTGTGCGTTCGGGGCCTATGAATAAGGTTGAAAATTAAATAACAAACTTTGACACCGCGCGGAAATAAAACCGCCTGTGCGTTCGTAGCCTAACAGTATGTATGAAAAAAAAAAGTGATGTTAGTAAACTGGATAAGGGTCGCGCAAGAAAGGTAACTATGGCGACCTGTAGGGGAGCCAAATTTACAGCAATGAACGACAATCAGTTGGGACGACGATGAGATGAATCTGAGTAGACCTAAAATGGGTACAATTTAGTGAAGCCTCAGATCTTAGCCTCAGAGATGAAGCATATATGTTAGTTTGTTTATTTTTAGTGAAGCCTCAGAGCTTAGCCTCAGGGATGAATCATATAGGTCAGTTTGTTTTGTTCATACAATACAGGGTAACATGAATGAAAGATATCCTGAAATGGAAAAGGGAACAATGAGTATTTAAGTTTTCAGCCCAAACATCTCAAGATAGATACGTAAGGAATATAAGTCTAGCAAAGACATGAATTCGTGAAGATACTACGGGAACTGGAAAAACCAAATTTTACTGTTTTGAAGGCAAACTGCTTTTTAATGATTTATTTAAGGCTTTGGTGCGATTACAAATGATTTCCCTATATTTCTGAGAAACAAATCCACCAGTTATTTACTTTTATTATAAAAAGCGCTTGCGAAGCTGCGGGCGGAAAGCTAGTCAATACATAGTATAAAACAAAGTCGCTTCCCGCGTCTGTCCCTATGTATTCTTATATCTTTAAAACTATCCAACGGATTTTGATGCGGTTTTTTGTAATCGATAGAGTGATCCAAGAGGAAGGTTTATAAGTATAATACATGAGCAAAATAGAAATAGGTTAGGCGGTACGAAGTTCGCCGGGTCGACTAGTAGTATATAAAACAAAGTCGCTTCCCGCGACTGTCCCTATGTATGTTTAAATCTTTAAAACTACGCCACGGATTTTGATGCGGTTTTTTTTAATAGATGGAGTGATTCAAGAGGAAGGTTTATAAGTATAATACATGCACAAAATAGTAATAGGTTAGGCGGTACGAAGTTCGCCGGGTCGACTAGTATATAATATAAAAATAAATTGTGGTTCGTTAGTCTCGCTAAAACTCGAGAGCGGTCGGGCCGTTAAAGCAGATTTTGTTTTTGAAATGTTCGTAGTAGTCCAGGAAAAGATTAAAAGGTGAGAAAATATGGAAAAATATAGAGGAAGTCTAAATTGTAAGGCGCGATACGAAGTTCGCCGGGACAGCTAGTTTTAATATAATAAGCAGCCTATGTCATTAGGGGACAGTGTAGAGCTGCCTAACAGTAAAAGAATTTTTATTGAATTAATTGAAGAAAAATTGGTTCAGTATAGTGTGTGCGTCAGTGGGGCCAAAAAAGTCACGGCATCGAAATTTTGAAAATGCCAATATTCAGTGCATCGAACGAAGGATTAGTGCGCGAAGTGTCGAATTTGTGCATCCAGAGGTTCTGGAGTTATAGGCTAAAAACTAATTCTGCTTGCTGGGATGACGTCATCCTGGAAACACTTTTTTGAACCGCTGGGCCTAGGTCTTTGAAACTTGGCAGAAATGTAGCTTATAAATGTGCCTAAATGTGCGCTGAATCTGGTAAATGTGCCTCTTCAGATAACAGAGTTATTCCATCTGTTGCTGGACTGACGTTTTGCCGGAAATCTATTTTATTAAATATTTCTAAAACTGCTGACGCTAGAGAACTGGATTTTTTTATAAGCATTACAAGTCACTTTCTTGAATTTGTGACAATATGTCGGTTTCAAAATAATTGTTAGTTTTCGTGAAAAAAAAATAAACAACAAAAAGAGAAATACCCTGAGCACTAATTAAGGACGATACTTGGAGACTTCAAAACTCTATAAACCCTTCCTTACCTTGTCGTTCACGTTATTCTGAAGTTTTTATAACGCTAGGTCAAATACTTTTCGAGAAATAAAGCTTTAACTAAATGTTTGACCGCGCGTTAGGTTTAACAACCTCTCACGCAAAAACCAAAGCAGCGACGACATTGGTAACCTGGCACTAATTCGAGTATTATGTAATAAAGATTTACTTTAAATTTCAGTGTGATATTCTTAAACAATCCGAAGTTATTCAAGAAAAACATTAAATTTAGAACTAACCGACCAAATTAAATGGACCACTAAAAAGCGGCCATTGCATACAGTGTGCCCACATTTTCTAGTTTGTTGGATTATAGTGTACCTTTTAGCTGAAAAGTGTATTTTGAGGTTGCAATATGTACATGGCTAAGTTAAAAAATACGAAATTCCTTTCTCTTAGTACCTATATGATCTTTTGAGTAAGTACCTAATGCTAAACTACCTAGATATTATCATTATTTGACGTAAGTATTAAATATCTAAGTAAGTACATAGATAATGTATTAATAGTAGTATTTAGTTAGTTAGGCATTAGGTAATGACGATTCACTAAGTATTCTTATCAAATTTCTTGCTAGGGTTTAGCGTTTAGTCTAGATAAAGAGTACCTACTGAGGTACCTAAGTATATGCATGACGGTGTTGGCGGCGCGGGGCGGCGGCGGAGCGCGGGGCGGTCCACTATGCTCTGCACGCACAGGGCACAGGGCACATGTCTGGTAGTCTTTAGTCCATACAATTTAACCTTTTAAGCGCCATATACAAGGAGAGAGTTTCTCGAAGGATTTGGGGCGAGAATCGGATTTTGAAACTTCTTTGAGGTTAAATTTAATAAACTAGCTTTAGTGGTGAGATGTTCAGCGATGTCATAGTATAATAAATAATACCGTACAGTATGGGCATTGGGCACTCCCAGCCTCCCCCAGCAAGTGCGGCTTCCACGCTCTCGGTTACCTTTCAGTAACCGCTCGGTACAAATAAAGTGGAGTCGCACGTCTAATAACACGTCTTATCTCACTCACACAAGCATGATACGCGAGCACGTACACGAGTTTCGGCTGTGCGCAAAGTAACGCGCTTTTTCTATGATGTGTACGAGGGTGTGGCGATGTAGACTGGAACAGCTACTTTTTGAAAAAAATATCATACATTTTTCAAAGGGGGGTTTTAGCGGTATAATAGCGGAAAGCGCTTTGCAAGAAAAATCATAAAAAATACTTTCGCTTTGTTTATCGGCCTGAAAAAAGATAATGTAACGATACTAACTATCCCGGCGAACTTTATGACATAAACATTAAAACGATTTCTTGCCATAATAAACAAAGAAATAAATAGCATAAAATAATACATACTTAATTATGTTGATATTAAAAAGGGCAATGGGCGACCTTATCCTTAAAAGCGATTACTTCCAGGCAATTGAAAATTCGATATGGGTGTCGTTTAATAGGTTTTTGGAGGCGCTGGTAACGAAAAAGACAATCATTTTGAAATTCAAGATGGCGGTCATATTTTTTCTGAAAATTCGATATGGGTGTCGTTTAATAGGTTTTTGGAGGCGCTGATAACGAAAATGACAATCATTTTGAAATTCAAGATGGCGGAATTTTTTTTTTAAATCGATATGGGTGTCGATTAATAGGTTTTTGGGGGCGCTGATAACGAAAACGACAATCATTTTGAATTCCAAGATGGCGGCCATAATTTTTTCGTGAAAAATCAATATGGGTGTCGTTTAATAGGTTTTTGGGGACGCTGATAACGAAAATGATCATCATTATGAAATCCAAGATGGCGGTCATAATTTTTTCGTGAAAAATCAATATGGGTGTTGTTTAATAGGTTTTTGGGGACGCTGATAACGAAAATGACCATCATTATCACTTCGGTCAAATCTTTTAAATCAGCATACAAAAAATATCTGCTCGATATGCAAAAGCAAAATTTGCCTACCTAAATTTTTCTTCATCTCTTTATATTAACTATATTATATCTATTATAAGTAATCTATCCTTTATATTATATGCAAAAATTTTATTTATTTTTTTAGACTTGTGGAACCATTATTATATTGTTAATGTTGAAGTATATATGTAGTTCTTTACACATCTTAGTATCTCTTTACATTATATTTTCTTCTTTATGTTTCACCTCGCCCTCACTCCATTTTGGTGCCGGCAGAATACCAGCGTTACAGGAAACTGTGACATGATGCTGAGTCGGAGCCTTTTTTCAGTTGTAATACTTTTCGCACCTTTTGGAACTGTACATTTTATATGTAAAATTGTTATTTGTCTTTTTATGTGTATTTTATGTTGTGTGTATTAGTATTATAAGTGAAAATAAATATGTTATCTATCTATCATTATGAAATCCAAGATGGCGGTCATAATTTTTTCGTGAAAAATCAAAATGGGTGTCGTTAAATAGGTTTTTGGGGGCGCTGATAACGTAAAAGAGAATCATTTTGAACTCTATAATGGCGGACATAATTTTAAAAAAAAAATCGATACGGGTGTCGTTTAATAGTTTTTTTTTTATCTATATATATTTTTTTATTTTCGTTATCAGCGCCCCCAAAAACCTATTAAACGACACCCATTAAATTTTTAACGAAAAAATGATGACCGCCATCATAGAATTCAAAATGATTATCATTTTCATAAAGTTAATAAATAAATAAATAAATAAAGCGAAAGTATTTTTTATGATTTTTCTTGCAAAGCGCTTTCCGCTATTATACCGCTAAAACCCCCCTTTGAAAAATGTATGATATTTTTTTCAAAAAGTAGCTGTTCCAGTCTACATCGCCACACCCTCGTACTCATCATAGAAAAAGCGCGTTACTTCGCGCACAGCCGAAACTCGTGTACGTGCTCGCGTATCATGCTTGTGTGAGTGAGATAAGACGTGTTACCTACTAGACGTGCGACTCCACTTTATTTGTACCGAGCGGTAACTGAAAGTAACTCTTTGAGGTTAAATTTAATAAACTATTAAATTTAAACTCAACGAAGTTTCAAAATCCGATTCTCGCCCTAAATCCTTCGAGAAACTCTCTCCGTGTATATGGCGCTTAAAAGGTTAAATTGTATGGACTAAAGACTACCAGACCTGTGCCCTGTGCGTGCAGAGCATAGCGGTCCGCCCCGCGCTCCGCCGCCGCCCCACGCCGCCAACCCCGTCATGCATATACTTAGTTAGGTACCTCAATAGGTACTCTATATCTAGGCTAAACGCTAAACCCTAGCAAGAAATTTGATAAGAATACTTAGTGAATCGTCATTACCTAATGCCTAACTAACTAAATACTACTATTAATACATTATCTATGTACTTACTTAGATATTTAATACTTACGTCAAATAATGATAATATCTAGGTAGTTTAGCATTAGGTACTTACTCAAAAGATCATATAGGTACTAAGAGAAAGGAATTTCGTATTTTTTAACTTAGCCATGTACATATTGCAACCTCAAAATACACTTTTCAGCTAAAAGGTACACTATAATCCAACAAACTAGAAAATGTGGGCACACTGTATGCAATGGCCGCTTTTTAGTGGTCCATTTAATTTGGTCGGTTAGTTCTAAATTTAATGTTTTTCTTGAATAACTTCGGATTGTTTAAGAATATCACACTGAAATTTAAAGTAAATCTTTATTACATAATACTCGAATTAGTGCCAGGTTACCAATGTCGTCGTTGCTTTGGTTTTTGCGTGAGAGGTTGTTAAACCTAACGCGCGGTCAAACATTTCGTTAAAGCTTTATTTCTCGAAAATTATTTGACCTAGCGTTATAAAAACTTCAGCATAACGTGAAGGACAAGGTAAGGAAGGGTTTATAGAGTTTTGAAGTCTCCAAGTATCGTCCTTAATTAGTGCTCAGGGTATTTCTCTTTTTGTTGTTTATTTTTTTTTCACGAAAACTAACAATTATTTTGAAACCGACATATTGTCACAAATTCAAGAAAGTGACTAGTAATGCTTATAAAAAAATCCAGTTCTCTAGCGTCAGCAGTTTCCGAAATATTTAATAAAATAGATTTCCGGCAAAACGTCAGTCCAGCAACAGATGGAATAACTCTGTTATCTGAAAAGGCACATTTACCAGATTCAGCGCACATTTAGGCACATTTATAAGCTACATTTCTGCCAAGTTTCCAAGACCTAGGCCCAGCGGTTCAAAAAGTGTTTCCAGGATGACGTCATCCCAGCAAGCAGAATTAGTTTTTAGCCTATAACTCCAGAACCTCTGGATGCACAAATTCGACACTTCGCGCACTAATCCTTCGTTCGATGCACTGAATATTGGCATTTTCAAAATTTCGATGCCGTGACTTTTTCGGCCCCACTGACGCACACCAGTATAGTTCCGAAGCCTATTCGATGCAAACAAACAACTTTCCTTTTTTTAAATATTAATATTGATTTTTGTTAACACTAGCCCGTCGGATACTTAAAAAAAATATTTTAAGCGATTGCTATGATACCCTACCTACCTGGTGCCGACCCGGGCTGCTGCATCTTCTTCAATAACTTCTGTAGTTTTTTCAGCTTCATTCTGAAACAATATAAAAGACTGTCATCACTATATCGAAATTGAATTTAAATATTCATATCTCATAATTTTGTCTTCTCTGTTAAATGGTGCCCGATTGTAGGGATGTGCACCTTTAATTAATAGGCTACCAACTTCAAGTAGGTACTTAAACTAATCAATACATAGTATAAAATAAAGTCGCTTCCCGCGTCTGTCCCTATGTATGCTTATATCTTTCAAACTATCCAACGGATTTTGATGTGGTTTTTTGTAATTGATAGAGTGATCCAAGAGGAAGGTTTATAAGTATAAAACATGAGCAAAATAGTAACAGATTAGGCGGTACGAAGTTCGCCGGGTCGACTAGTTATAAATAAAACTTTTTATCATAAAAAAAAAAAAAAGTATTTATCTTTAAAAAAAAATGCATATTGAAGACAGCTCACTAAAGAACATTTTAACTGTAAAAGTAGCCTTTGGAAGGTCTTACATGGTTTGGATGAAAAAAGTGGAGAAAAAGTTCAAAATATTAATTGAATTGAAATCGACTAGTGAAAATGGCCCTGCTACGTTTTGACTGCTACGTGGCTCAGTTAGCAGTGATGTGGACTGTGTAGCATGTGCACCTAGGTTCAATTCCCAGCTAGCACACTAGTAGAAATTGCAGCTTAAATTGTTACTTTAAGTGGTTTAAGAGTATTTTAAGGGTTTTAGAGGCAGGCTAAAGTTGCATAACAGCTTCCATAAGCGTCTATAGCTGCTAAAGTTACTAAGAGTGGCAAGTTCCACCCAGTATTACCTTAACCTGTATAATAGTTCGTTTTAGAACTCTCTTGCCACTACAGTCTCTAGAACAGAGTTAAGCAATACTTTTTAACGCTTACGATTGCATATGAGTTGCTACTGGAGCTGTTATACGCCTGTAAACTTTAAAGAAATAACTGTAGCCTGTAGTAACAAAATCCACTACAGAGCTACTGCTAGTAATATGAGGGTAATAAATATATTACTGAAAATTCTATATAAGAAGCAAGGACTGCTATAAGTAATACAATAGTAATAAAATGTTCCTTTCAGCAGCCTACGTTATTCGCAATTTTTGTTCTAAATAAAGAAAAATGTGCGAGGGTTCCGTCGGAAATTTTAATACCAGTTGAAGATCAAATATTACAGACAGGTGTCAGGATCAAAGTATCCAATGTTTGTTTTGTGTTTCTGAGCAAAATAATTACTTATTTCTTTCCCAATCCATTAAGCAGTTTAGGCGTGAAAGCGTTACAAACATACACAAATAGTTTTTGCGCGCCTACTTAAAATTACTTGGTATACCCAACATTACTTTAAGAACTTAGTAATTCGATTATTATTTTATGCTTTTCAGTTTTTTTTTCGGCGGTTTTATTTTTTGATAAAAAGTTTTATTTAATGCTTTCAGTTCTTTCACGGTTTAATTATTTTCTTCTCCCACAAGGTGGTCAGTGGTCACACCGCATAAGGTGATCAGACGACATGGTTGACAGGGACGACAAGACCGGTCGGTATGGCGATTTGTGGGGGAGGCCTATATCCAGCAGTGGACGTCTTTCGGATAAAATGTTTATTATTATATTTCATTTCAAAAGATATTTAAGTAAGTAAGTATCCAAAGTTATAATGTAAATACGGAACACGGCAATGCAACCTGTGAGTGCATAAAAGTACCACTGGTCAAAAAGTCACCCCTATTTTCCAACCCTTTGGGTGGGAATTTTATTTCCAAATTTTTATGGGGACCCACTTCAAGGTATGCCCTGTCGAAAAAGAATTATCAAAATTGGATTACTCTGTAAAAAGTTATGCGTGATCATACATTAAATATATATATATATACGTGTCGAATTGAGTACGTCTCCTCCTTTTTTTTCGTCGGTCAAAAACAATACTAGAAACCAAAATCAGTACTAACATAATAAAATACACCGAAATTAGCAAATCACCGAACCAAAAGCCACCGAAGCATTGTATTTATATATTTTACGACTAAACGTGAAATCCTGTGCATTATTGGTCTTCGGTCTTATGATCGGATGCAATTAAGGAGTCCAAAGATGTGGGAGCCGAAGATCCACGATCAGAATGAACTTAGTTACAGAGCGTGAAAGGAGAGGACACCGAAATTATGGTTTTCTCGCGGACAAGTATATAGGCTTAGTTATTTCAAAAACAAAAGTCATAAACAATTCAAACACATCATTTCCCAGTACTTTTACTAATTAAAAAGACTTGTGCATTGTGTAAAAATTTCAAGCTTCAATTCAATTCTTTTGAAAAATAATATTTATCATAAAACTGGGTCTCTGAATTTTTTTTTTAGTACTTCTTGAGGAATTATTTAATGAATTTAGTTTGCGCAAGGTACCTTGATAACCCATGAATGCCTGATTTTTTTTCTGAAATACTACGGTAATTAGTTAGGCCTTCCACGCTGCTGCCATGTTAAAAACCACTTATTTAAGAATCATCCTATAGGTGATAGGGCTGGTCACAAGGGTCACCAGGGAAGAGACTTTGTTTTATACTATGTATTGATACTTGACACCAACATTAACAAGGCTTATTTAATTACCTTTACCTTTACCAAAAAAATTATGAGAAAGCAATTTCAATATCAGGTAGTTAAATTTTTAACTACCTTGCTAACTTTGTTACTGTAATGTTTGGTAGACATACTAGACATCGAGTGCCAAAGTTAATCAAAACCCAGAGCCTTACCGTCTTATTCATAAAAAACCCCTAAAACGGCCTTAACGTTCAATTTAGCTAAAACGTTTGCTAACGATAAAATACTGATTTCAAAATGCATTATTCATAAACGCAATTTAGGCCTGCTATAACTACATGAGGCCAATAGTAGTTTTTTATGCATTTTCAGGTTGTCGCACCAGAATTCACCATCAATCCACTATCAATCATCCGACAAAAAAAAAAGATGTTTATTTTCGAGGCCTTTGCCCAGCAGTTGGCACACCAAATTCTAGAGGAAAAAAAAATTGTTATGATTGATTGAATCAGTTGAGTGACAGAAGATGATTTGATTTGGGCACTATGTACCGAGATGGTAATGAGGTTTTGCATATTAAAATTATTTAAATTTAAACCTATGACTTTGTTTAGTATCTTGAGGGCATTGAGCAAGTTTACAAAATGGAAAAGCAAAAGAAATTACGTATGCTGCGCTGGGCCGGCACTAGACACGGATTATCCGTAAGAGGCAAGTAACAACAAAATATAATAATTATTTTCCGTGCAAACAAAACTTTAATTTACAATATGTTTTATAACCGTTTCAGATCACATCCAAGCCCAGGAAACTGCATAACTTTTCGGCACCTAAAAAAAGGAACAAAATCAATTTAATAATAGTACACTTCGGTATATTAAATTTAAGAAACTTAAAAAATTTAAATAAATATTTGAAGATTAATTGTTTTTCTTTCTCATCTTAAAGAAGTTGTGCTTTAGTATTCAGATGTATACTTACAAATATTTAATTGGTCATTCTAAATTGAGTACCTATCTGTATTCTGGATATCAAAGACAAAGATTCCATAGCCATGAGCGTTGCTTTAATAGTGTTATTCAGGTACCTATTCAATAAGTAAAAAAGTATATACACATACTTCACGACATCCAATCCATTATGTCAAGTTGCAAGACTTCCTTAACGAAAAAAAGATGATGTCTGTTTATTGTAGCACAGTATTTAGCATTCGAACTTTGTTTGGTTGTTTAAAGTACATTATCATATTATTTTCGAAGTCGCGGAGAGTTTTGGTTTCCGACTGGCTCGCTAACATCCAAAGCTTCTATAGCTAGCAGCGCTTGAATTTTGAAAATCACTTTTAAAAGATACCACAGTATTGAGGTTGTAAAACAAACTGATTTATTCACAACTACCCTACACGTTTACAAATGTGAGTCTGTTCCACTTTATCCCAACTTTATACATAACATACCTTTCCACCAAATCATGAAGTTTTAATAAAATTACAATTACAGAAAGTACAATTCTAAAGAAAAGTATGGACTTGTTATATAATTCAAAATGCATGTAAATAACAATTAATACCAAAAAAATCATAAATCTATTTCTTCAGTAGGTATTCCTATGATATCGGGCCATTGTTCTGGCGGAGGTATCACAATCGGGGGATCTTCCAAATCCTCTGTATTTTGGGGTACTTGGTCCTCGTCCGTACTGTCCGCATTGTTAGCAGATGTTACCCGCGCTAGTATCTGGTCTGCATGTCGCCGATGTGACTCGCCATCTTCCGTTCTCACCCTGTATGAGCTTGGGCCTTCTGTCACTTCCACAGTGGCTCTCACCCATTTCTCACCAGGACCATACATGCGCACTAGCACAGGTTGCACGACTGTGTGACTGTTGCTGCTGGCGGCGCGCGGCCGAGGGCGCCGATGCAGGGTGCAGCGCTGACACGGCTGTCCTGTAGCGCCGACCGTTTAACATTTCTGCCGGGGTAGCATTAGTCGAACTATTCGGCACGGTTCTCAATGCAAACAATGCTTTCGGTAATTTTTCACCCCACGGCAGTTATGAAGCAGTCATTTTCTTGAGCTTGTATTTAAAAGTTTGTATTGCTCTTTCGATCTGACCATTTGTCGCTGGGTGATAGGGGGGCGAATAATAGTGTTTGATCCCGTTATTCTTTAAAAACGTATTAAACTCTTCCGAACTGAAGGCCCTACCATTATCCGAAACTAAAACATCCGGTAGGCCTTGTGATGCAAAAATTCTCCTAAGAATAGTAATGACCGCCTGGCTGCTCATCGACTGTACGATCTCCGCCTCAAACCATTTGCTGTAGCTGTCAATCAAAACTAAGAAGGTTTTCCCTTGAAATGGGCCAGCGAAATCAATATGGACCCTACTCCATGGATTTTCAGTAACAATCCAAGCTTGCGGATCTCTCGGAGGGTTATTTCGCACTGCCTGGCATTGTTCACATGCTGCTACTGTAGCCTCTATCTGCTGATCCATTCCTGGCCACCACACATATCCTCGAGCAGACGCTTTCGTTTGGACAATTCCAACATCTTCAGTACCTCTCGTTGAAGAGTTTCTGGTACTATAACTCTATTGCACCACAATAAACAATCTTTATCGTGTGATAGAGCCTCTCTACGTGGCTATGTGAACTTGGCACCCGAGATTGAGAAATTTTGTTATTATACCTTTATTCCCATAGATAAACGTTTGTAGTTGATTGTAGTAATTTTTTTTTTTTTTGTAGTTGGACAGAAAAAAAATTATAGCACTTTGAAAAAATCGCGTCCCCCCGATTTACGGAAACTCAAATTTTGTCTTCGATTCAAGAAAAGAATCGTTAGTAGTTGATTGTAGTGAAAATAATTTCGTTTGTAGTTGAAAAAAAAAATATTTTTTTGTGAACTTGGCACCCGACAATCTTTTTTTTTTATTTTTTTTTTTTCGATTCTAATACCATATAGGACGTAGTTGATTGTAGTGATTTTCTTTTCGTTTGTAGTATCTTAAAAAAAATTAAAAAAAAGTTTTTCGTTTGAAGTAAATTTTGTTTGTAGTGACGTTCAATTCGTTTGTAGTAACTTATTCTCGTTTGTAGTGAGCTTTAAATCGTTTGTAGTAACTTATTTTCGTTTGTAGTGACGTTAATTTCGTTTGTAGTAACTTATTTTCGTTTGTAGTTAGCTTTAAATCGTTTGTAGTAACTTACTTTCGTTTGTAGTAACTTACTTTCGTTTGTAGTGACGTTGATTTCGTTTGTAGTTACCTATTTTCGTTTGTAGTGAGCTTTAAATCGTTTGTAGTAACTTACTTTCGTTTGTTATGAGGTTAAATTCGTTTGTAGTAACTTATTTTCGTTTGTAGTGAGCTTTATATCGTTTGTAGTAACTTATTTTCGTTTGTAGTGAGGTTAAATTCGTTTGTAGTAACTTATTTTCGTTTGTAGTGACGTTGAATTCGTTTGAAGTAACTTATTTTCGTTTGTAGTGAGCTTTAAATCGTTTGTACTAACTTACTTTCGTTTGTAGTGAGGTTAAATTCGTTTGTAGTAACTTATTTTCGTTTGTAGTGAGCTTCAAATCGTTTGTAGTAACTTATTTTCGTTTGTAGTGACGTAAAATACGTTTGTAGTAACTTATTTTCGTTTGTAGTGAGCTTTAAATCGTTTGTAGTAACTTATTTTCGTTTGTAGTGAGCTTTAAATCGTTTGTAGTAACTTACTTTCGTTTGTTATGAGGTTAAATTCGTTTGTAGTAACTTATTTTCGTTTGTAGTGAGCTTTATATCGTTTGTAGTAACTTATTTTCGTTTGTAGTGACGTTAAATTCGTTTGTAGTAACTTATTTTCGTTTGTAGTGAGCTTTAAATCGTTTGTAGTAACTTATTTTCGTTTGTAGTGAGCTTTAAATCGTTTGTAGTAACTGATTTTCGTTTGTAGTGACATTGAATTCGTTTGTAGTAACTTATTTTGTTTGTAGTGAGCTTTAAATCGTTTGTAGTAACTTATTTTCGTTTGTAGTGAGGTTAAATTCGTTTGTAGTAACTTATTTTCGTTTGTAGTGACGTTGAATTCGTTTGAAGTAAATTATTTTCGTTTGTAGTGAGCTTTAAATCGTTTGTACTAACTTACTTTCGTTTGTAGTGAGGTTAAATTCGTTTGTAGTAACTTATTTTCGTTTGTAGTGAGCTTCAAATCGTTTGTAGTAACTTATTTTCGTTTGTAGTGACGTAAAATACGTTTGTAGTAACTTATTTTCGTTTGTAGTGAGCTTTAAATCGTTTGTAGTAACTTATTTTCGTTTGTAGTGACGTTAAATACGTTTGTAGTAACTTATTTTCGTTTGTAGTGAGCTTTAAATCGTTTGTAGTAACTTATTTTCGTTTGTAGTGACGTTAAATACGTTTGTAGTAACTTATTTTCGTTTGTAGTGAGCTTTAAATCGTTTGTAAAAACTTACTTTCGTTTGTAGTGACGTTCAATTCGTTTGTAGTAACTTATTCTCGTTTGTAGTGAGCTTTAAATCGTTTGTAGTAACTTATTTTCGTTTGTAGTGACGTTAATTTCGTTTGTAGTAACTTATTTTCGTTTGTAGTTAGCTTTAAATCGTTTGTAGTAACTTACTTTCGTTTGTAGTAACTTACTTTCGTTTGTAGTGACGTTGATTTCGTTTGTAGTTACCTATTTTCGTTTGTAGTGAGCTTTAAATCGTTTGTAGTAACTTACTTTCGTTTGTTATGAGGTTAAATTCGTTTGTAGTAACTTATTTTCGTTTGTAGTGAGCTTTATATCGTTTGTAGTAACTTATTTTCGTTTGTAGTGAGGTTAAATTCGTTTGTAGTAACTTATTTTCGTTTGTAGTGACGTTGAATTCGTTTGAAGTAACTTATTTTCGTTTGTAGTGAGCTTTAAATCGTTTGTACTAACTTACTTTCGTTTGTAGTGAGGTTAAATTCGTTTGTAGTAACTTATTTTCGTTTGTAGTGAGCTTCAAATCGTTTGTAGTAACTTATTTTCGTTTGTAGTGACGTAAAATACGTTTGTAGTAACTTATTTTCGTTTGTAGTGAGCTTTAAATCGTTTGTAGTAACTTATTTTCGTTTGTAGTGAGCTTTAAATCGTTTGTAGTAACTTACTTTCGTTTGTTATGAGGTTAAATTCGTTTGTAGTAACTTATTTTCGTTTGTAGTGAGCTTTATATCGTTTGTAGTAACTTATTTTCGTTTGTAGTGACGTTAAATTCGTTTGTAGTAACTTATTTTCGTTTGTAGTGAGCTTTAAATCGTTTGTAGTAACTTATTTTCGTTTGTAGTGAGCTTTAAATCGTTTGTAGTAACTGATTTTCGTTTGTAGTGACATTGAATTCGTTTGTAGTAACTTATTTTGTTTGTAGTGAGCTTTAAATCGTTTGTAGTAACTTATTTTCGTTTGTAGTGAGGTTAAATTCGTTTGTAGTAACTTATTTTCGTTTGTAGTGACGTTGAATTCGTTTGAAGTAACTTATTTTCGTTTGTAGTGAGCTTTAAATCGTTTGTACTAACTTACTTTCGTTTGTAGTGAGGTTAAATTCGTTTGTAGTAACTTATTTTCGTTTGTAGTGAGCTTCAAATCGTTTGTAGTAACTTATTTTCGTTTGTAGTGACGTAAAATACGTTTGTAGTAACTTATTTTCGTTTGTAGTGAGCTTTAAATCGTTTGTAGTAACTTATTTTCGTTTGTAGTGACGTTAAATACGTTTGTAGTAACTTATTTTCGTTTGTAGTGAGCTTTAAATCGTTTGTAGTAACTTATTTTCGTTTGTAGTGACGTTAAATACGTTTGTAGTAACTTATTTTCGTTTGTAGTGAGCTTTAAATCGTTTGTAAAAACTTACTTTCGTTTGTAGTGAGGTTAAATTCGTTTGTAGTAACTTATTTTCGTTTGTAGTGAGCTTTAAATCGTTTGTAGTTACTTACTTTCCTTTGTAGTGAAGATAATTTCGTTTGTAGTAACTGATTTTCGTTTGTAGTGACGTAAAATTCGTTTGTAGTAACTTATTTTCGTTTGTAGTGACGTAAAATACGTTTGTAGTAACTTATTTTCTTTTGTAGTGAGGAAAAATTCGTTTGTAGTAACTTATTTTCGTTTGTAGTGAGCTTTAAATCGTTTGAAGTAACTTATTTTCGTTTGTAGTGAGGTACAATTCGTTTGTAGTAACTTATTTTCGTTAGTAGTGAGCTTTAACCCTTAAAGTCATTTTGTATATTATACTATACATTGATGTTTGTAAAATTATAGGACCAAATTGTTTTATTTTTTTTTTAAATTTGAGTACACAGTTATGATGTCTGAACATTTCCAAATGTATATTTAAAAAAAAGTTTAATAGTTTTCTATGGATATATAGTCACAACTGTCATTTTCGGAAAACGATACCGAAGCCGCAAGCGCAAGGTTAAGTTTAAGTATTTTTTTATTTTTTTTTTACATTATTATGACTTTTATTTTTTTCAAATCTAGAAGTTTGTGATATAAAGCTTGGATGTGTGTTATAAATAACTGTCAGAAGCGCGTTCTTGTATGTCTAAACTGACTTCGTTTCTTATGTATATTATACTATACATTGCCACCTAAGAGTAAATCACTGAATTGAAAACTGTGTATAGTATACTATACATTGCCACCATTGCAGTGGAAATATTCAAATGGTTTCATTGGTAATTAGTAGTATAATTGTATGATGTCAGTGCCAGATTACGGCGAAATTGAGAAGCCCTTCGTTATTTTGAAGGTCTTTGCTGTTATTTTTATCTTTTCTACATTGCTCAACTTTTGCAATAGTATGAAATTTCATTCTGGGTCTCTCTTATGCTTATTGGTATGCATGAATATCTTTTTACTACTCTGAAAGAAACAAAGCGATCAGTCAAGGGCATCGTGGACTTTGTACTCGATATCGATGAAGCTTCCGACGATTACAATGATTGTAATAATGAAGATGAAATAGCTAGGTAAAAGTTTAGAATCTTCTTCTGCACCCGCTCTGAATTCATCCCTTGAGAATCTGAACATGTCAAATAGCCCAGATCCGTCAATCCGATCCCTTTCTGTCTCGACATTTTATAAGCAACTGCTTTACTAGATATCAAGCCTAATTTCATCAACCCTACCCCTGGATGATGACTGAAATAATAACTCGGGCTCCCCTGGCCCTAAAATTGTTGAGGCATACTTTGGTTCACGATGCACGGATGCACCCAACCAAGATCGCCAGGGTTATGCTTTATCAACTCCGAAACCAGCTTTGAGTCACGCGACCCTATAATTGAAGCCTGTTATTGGGACTGTCCCCACCAGTCCCTACTGTTATTTACGAATTACCTAACCAAGACTTTGCGCTTTAACCCTCACTTACAGCACTGTTTGCTAAAGAATTTCCTGAAAATTCCTGAAAAATATTTCGTGAAGCACTACAACCGTGATAAGGGAGGAGTGGACTTGGCCAGATATGCTTTCTTTGTACAGCAGCAGTGGATGAAAGCTAAAACAGAAAAAAGTCAGGCTCCTTGATCTGTCTCTGAAACACCTAATGAGATGGCAGATATTACATATTATGATCATTGAATAGAGTCAACTGAATACCAAAGATGCAAATATTTACAAAAAAAAAGTACAGGCCTTGCACAAAATGCAACATACAGCAACATCTGTTCTTTGAGCTACGTCCACCTCGAAGAAGAAATAGGCGCCGGGGCCAAAAATTTCTCCAGTGGCAACTACGAAACGGAAGGCGCAGAGTAGGCAGACCCCCACAAGGTGGTCTGACAAACTGGTCAATGCTGCGGGACAACACTGGATGAGGGTCGCTCAAAACCGGTCGCTGTGGCTTTCTGTGGGGGAGGCCTATGTCAAGCAGTCGATGTCTTTCGGCTGAAATGAAGATGATGATGTCCAGCAGTGGACGTCTATGATGATAATAATGATGATTTTTATGATATGTGGCAAAAAAATAGCTTTACGGTTTATACCGCAAATAAGCTTAAGGTGGCACTGTATATTATACTATACCAATTATAAGATACAATTTTCTTTATGGTGGTAGCAATGTATAGTATAATATACATGCCATATCTTTGAATTTAAGGGTGATAGATTTTTTTAATTATTTTTTAGGTCATCTGTGGACACCTATTAAATGTTATAATAACAAAAAAAACTGTTTCAAAAACTTTGTTTTTCTGCGACTTTAAGGGTTAAATCGTTTGTAGTAACTTATTTTCGTTTGTAGTGAGGTTAAATTCGTTTGTAGTAACTTATTTTCGTTTGTAGTGAGCTTTAAATCATTTGTAGTAACTTAATTTCGTTTGTAGTGAGGTTAAATTCGTTTGTAGTAACTTATTTTCGTTTGTAGTGAGCTTTAAATCGTTTGTAGTTACTTACTTTCGTTTGTAGTGAAGATAATTTCGTTTGAAGTAACTGATTTTCGTTTGTAGTGACGTTTAATTCGTTTGTAGTAACTGATTTTCGTTTGTAGTGACGTTAATTTCGTTTGTAGTTACTTATTTTAATTTGTAGTGAGCTTTAAATCGTTTGTAGTTACTTACTTTCGTTTTAGTGAAGATAATTTCGTTTGTAGTAACTGATTTTCGTTTGTAGTGAGCTTTAAATCGTTTGTAGTAACTTACTTTCGTTTGTAGTGAGGTTAAATTCGTTTGTAGTAACTTATTTTCGTTTATAGTGACGTTAAATTCGTTTGTAGTAACTTACTTTCGTTTGTAGTGACGTTAATTTCGTTTGTAGTTACCTATTTTCGTTTGTAGTGAGCTTTAAATCGTTTGTAGTAACTTACTTTCGTTTGTAGTGAGGTTAATTTCGTTTGTAGTAACTTATTTTCGTTTGTAGTGAGCTTTAAATCGTTTGTAGTTACTCACTTTCGTTTGTAGTGAGCTTTAAATCGTTTGTAGTAACTTATTTTCTTTTGTAGTGAGGAAAAATTCGTTTTTAGTAACTTATTTTCGTTTGTAGTGAGCTTTAAATCGTTTGTAGTAACTTATTTTCGTTTGTAGTGAGGTTAAATTCGTTTGTAGTAACTTATTTTCGTTTGTAGTGAGCTTTAAATCGTTTGTAGTTACTTACTTTCCTTTGAAGTGAAGATAATTTCGTTTGTAGTAACTGATTTTCGTTTGTAGTGACGTTAAATTCGTTTGTAGTAACTTATTTTCGTTTGTAGTGACGTAAAATACGTTTGTAGTAACTTATTTTCTTTTGCAGTGAGGAAAAATTCGTTTGTAGTAACTTATTTTCGTTTGTAGTGAGCTTTAAATCGTTTGAAGTAACTTATTTTCGTTTGTAGTGAGGTAAAATTCGTTTGTAGTAACTTATTTTCGTTTGTAGTGAGCTTTAAATCGTTTGTAGTAACTTATTTTCGTTTGTAGTGAGGTTAAATTCGTTTGTAGTAACTTATTTTCGTTTGTAGTGAGCTTTAAATCTTTTGTAGTAACTTAATTTCGTTTGTAGTGAGGTTAAATTCGTTTGTAGTAACTTATTTTCGTTTGTAGTGAGCTTTAAATCGTTTGTAGTTACTTACTTTCGTTTGTAGTGAAGATAATTTCGTTTGAAGTAACTGATTTTCGTTTGTAGTGACGTTTAATTCGTTTGTAGTAACTGATTTTCGTTTGTAGTGACGTTAATTTCGTTTGTAGTTACTTATTTTAATTTGTAGTGAGCTTTAAATCGTTTGTAGTTACTTACTTTCGTTTTTAGTGAAGATAATTTCGTTTGTAGTAACTGATTTTCGTTTGTAGTGAGCTTTAAATCGTTTGTAGTAACTTACTTTCGTTTGTAGTGAGGTTAAATTCGTTTGTAGTAACTTATTTTCGTTTATAGTGACGTTAAATTCGTTTGTAGTAACTTACTTTCGTTTGTAGTGACGTAAATTTCGTTTGTAGTTACCTATTTTCGTTTGTTGTGAGCTTTAAATCGTTTGTAGTAACTTACTTTCGTTTGTAGTGAGGTTAATTTCGTTTGTAGTAACTTATTTTCGTTTGTAGTGAGCTTTAAATCGTTTGTAGTTACTTACTTTCGTTTGTAGTGAGCTTTAAATCGTTTGTAGTAACTTATTTTCTTTTGTAGTGAGGAAAAATTCGTTTGTAGTGAGCTTTAAATCGTTTGTAGTAACTTATTTTCGTTTGTAGTGAGGTTAAATTCGTTTGTAGTAACTTATTTTCGTTTGTAGTGAGCTTTAAATCATTTGTAGTAACTTAATTTCGTTTGTAGTGAGGTTAAATTCGTTTGTAGTAACTTATTTTCGTTTGTAGTGAGCTTTAAATCGTTTGTAGTTACTTACTTTCGTTTGTAGTGAAGATAATTTCGTTTGTAGTAACTGATTTTCGTTTGTAGTGACGTTTAATTCGTTTTTAGTAACTGATTTTCGTTTGTAGTGACGTTAATTTCGTTTGTAGTTACTTATTTTAATTTGTAGTGAGCTTTAAATCGTTTGTAGTTACTTACTTTCGTTTGTAGTGAAGATAATTTCGTTTGTAGTAACTGATTTTCGTTTGTAGTGAGCTTTAAATCGTTTGTAGTAACTTACTTTCGTTTGTAGTGAGGTTAAATTCGTTTGTAGTAACTTATTTTCGTTTGTAGTGAGTTTTAAATCGTTTGTAGTTACTTACTTTCGTTTGTAGTGAAGATAATTTCGTTTGTAGTAACTGATTTTCGTTTGTAGTGACGTTTAATTCGTTTGAAGTAACTGATTTTCGTTTGTAGTGACGTTAATTTCGTTTTTAGTTACTTATTTTCGTTTTAGTGAGCTTTAAATCGTTTGTAGTAACTTACTTTCGTTTGTAGTGAGGTTAAATTCGTTTGTAGTAACTTATTTTCGTTTGTAGTGAGTTTTAAATCGTTTGTAGTTACTTACTTTCGTTTGTAGTGAAGATAATTTCGTTTGTAGTAACTGATTTTCGTTTGTAGTGACGTTTAATTCGTTTGAAGTAACTGATTTTCGTTTGTAGTGACGTTAATTTCGTTTTTAGTTACTTATTTTCGTTTTAGTGAGCTTTAAATCGTTTGTAGTAACTTACTTTCGTTTGTAGTGAGGTGAATTTCGTTTGTAGTAACTTATTTTCGTTTGTAGTGAGCTTTAAATCGTTTGTAGTTACTTACTTTCGTTTGTAGTGAAGATAATTTCGTTTGTAGTAACTTATTTTCGTTTGTAGTGAACTTTAAATCGTTTGTAGTAACTTAATTTCGTTTGTAGTGAGGTTAAATTCGTTTGTAGTAACTTATTTTCGTTTGTAGTGAGCTTTAAATCGTTTGTAGTTACTTACTTTCGTTTGTAGTGAAGATAATTTCGTTTGTTGTAACTGATTTTCGTTTGTAGTGACGTTAAATTCGTTTGTAGTAACTTATTTTCGTTTGTAGTGAGCTTTAAATCGTATGTAGTAACTTACTTTCGTTTGTAGTGAGCTTTAAATTGTTTGTAGTAACTTATTTTCGTTTGTAGTGACGTTAATAACGTTTGTAGTAACCTATTTTCGTTTGTAGTGAGGTTAAATTCGTTTGCAGTAACTTATTTTCGTTTGTAGTGAGCTTTAAATCGTTTGTAGTAACTTATTTTCGTTTGTAGTGAGGTAAAATTCGTTTGTAGTAACTTATTTTCGTTTGTAGTGAGCTTTAAATTCGTTTTTAGTAACTTATTTTCGTTTGTTGAGACGTTAAATACGTTTTTCGTACGTATTTAACGTCACTACAAACGAAAGTAAGTTACTACAAACGAATTTAACGTCACTACAAACGAAAATCAGTTGTTACTACAAACGAAATTATCTTCACTACAAACGAAAGTAAGTTACTGCAAACGATTTAAAGCTCACTACAAACGAAAATAGGTAACTACAAACGAAATTAACGTCACTACAAACGAAAATAAGTTACTACAAACGAATTAAACGTCACTACAAACGAAAGTAAGTTACTGCAAACGATTTAAAGCTCACTACAAACGAAAATAAGTTACTACAAACGATTTGAAGCTCACTACAAACGAAAATAAGTTACTACAAACGATTTAAAGCTTACTACAAACCTAAATAAGTTACTACAAACGAATTTTACCTCACTACGAACGAAAATAAGTTACTACAAACGATTTAAAGCTCAATACAAACGAAAATAAGTTACTACAAACGAATTTGACCTCACTACAAACGAAAGAAAGTTACTACAAACGATTTAAAGCTCACTACAATCGAAAATAAGTTACTAGAAACGGATTTTTCCTCACTACAAAAGAAAATAAGTTACTACAAACGATTTAAAGCTCACTACAAACGAAAATAAGTTACTATAAACGAATTTAACGTCACTACAAACGAAAATCAGTTACTACAAACGAAATTATCTTCACTACAAACGAAAGTAAGTAACTACAAACGATTTAAAGCTCACTACAAACGAAAATAAGTTTCTACAAACGATTTAAAGCTCACTACAAACGAAAATAAGTTACTACAAACGATTTAAAGCTCACTACAAACGAAAATAAGTTACCACAAACGAATTTAACCTCACTTCAAACGAAAGTAAGTTACTACAAACGATTTAAAGCTTACTACAAACCTAAATAAGTTACTACAAACGAATTTTACCTCACTACAAACGAAAATAAGTTACTACAAACGAATTAAACGTCACTACAAACGAAAGTAAGTTACTGCAAACGATTTAAAGCTCACTACAAACGAAAATAAGTTACTACAAACGATTTGAAGCTCACTACCAACGAAAATAAGTTACTACAAACGATTTAAAGCTTACTACAAACCTAAATAAGTTACTACAAACGAATTTTACCTCACTACGAACGAAAATAAGTTACTACAAACGATTTAAAGCTCAATACAAACGAAAATAAGTTACTACAAACGAATTTAACCTCACTACAAACGAAAAAAAGTTACTACAAACGATTTAAAGCTCACTACAATCGAAAATAAGTTACTAGAAACGGATTTTTCCTCACTACAAAAGAAAATAAGTTACTACAAACGATTTAAAGCTCACTACAAACGAAAATAAGTTACTATAAACGAATTTAACGTCACTACAAACGAAAATCAGTTATACAAACGAAATTATCTTCACTACAAACGAAAGTAAGTAACTACAAACGATTTAAAGCTCACTACAAACGAAAATAAGTTTCTACAAACGATTTAAAGCTCACTACAAACGAAAATAAGTTACTACAAACGATTTAAAGCTCACTACAAACGAAAATAAGTTACTACAAACGAATTTAACCTCACTTCAAACGAAAGTAAGTTACTACAAACGATTTAAAGCTTACTACAAACCTAAATAAGTTACTACAAACGAATTTTACCTCACTACAAACGAAAATAAGTTACTACAAACGATTTAAAGCTCACTACAAACGAAAATAAGTTACTACAAACGAATTTTACCTCACTACAAACGAAAGTAAGTTACTACAAACGATTTAAAGCTCACTACAATCGAAAATAAGTTACTACAAACGGATTTTTCCTCACAACAAAAAAAAATAAGTTACTATAAACGAATTTAACGTCACTACAAACGAAAATCAGTTACTACAAACGAAATTATCTTCACTACAAACGAAAGTTAGTAACTACAAACGATTTAAAGCTCACTACAAACGAAAATAAGTTTCTACAAACGATTTAAAGCTCACTACAAACGAAAATAAGTTACTATAAACGTATTTTACGTCACTACAAACGAAAATAAGTTACTACAAACGATTTGAAGCTCACTACAAACGAAAATAAGTTACTACAAACGAATTTAACCTCACTGCAAACGAAAATAAGTTAGTACAAACGATTTAAAGCTCACTACAAACGAAAATAAGTTACTACAAACGAATTCAACGTCACTACAAACAAAAATAAGTTACTACAAACGAATTTAACCTCACTACAAACGAAAGTTAGTTACTACAAACGATTTAAAGCTCACTACAAACGAAAATAGGTTACTACAAACGAATTTAACGTCACTACAAACGAAAGTAAGTTACTACAAACGAATTTAACGTCACTACAAACGAAAATAAGTTACTACAAACGATTTAAAGCTTACTACAATCGAAAATAAGTTACTACAAACGGATTTTTCCTCACTACAAAAGAAAATAAGTTACTACAAACGATTTAAAGCTCACTACAAACGAAAATAAGTTACTATAAACGAATTTAACGTCACTACAAACGAAAATAAGTTACTACAAACGAAATAATCTTCACTACAAACGAAAGTAAGTAACTACAAACGATTTAAAGCTCACTACAAACGAAAATAAGTTTCTACAAACGATTTAAAGCTCACTACAAACGAAAATAAGTTACTACAAACGTATTTTACGTCACTACAAACGAAAATAAGTTACTACAAACGATTTGAAGCTTACTACAAACGAAAATAAGTTACTACAAACGAATTTAACCTCACTACAAACGAAAGTAAGTTAGTACAAACGATTTAAAGCTCACTACAAACGAAAATAAGTTACTACAAACGAATTCAACGTCACTACAAACAAAAATAAGTTACTACAAACGAATTTAACCTCACTAAAAACGAAAATAAGTTACTACAAACGATTTAAAGCTCACTACAAACGATAATAAGTTACTACAAACGAATTTAATGTCACTACAAACGAAAATCAGTTACTACAAACGATTTAAAGCTTACTACAAACGAAAATAAGTTACTACAAACGATTTAAAGCTCACTACAAACGAAAATAAGTTACTACAAACGAATTTAACGTCACTACAAACGAAAATAAGTTACTACAAACGATATAAAGCTCACTACAAACGAAAATAAGTTACTACAAACGATATTAACCTCATAACAAACGAAAGTTAGTTACTACAAACGATTTAAAGCTCACTACAAACGAAAATAGGTAACTACAAACGAAAGTAAGTTACTACAAACGAAAGTAAGTTACTACAAACGAAAGTAAGTTACTACAAACGATTTAAAGCTAACTACAATCGAAAATAAGTTACTACAAACGAAATTAACGTCACTACAAACGAAAATAAGTTACTACAAACGATTTAAAGCTCACTACAAACGAGAATAAGTTACTACAAACGAATTGAACGTCACTACAAACAAAATTTACTTTACTTCAAACGAAAAACTTTTTTAAATTTTTTTTAAGATATTACAAACGAAAAGAAAATCACTACAATCAACTACGTCCTATAAGGTATAAGAATCGAAAAAAAAATAAAAAAAAAGATTGTCGGGTGCCAAGTTCACAAAAAAAAATTTTTTTTTTCAACTACAAACGAAATGATTTTTACTACAATCAACTACTAACGATTCTTTTCTTGAATCGAAGACAAAATTTGAGTTTCCGTAAATCGGGGGGACGCGATTTTTTCAAAGTGCTATATTTTTTTTTCTGTCCAACTACAAAAAAAAAAATTTTTACTACAATCAACTACAAACGTTTATCTATGGGAATAAAGGTATAATAACAAAATTTCTCAATCTCGGGTGCCAAGTTCACACAGCCCTCTCTACGTGTCCAAAATGGCCGTAATGCGGGCTCGGTGTTCGTTCGTGGCCAGCCATGCAATACATTAAATACAACCTTCCGAAGTATTGTATCCTTTTTAGTTTCAGTTGCGATTTTTGCACAGTCAATACTCCATCCTTCTGGCTGTTCTGACATCAATATATATAAAACTCTTCCGTTACTGACTGACTGACTGACAGACAACGCAGAGCCAAAACTACTGGGCGTACAAAGCTGAAATTTGGCATGTAGGTTCCTTAGAGAGTGTAGGTGAGCACTAAGAAAGGATTTCCCGAAATTCCCACGGGAACGGGAAAAAACGGGATTTTTGTGTTTATGAGAAATCTGCGCGGGAAATACCGCGGGGCAGCCTCTAGTTAACAATATATCACCTAAACATTTTACGTAACTTTCAGAGGTGTCTGCTGACGTCCATCTGCTCAAAGCATCTGAATTGCCTATCGCTTTGCCTGGTCTGTATTTTATCTCGTATTCATAGCAGCTGAGTTTTAAAGACCAACGCAACATTCTTGGCGATATTTGATCCGGTATAGGCTTTTTCGGGTTGAACAAGCCCACTAACGGCTTGTGGTCCGTAATGATGCAGAACTTCCGGCCTATCAAAAACTGATGAAACTTTGTCAGGCCAAACATAATCGCAAGTGCTTCCTTATCGATTTGCCCATACTTCCTTTCATGTGCCTGTAGTGTTCTTGAAGCCATCATCACCGGTCTCTCCGATCCATCGTCCATAACGTGAGCTATTATCGCTCCCAGGCCGTAGCTTGATGAGTCGCAAATTAGTATTAAGTCTCTATTCAACTCATATCCCACCAAAGTTAAATCTGACGACAGCAGATCTTTAGCTCTTTCAAAAGCCTTTTGCTCTTCGCTTCCCCAATGCCACGTTCGTTTTGATTCCAGTAATCTGTACAACGGTTCCAGTATCGTAGCTTTATCTGGCAAGAACTTCTCATAGAAGTTGTATAATCCTAAGAATGCTCTTAGAGTTTCCTTGTTTGTAGGTGCTGGTTTTTCTTTTATCTCCTTAACCTTTAATGGCGAAGGGTGCAGGCCATCACCATCTATCATATGGCCCAAGAAATTTATACTATTCGATGCAAACACACATTTCTTTAAATTTAGATGGAAACCCATATCGTTCAGCTTTTTCATGACCTTTAGCAATCTCTCATCATGCTCTTCATGAGCACTGCCACTCACAGCTATATCATCAAGCACGCAAGCCACTCCGTCCATGCCCGCCAGTGCTGTAGACATAACTCTCTGGAAAATGCCCGGAGAAGCATTTACTCCAAACGCTAATCTGTTCATCTTCATTAATCCGAGCGGTGTGTTCAAGGTTAGCAGCATGGCAGTCGGCTCATCGACCTTCAGCTGCAGGTACGCTAATTTCAGATCGAGCTTGCTGAACACTTTTCCTCCGCTGAGATTCACAAAAGCTTCTACAGCAGCAGGTAGCGGATACGTGTCTACATCGATTGCAGTATTTACAGTAGACCGATAATCACCACATATGCGCAGCGATCCGTCTTCTCTTTTGACCAGTCGTAAGGGCGTAGCCCACTCTGAAAATCGTACAGGAGTCAGTACTCCAGAATCAACCATACGATTCAACTCTTCTTCAACTTGTTTCTTCAGCGGAAAGGGCACCGGCCGTGCTTTTAAAAAGCGGGGTCTTGCATCCGGTTTAAGATGTAAGGACACTTCGGGCCCTTTGTACTCTCCGAGGCTCTCGTCAAAGAGTTCTGGTTACATTTTTAGAAACTCTTCTGCTCTCTCTTGGTTCCAACATATTCCTGAGACATCAAGGCTTAAAGGCTTAAAACAGTTTCTCCCCAATAAACTAGGTCCCTTGCCTGCTGCCACCATCAATTCACATTGAGCTTCTTTGTTACCCAGTACCACCCGCACGTAAGTAAGGCCTAGTACTTTTAACTGATCACGGGTCCACGTCACTAGCTTAACGTTGGTAGGTTGCAGAGGTGGAGGTGAACGCCACAACTTCATGTAAGTATCCTCTGAAATAATGGTTCTAGCTGCTCCTGAATCGACCTCCATCATAGCCTTGGATCCATCTATCAATACTTCCGCTAGTATTGGAGGTTTGTAGTCATCAGAACAATTTATAGACACCCATCATGTTCTCTTCGAGCTGGGAGATACTTGATTCTTTCATCTCTTCACCCCTCACCTGGTGCACCTTATCAGACTTCTTCATGCAGGCAGATGCGATGTTTCCAAATTTCTTGCAGTAAAAGCATCTTGCTTTAATAAATGGACAGCGTTCTCCCTCATTGTGTCTGCGTGCACAGTGTCGACATTCAATCGACTTGATTCTACCAATGTCCATGGGTTCCATATCCCCGGTGACGCTGGACGGAGTTTGTTTCATGTCACTACTGCTGGGGTACAAGTCCTTGACCGCCGCCTGGTGGTTGAGACTCAGCTCCACGGCCTTCTCGTAGGAGAGGTCCTTAGTCTTCAACAGCTCCCTACGCAGACGATTGTCGTGTACACCCAACACTAGTCTGTCCCTCAATTGGCGCTTTAAATCCGTAAAATTACACTTTGCGCCCAATGTACCTATCGCCGCCACAAAGTCTTGTATATTTTCTGATTGTAACTGTTGACGCTTATAAAATCTTCCTGCTTGCAAAATTTCATGCACTTCTGGTTCATAGAACTGGTCTAACACCTTAATTATGTCCGTGAATGCAACTTCAGTTGATCTATTTGGGACCAATAGCGACGCTATTAGTGAATAAGTCTCTTTTCCGCACTGCGACAAGAACAAAGCTCGCGCCTTGACGGCATGTTCACTCGTCACACCCGCTGCGTCCAATGCGAACAACAACCGTTCTTTATATTCACACCACTTATTAGTTTTTGGGTTAAACTCTCCGAGAAGTGCTATAATGTTCATACAATGCGCCATTTTACACACAATTGCAATTAATTTTCCTCGTCGCCACTAAAAGATACCACAGTATTGAGGTTGGAAAACAAACTGATTAATTCACAACTACCCTACACGTTTACAAATGTGAGTCTGTTCCACTTTATCCCAACTTTATACATAACAACTTTTACATCATTCACGACACATCCTCGCAACAAAAACAGCTGATCAGCAGTCGCCATCCTGGCAAAAATCAGTGTGTTAGTACGTTAAAGTAGGGTCGGACGTACTTTAACTTACGGAGGCATTATAACGATATTTTAGTGCTAATGAGCGCTTCTGAATCCTACTTTTTTGACAACACGCCATTTTACGCTAAATGTGTGGTTAAAGGCCATGTTAATATTTTATGAATAAGACGGTTAGACTACAAATTAAAGAAGAAAGTTTTGGTAATTCAGTTACACTACCACTTTGCTTTGTGCTTCCTTATCAAAGCCCTAGTAGGCAGATAATATATTTTAAATACAGAATCCAAAAAGTGACGAAAATGTTGCAAGGTTATAATAAGGTAGTCTTGACCCCAACTGCTGTTCTGACTCCCAATATATCGAAAAAATTCACCCAAATTTATAATTTATCTAATGTAGTGATGTACCCTATGATGTACCCAATGATTATAGGATAGATACACCCGGAAAAACATTAACATTTTTGTGTTGTTTTTATATTGAAAACCAAATCGTATTTACAAAGTACAGGTACTTAACGCAACAAAACCACAGTCTCGAGAATAAAATTTATCAACAACAACCAAGCCCAGGTTCTGCTCAATAAAATTTATAAGATGTACCTACATAAGTACTTACCGACTTTCTTGTTGACTGGACAGTCGGAGATCGCCTATTAGTAACTAGTGCCATAACAAACAATAATCATTTTAAACTGAACTTTTAGATAATACATTTAGGGCTTGCTCTCTGGAAACGGACCGTGGATTAGATTAACTCGACACAATGATTCAATTCATGTACGATATCGAATAGATAGATGAGGTTTTCACAAATAAAACAAGATATAGGAAGCTATGTTACAACTATATTATTTGTTATATTTTTTAACAGAGAAAACATCTAACTTTATCGAATAGGTACCTATATTAGATTGTGGGTTTTAGCTAATTTTGTTGATTTATTTGAGCTAAGCTGACGGCTGGTCATGACTGACATGACACTCACTCAACTCACAGACTCACATAAACCATTTACTCTATGCATAAACCAGACATAAACGTAAACGCGAAGCGAGCGACCGATTTATCATGTCTCTGATCTGAAGGAAACAGGCGGTTCTTTTCCGCGCGGATTTTATGTAACATATTGATCCTATGGAAGTGTCCGCACCAGCGGATAAAAATCCGCTGTTGCGGTTTTTTTTTCGCGCGGTTTTTTTCTCGCATTTGACAAGGATTGCAAGACAAAGACTGAGAGGAATTAAATCCACTCCTGGACTCATGACTCCACGGCGTTCTTATCGGGCCGGATCCCAAATAAGTCCGGACTTAGGAGGCTCAGCTCGGACGAACCGAACGCTTCTCGTCATGACGTCTTCAGTGAATGAGATTGGGAACGGACGCAATTTTTATCGCTGTAGTAGTAAGTATAACAAGTAGCATGACGTGTTGTTTTTATTTGGACTCGCTTGAACTCAACTAACTTTAAACTTATTAAAAAAATTTAAAATTCTTATCCAAAGTCTGAATATTTTCGTCATAGAGCGTCTAAATTAAAATTAAAAGATTTTAATTTTTGAAATAAATAAGATTCTAATTATAATTTTCAAATAATATACAGTGCGGTTTGCGTTCAGCTTAATATAAAATTAAATTCATTGTCACTTGTAATTTTTTTAAAAGAATCGATTAATTCAACTATTATCTGTCAACAACATATTATTGTAAAAAAAAAACTAAAAATGTTGTTTTGCATCAGACCAATGACCTACGGTGGCTTAGCTGACGCCAGATGAGTCAGGTGGTCATGGGCAATGCACAGGGGAGGGTGAACAAGGGTTCATCAGCCTTAAAAAAGTTTTATTTCAAATCTCAAAAAATCAATATATATAAAACTCTTCCGTTACTGACTGACTGACTGACTGACTGACTGACTGACTGACTGACTGACAGACAACGCAGAGCCGAAACTACTGAGCGTAGCGGGCCGAAATTTTGCATGTAGGTTCCGTAGGGAGTGTAGGTGAGTACTAAGAAAGGATTTTCCGAAATTATCATGGGAACGGGAATAAACCGGGTTTTTGTGTTAATGAGAAATCTGCGCGAGTGAAATCGCGGGGCAGCCTCTAGTAAAGTTTATATAATAATAATAGTGTACTGAAATTGAATAAAATATTTATTATTATTTATTATGACACTTTCGAGAGCCAACTGATGATGAAGATCCTGATTTTGGGGAATCAATACGGGGATTCGGAATCAATAAACGGACTGGCTTGACAAAATGAATCAAATCCCAGAGCGGATCCGGACAAGAAGTGCAATCCCTTGCCGGAGCTGGGAGTATAAGCCACGCACTTTAAAAAAGGTTTATAAACAACTAGAGGCTGCCCCGCGGTTTTACCGGCGCAGATTTCTCATAAACACAAAAATGCGTATTTTCCCGTTCCCGCGGGAATTTCGGGAAATCCCTTCTTAGTGCTCACGTTACGCGTGCGTCACGTGCCAATTTTAAGCTTGCTACGCCCAGTAGTTTTGCTCTGCTTTGTCTGTCAGTCAGTCAGTCAGTCAGTCAGTAACGGAAGAGTTTTATATACATATATTGATGACAAACATCATGCTGTCTCGCTCAGACACATCCATTCTGATTCGAGGACGCATGATGCTATCATAGTTTAATAAATGTTTTCTTTATGTGGGCGAGTTATACCAAAGTCTAAATATTAATTGTAGGCCACACACGTAACGATTTAATTGCGCAATAATATACTTGCACAATTATATTATAACGTGTGTTGTTTTTTTTTCTTTATATATTATTACTTACTAACTATTACCACCAAAAAAACGTTGTCCATCGGCACAACCGCATTCTCTGATAATCGTTCAATCATAAACTTGATAGTTATTAATTTGATCAATAGTTATTATCTACTTACGTACCTACCTACTCCTACTAATATGATGTATGTAGCAGTAATTTATGTCTTAATAAAAAATGTTTGCTTATTATTTTTTGCTTTTCAGTTTTATTTTGGGAAATTCTCCCCCTCTCACTTCAAGGTTCACCCTCACCTCGATTCAACCTCAAAACGCTGGTCTCACACCCCTCAAGGTGGTCAGAAGACCTGGGACTCTAGTCTCTTAAACTTACGATTAAACTTCTATTCTATTATTATTCTACTATTACTCTACTACGATTGGGTCAAAAATTGCGAGTCTCGTAACTTTGATCGATCATTATAGTATATAGAATATGAATAGCAAGCTATAGAATAATCTGGGTTAAATTACCTAAATAGTTAGTCCTGTTATATTAGACGAAATTGGACCGGGCGTAGTGCAACTGTCACTTAATATCAATCAGTATTGACATTTATAATGTCAATCGAACGTAATCATAACATTATCTTATTGTGGAGCAGACTACCCTTTTTGGTCAATTCCAATCTATTGCGATACTACTGCTATAGTTATAGCAAAATTGATTACGAGACTACCAAATGTGTATTTTCTTGCGATTAACGTACTGTTTCTACTCTACTTTTATTCGATAGTTACGTTTTGCGCGATGAGACTAAGGGCCCTGGTGAAGGTTGCGGCCTATGTCCAGCAGTGGACGCTATCGAGTTAGATGATGATGATGATTATTATTATATTAGTCGAAGAGGTGCTTGGAGTCCTCCAGAAGAAGGCAGGTAGTCGCCACTTACAATGGAACTGGGCCCTTAGTCTCATCGCGCAAAACGTAACTATCGAATAAAAGTAGAGTAGAAACAGTACGTTAATCGCAAAAGAATACACATTTGGTAGTCTCGTAATCAATTTTGCTATAACTATAGCAGTAGTATCGCAACAGATTGGAATTGACCAAAAAGGGTAGTCTGCTCCATAATAAAATAATGTTATGATAACGTTCGACTGACATTATATATGTCAATAATGATTGATATTATGTGACAGTGACAGTTATTATTATCCATAATCCCACACGAACATCCATACTATACACTTGTTTAATTAATTAATTAATTAATTTTCTATATATATATATTCAATACGCATCACACACGTTTTAAAATTTACTGCGCAGTAAGTAGGTATCATAGTTTTACATTTCGCAAATGAAAATCATACTTTTCGTTTTCACAACTATACACACTGACTAGTCCAATTCTAGCGGTGGCCAATGGAAGAACAGTTGGCTTCAGCTTCAGTTCCTTGGAGTTGAGGTCGTAAGCTGAAATGGCCTCCATTTCACCGAATAACCGACTGACGACGCGCGTCAGCGAAGGCGCGCAGGGCCCGAGTGACGAGTGACCGTAGGCATCTTGCTATCAATGTTTAGTTGTTTTATTTTGTCTATGAAACGTCTCTTTGCAAGTTGTATTTTATTTTGTCTTTATTTTATCTTTGTAATTATGTCGGTTTTGGTGAATAAATGTTTATTCTATTCTATTCTATTCTTCTATTCAGTTGCGTAGTGCAATTTCGCTATTTAGGTAGGATTCACTATTTAGGTAAAAAAAACAGATTATTCTATAGCTTGCTATTCATATTCTATTGCTATACTATAATGATCGATCAAAGTTACGAGACTCGCAATTTTTGACACAATCGTCATAAAGTAATAGTAGAATAATAATAGAATAGAAGTATAATCGTAAGTTTAAGAGACTAGAGTCCCTGGTGGGGCGGGTGGTGAAAATTTTCCGGTTTTTGTAATCCAATCGTCGTAGGTCGCCAATTTAGGCTACGAACACACAGGCGGTTTTTTGCCGCGCGGATTTTATGTAACATACTGAATCCTATGGAAGTGTGCGCACCAGCGGATAAAAAACCGTAAAAACACGCTTGTGCGTTCGGGACCTATAAATAAGGTTGAAAATTAAATAACAGACTTTGAATCGCGCGGAAATAAAACCGCTTGTGCGTTTGTAGCCTTAGAGAACTCCTATGTCCGTCCGCCTGCAGTAGAAATAACTCCAGAGGTTGAAGAAGAGATGATATATTTACACATGGTAAGGTACACTATTTACAAGAAAATTAATGCGTGTGAATGTGTTCAGCGGCTGAGATGAACTGCCTAGTTAACAAAAGTCAAGTTTAAAATCTTCTTCTACTATAAATTAAAAAGTAACAGTATCAAAAATAAGTTTCGTTACAAAAAGGTTGGAGGAATGAGGAGCGACCGTGGTGGCGCCCGCGTCGGAACCCACACGAAATCCCGCACAACACGCCGCGTCTTCGTAAAGGAGGCCTTAGGTTGTGATTTTAGTTCCAAATAAAAAAAGTTATCAACTCAAACAATATCGTTATTTGTTTAAAATTAAAACAACCAGTGGTGTTTTATTTATATTGAGAAAACACTACAAAAAGGGTTTACTTTGATATTTATTTCTACAGAGTGAAATTCATTAGATCTTGTTACTTTTTAATAACTTGTCTAAACTAAATCCTACATCTATATTTTTCAGAATCAAGAAATCTGTTTTATATTTCTCAGATGGTTTAAAAAAACTCGTTATTACAAATACCTTACCTTAACGCAAATTCTTGTTAGCTGAAACGAAAATCGGAAAGAAAAATTATGCGGTAGGTATAAACATCTCGATTTAACTTCGGCTTGTATGAAAAGTAATAAAATTTAAAACTGCCGCGACATTTCGTATTTCGACGCGCGCATGTCACAGCTGCGAGGCGCCCCCAACCTCATAGGTACCTAATAAGAGGTTTTCAATTTGACAGCTCAGAAGAAAAAAAACAAGTTTCACTAAGCTGCTACTAGATGGCGCTCTGCCAGGAGCAATAGGTCAAGATGAAATGAATGATTCAATAGCTCAAAATGAAACATAAAAATTAAAATTTAACTAAGGCAGCGACGGAGTAGGTGAAATTAAGATTTATACTTAGCAGAAAATGATCCAATCCAAAGATTCAGTCAATATTCGATTTCCCATTTCTCTTATATAGCTTTAGACACCGCCATCTACCGGCGTATTATGAAATATTTTTTTTTCTGTCTCTTTGAAAACCCCTCATTAGGTAAGTAGCTTCGAAGTAGACGGTCTTAAAACACAAAAATCCCGCTTTCTCCCGTCCCCATAGAAATTTTGGGAAATGATTCCTTAGTGCTCCCCTACACTCCCCAAGGAACCCACAGTGCAAAATTTCAGCCTGCTATGCCCAGTAGTTTCAGCCATGTTTCAGCTCTGCGTTGTCTGTCAGTCAGTCAGTCATTCAGTCGTGTCGTGATTCAGTCAGTCAGTAACTAGACTAGACCTAGGTAGACTAGGTCGTAGGGTCGTAGTATCTCTAGTTGGTCTGTGGTCAGTAGGTATGTAATGCACAGACCAACTAGAGATACTACGTATGCTACGTATGTAATGTAACGAATGTAGGTAGGTACCGTAAAATGGGGTGAATAGGGTAGGTTTTGAACTTTGAGACCAAATTTAAGGTCCTTAGACTACATATATGTTTTAGTTAGTATTTTTATATTTTTTCCGGGAACTTGTTTAGCAAATTGAAATTTATAGTTTAGATGTTTTCTAAAAAAATATATTTTAAAAATGCAAAAATAAGGCGAAACCCCAGTAATCCCAAATTTGGGGTCAATAGAATCAAAAGCGGGGACAATAGAGTTTATAGCTACGGTTGTCACTGAAACAAGTTAATATTTTAATTGAATTATGTTAAATACTTTTCTCGATTAACTATGGACGGTAACATTTTTATTTGTGTAAGAAGCAGATTTAAAGGTGAAATTATTTTTTTTATTTATTTGTACCAGTCATACTATTAAGAAAATAATTACAAAATATAGGTATTTATACACACTGAATATTTTTTTTTTAGTTTTATTTCAATACAGTCTGTTTCAATTATATTAATCAATATATAGTATGTGTTATATATATTTCGTGCCTCTTTTAAAATTTCTGCATAAACATAAAACAGATAGACAATTTATAACAATCAATCAATTTTAAGTAATTACAAATTTTCATAAATAATAATACATTGAGAACTTTGGGCAGCCTTATCGCTTAAAGCAATTTATTTTTGAAAACACACACATTTTTATGTGGTAGACCTAGCACAGCATATCCTATTTACCCCGCTGGTGACTCAAATCAACCCTATTCCGATTCGTTTCCCCCCTTTCTCGACCCTAGTCCCCACAGCATGTTACTTTATTCAACCCATAGGCAACCCAAATAACCCCAAATTTAGCAAAAATATACACCTCGACGAAATTGTTTACGAAATCCTTTAAAATAAAGTTATTTTATACTTTTCTTTATTTGTTAGCCTTCCCAAGAACATAAATAATGTCTATTTATACCTTAAAACACTTTTTACTTTGTACTTTCTTTTCTAGAACGAAGTTAATGGAGACCAAAAAATGGGTGGTTCGACTATGTTCCTTTCACATGCCTTTTTTAACCTTTTTCGCTTGTTTTTGGATTGCCGTAAAACCAAAATTAATACCTTCAAGTAAATAAATTCATAAACATCCTGAACGTAGCTTTTTTCCATAGAGAAAGAATCGACGCCAAAAAATCTTCCCGGTTCCAACCCTATTCCCCCCGTGAACCCTATTCACCCCATTTTACGGTACCTAACGGAAGAGTTACAAAACAAACATTTACATTTAGTGATTTTATTTTGTGATCACTACCTACATTACTACTAGTACCTACCTACGTCTGTATTCTAATAATTACAAAAACTAGGTATGGTTCTTCCAACATTTTAACGTAAACGTAACGTTAATATAATACAGAACCTCGCATCTTTCATTCCAGTTGTCTTCTTCATGCTATGAAACCTCTACAACTTTACAAATATTTACTCCGTGAGTGTGAAAGACTGCCTCAGGACGCCTGTAAACATTACAAATTTGCAATTAAACAGGTACCTACTTATGTAGTATTTGTAGTTTCCGTCCGTAGGTTCCTATCCTACCTATGTTCCGTTGTATGTGGTTGTATGCATGTGGACGTGTATACTGATTACCTACATTCATCTAAATAAATCCACAAGTTTTAAAAGTAATAGTAAAAACCAGTCAGTGGGTTGTTTTATACTGATTATTAAAAATTTAATCAGCAATAAAAAACAATACTATTAATTAGTAATTACATCTGCTTTGCATTTTAATTTTAAATTGTTTGAGACAACAATAAATATTGTTATCTCACAAATTATCTCTAGGTAACCTTTCTATTTTCAGAATTTTAAACAACATAAATTTGAGCCTGATGCTGACAGAGTTCAGGAAATAATATCAAAAAGTAAAGAGGATGCCAAATGGATTGTAAATAAGGTAAAAAAAACTACTTAATTAAAAAATTAAGCCTGCAACCTGCAACCAACACTAGAGTCAGCACTAGCTAAGCTTTTGCCCTGCGTGGGACTGGGGGCACTACTGTTTACATACTTAAGTTTCAGCCGCCATCCAAAACAAATTTTTATTTGGCATATTGACTGCAAATTAGTTCATATTTTGACCACATGCGGACTTAGCTGTAATAAACTCTATTTAACCATTTATTAAAAACAACATATCAGTAAGGCTACCAACGCACAGGCGGTTTTATTTCTGCGCGGTGTCAAATTTTGTTATTTAATTTTCAACCTTATTCATAGGCCCCGCGCACACTTCCATAGGATTTAATATGTTACATAAAATCCGCGCGGCAAAAAACCGCCTGTGCATTTGAAGCCTAAATGCCTCGGTCTATAATATAGACCTTAGTTTATGGCAAGTTTCCGCAATTTGATAGCTATCAGCAGTGCTTTCACATTGCCTACTGCCTCTCGCACAATGCTTGGGAACCCTAGGTTCCTACGTCTGTATACTTCTACCTGTTTGCAGTCTAGTAGAATGTGTTTAGAACTCCCTAGATAATCGTGCTTAGAATTTTTAGGGTCCAGTTGTGTAGCTTTCAGGTTCAAAATCTAATAATCCTAAAGTGGCCACTTTAGTTTCATAAAACAATATTTCTGTGATCATTTTTGTTGTGATTTGAGCAGAATTTAGATATAAGTAAAATAAAAATAGACTTTGTTCTACGACATGTTTTTATTAAGTATCACTGTTTTCACAAACAAATTTGTTACATGTCACTCACATCAATTTGAACGGGAATAACGAGGCTTTTTTGTTAGACTTCCTTTAGTGTATCGACGTGATATTTGGTGTACACGTTCCTCAGTGAATGTAGGAATGTTGAAAGAAAGGAATTTACAAAATTTTCACTGGAACGGGAATACCGGACTTTTTTTTAGTGAAAATTAAAAATTTACTTCCTTATAAGTGTATCGACGTGAAATTTTAACGGTGTTTTTTTTTATTATTATTTAACCAAATCAGCTTAATTCTATAACAAAAACAATGCTGCTGCAGAAACTATATTGTTTAAGTGCAACAGCGAGCAGTCTTACACAATCTTTCTATACATTATATGTTATTAACGAATAGGTTGTTTATAAACAGTTAATAAAATATCTGATTTTCTATTAAATAAGCTTTTATCTTATTTTTATATTTATCACTAGTTAGGTAAATACGTTGGAGATCACTAGGGAGATCGTTTAGCGTGTTAGGTAATGCAAATTGTTAAGTTCTACTAGTTCCGTATACATTGTTATATTTAGGTAGATTAAATGATTTGTAAGTAGGCAGTTCACGTAGATTACTTGACCTATGTTTTGTTTGGGTTTCAAATTTAGAAGAATTTTCATCTATCAGGGTTGCTAATTTAATTTTTTGGAAAACATCCAAAACGTGACAGTGCTTGAATATATTCTGGTTATTTTCTTTTAACTCTTTTTTTATTTTATTTGGGACAATTGTCTTAAGAATTCTTTTTTGTAAGTTGTAAATAGTTTCAAGGTATGTTCTGTATGTTTTTCCATAGCATCCTATACCATATCCAACAATTGAACCGACCAATGAAAGATATATAAGCCGCAATATTTTATAAGGTAACTAGAGGCTGCCCCGCGGTTTTTCCCGCGCAGATTTCTCATTAACACAAAAATCACGTTCCCGTGGGAATTTCGGAAAATCCCTTCTTAGTGCTCGCCTAAACTCCCCAAGGAACCCACGTGCCAAATTTCAGCTTTCTGCGCCCAGTAGTTTCGGCTCTGCGTTGTCTGTCAGTCAGTCAGTCAGTCAGTAACGGAAGAGTTTTATATATATAGATTTATACTTTAAGATTGATAATTTACTTAGAAGTGCACGAAGCTTGTAGGAAGCTTGTAGCAAACGTGTTCGATATGGGGACCACAATTAAATCTTTCATCAATTATCAATCCCAAGTACTTGTGTTTGTTTACAAGTTCTAGGTGTGAACATTTACAGTAGGCATGTTGTTCGTGGAAACATTGATGGTCGTGGGCTACGATTTGGGGTTCCGTAGTTGTATTGTTTTGTGCAGAGCGGATGTGAATAACTTTTGTTTTATTTTTATTTATGACGAGTCCCGCGTCGTGCGCCCATTTGCATAAGATATCAAAGTTTACTTGCATCATTTAAACCGCCTTTTCAAATTCTTTATGGGATGTTATGATGCAAGTATCGTCTGCGAACTGGTATACGGAACCCTGTCTTGTAAGGTTACACATATCATTGACGTAAAATAAATATTCTAAAGGAGCCAAAATAGATCCTTGTGCGGAACCTTCTTTGATCGCTTATTTGGTTTCCTATTTTTACTGCTAAAAAAAAAAAAAATTAAATTTAAACTGTTTATTTCTATTAAAAAAAAAAAAAAAATATATAAAAGGAATTACAATTAACTAAAGAAAAAATCTTAACAGTAAAAAAGATTGTATACTTTAGTTTTTTTTTAATTTAGAGTTGTTGTTGTTGTTGTGCTGTAAATCGGTTTGTGTGATAATTTTTAAACCAGTTTAGGAGAGGGCCCTGAATACCATTCTGCATTAGTTTTTCATAGATAATTTCATAATCCAAACAATCAAACGCTTTACTAAAATCAATTAGTGTAATAAGTACCTGTTTTTTTTAACCGCAGAAAAAACAAAAAGGAGGAGGTTCTCAATTCGTCGCGTATATATTTTATTTTTATTTTTTTTATGTATGATCACGCATAACTTTTTACTGTGTGGACCGATTTTGATAATTCTTTTTTTAATCGACAGGGTATACCTTGAAGTTGGTCCCATAAAAATTTGGAAATAAAATTCCAACCCTAAGGGTGGAAAAATAGGGGTGACCTTATAGTTCACTCACAGATTGTATTGCCGTTGTGTGATTTACATGAAAACTGCTAGGTATAATTATGAGTCTTTTTTATATGAATGTTAATAATCATAATCTCAGCCGATAGACGTCCACTGCTGGACATAGGCCTCCCCCAAAAATCGCCTCACCGACCGGTCGTGATCGAACCTCATCCTGTTAGTCCCTCAACATTCACCAGGTTGTGTGGCCACCTTGTGGGGTGCGACCACCCTGTGAAAGGTGATTAGCTGAGGTCAAAAAAATTAGCCCAAAAAAAAATGAAAAGCAAAAAATAAAAACTTTTTATAAAAAAATTAAACCGCCGAAAAAACTGAAAAGCATTAAATAATAGGGAAACATTTTCTATTAGGCCTTAATTTACTCACTTCTTAAAGTAATTTTGAATTACCAAGAAATTTTGAGTCGGTGCCACAGAATCAACGCATAACGATCACTAAATTACCTGAAAGTCAAAGAAATAACCGAAAAACGTGTGCCGCCGCGCATCGCGCTTTAGGTAGCTGTTAAGGAATTTGCTTGTGTGGTGTGGCGCCGACTTAAAATTTCTTGGTAAACCAAAATTACTTTAAGAAGTGAGTAAATTAAGTCCTAATAGAAAATGTTTCCCAATTATTTAATGCTTTTCAGTTTTTTCGGCGGTTTAATTTTTTGATAAAAAGTTTTTATATCATTTAGTAGACTATTTATTTCATTATTAAATTTTGCAAGTAATTGAGAGGTACTTCAGTTTTTTTGGAATCCATAATATTGTTTATCGTTTATTTTTTCTATAAACTTGTTTATTTCGTTTCCGAAGTACCTCTCAATTATCTTATCTATACTAGAAAGAATTGTTATAGGTCTGTAATTGTTTACATCATTGTGCGCTCCGCTTTTATGAATAGGCCTTATGATTCCTATTTTAAGTTTGTCGGGATACATAGCTAAAGAAATAGACTGGTTTATTAAATGGGTTAATATAGGTGTGATCTCGTTTGATATGCTTTTGATGTCACTTACTCGAATACAGTCTATTCCCGGACTTTTCTTAGAATTCATGTGTTTTACAATTTTTTCTATTACCTCATTGCTGGCCTTATACATTTTCATACATTTTTCGGCTGAGTTTACATAGTATTTATCACATAGGAGTGGTATCTTACAATTAAGTCTAATTTGTTTAACATTATTATAAAAACCCATAGCAAATTTGTTACATAGGGGGGGCAAGTCACAGTTAAATGCCTTACATATTAATTCGTCTACAGATTTAGTAATTTTTCCACATACTTAAATTATTAACAATTTCCCAATTTTTTTTTGTATTTTTGATGTTGTATATAATTTCTGATTTTGTTTTTTAAGTTTTTTAAGTAATTAGTGTACCTGTTTGTTTTATTTCTATATTCATTATAAATTATTCTGTTTTTAATATTACTTTCATCTTTTTTCCATATTTTAAATAAGTTAGACGAACGGAATTAACTAATTCCCCATGGTAACGAGAATTACCGGACTAATTATTTAGTATCAAAAATCGATTTCCTTGAGTATGTCAACCTGAAATTTCAAGTGTCTGTGGATGTAGGGGTGTTGAAAGAAATAGATAAACAAAATTCCCACGGTAACTTAAAACGGGTCTCTTTAGTTAGTATGAAAACAATATACTTATATAATTTTTATATCGACGTAAACACATATGGAACACATACACACATAGTACATATGGAAGCTAGTTACATCGTCTCATCCACTATTTAAGAGCTGATCATCTTTAAACGGCTGATCAGGTCATGGTGACCTTACCATATACTTTCAATATTATTGATGTAAAATGGTACTTACCAAATTTCAAATTGATCAGACATAAGGAAGACAGTTAGATCCCCTCATCACCTAGAAAAGAGCTGATGATCTTCAAACCGCTAATCAGATCTTCATGAGACATGGCTAAGAACACTCGGACTGAAATTATCTATTATACAAAAAAAAACTAAACGAAAATCGGTTTATCCGTTTGGGCTCTACGATGCCACAGACAGATACACAGATAGACAGATACACACGTTAAAATTATAACACCCTTCTCTGAATTTTCGTCGGGGGTTAAAAACATTAAAGTAAAAAAAAAACACTTGTTTAATTTACCTCTTTATATGTCTACGAGCTTTCCCGGCTTACTTCGTTACGCCATAGAATATAAGATACTACAAAAGACTTGGCTCTATAGACTTTGTTCTTTTGGCTGCCCAGAATGGCCGAATAAAAAACAAACAACAACAACAAACCACCTGTCAAAATATGTAAACAACGGAATAAATATTGCACCTTGGGTTATATTATTTGAGTTTAGGTAAGGATCCCTAATTTTTTTGAAAATCTTATATAGCCTATGACACTCAGGGTTAATGTAGCTTCCTACCAGTGAAAGAATTTTTCAAATCGGTACAGTATTTCCGGAGCCTATTCGTTACAAACAAACAAACAAACAAACAAATCTTTCCTCTTTATAATATTGGTATAGATTATTTCTTTCCTTTTCTGATCAGGGTTGGCAGAGATATTTGATATTTCATTTAAATTTGCTGCAATTGAAATGACATTATTTTCATAAAATTTCAATATCTATATATATAAAATCCAAATACCACTGATCTACTCACTCACTCACTCACTCACTCACTCACTCATCATCGCCCAGCCGAAACCGCTGAAGATAGAAAGATGAAATTTGGACAGTAGCTTCCTTACGTGACGTAGGCACCCACTAAGACAGGATTTTGGGATAACTTAACCGGGACGCCCTATACAGGGTGTAACAGTTAGTATGAAACTTCTAAACGGCTGGGTTTAGAAAGTTGAAATTTACACTGTATATTGTCATTGCATTACAAACATCATAAATGGTTTTAGTTTTTTTATATCTTGCCCCTGAGTTCTTATACAGGGTGAAATATGATTTTTGCTAAAATCTAAACTAATTACATTAGAGACTTGAAATTTTCAAAATAAGGACCTTTTTATATAAAAACATGAAATATGATATCAAAACTGCGTTAATTAGTCTTGTCAGCCATGATACAGGGTGTTAATGTTTGTATGAAAAACCGAAACCGCTCCTTATTTTGATTAAAAAATGAAATGGGAGATGTTTCTAGGTTACACAAAAAACATCGATTTTGAAATCCAAGATGGCGGAAATAAATTTGTATTAAAAATCGATATGGGTGGCGTTTTCTAGGTTTTTGGGTGCGCTGATTGCGAAATAATTTGTGGGTGTGCTGATTCTGGGTGCCTACGTCTCACAAAGACGGGATATGGGGATAACTTCACTGAGCCTCCGTATACAGGATGTAACAGTTTGTATCAGGCTCTAAACTGCTGCGATTAGAAAGTTGAACTTTACGCTGAAGAATCTCTTTACATTACAAAACAATCAGTTGGGACGACGATGATGATGAATCTGAGTAGACCTAATTTAAATATAATTGGATTTTTATATAGGTTAGTTTGTTTATTTTTAGTGAAGCCTCAGAGCTTAGCCTCAGAGATGAAGTATATAGGTTAGTTTGTTTATTTTTAGTGAAGCCTCAGAGATGAAGCATATAGGTTAGTTTGTTTAAACAATACAGGCTGACATTAATGAAGGATATCCTGAAATGGAAAAGGGAACAATGAGTATTTTAATTTTCAGCCTAAACATCTCAAGATAGGAACGTAAGGAATATAAGTCTAGCAAAGACATGAATTTGTGAATATACTACGGGAACTGGAAAAACAAAATCTAACTGTTGTAAAGGCAAACTGATTTTTAATGATTTCTTTAGGGCTTTGGTGCCATTACCAATGATTTCCCTATATTTCTGAGAAACAAATCAACCAGTTATTTACTTTTATTATAAAAAGCGCTTGCGAAGCTGCGGGCGGAAAGCTAGTCAATATATATAAAACTCTTCCGTTACTGACTGACTGACTGACTGACTGACAGACAACGCAGAGCCGAAACTACTGGGCGTAGCGGGCTGAAATTTTGCATGTAGGTTCCTTAGGGAGTGTAGGTGAGCACTAAGAAAGGATTTCCCGAAATTCTCACGGGAACGGGAAAAAAACGGGATTTTTGTGTTTATGAGAAATCTGCGCGGGAAATACCGCGGGGCAGCCTCTAGTCACCAATAAAAGAGTTTCGTTCTATTAGAGTCCGCGCCAGCTAAGTCGACTGGGGGCGGCAGTATACGTACAGTGGCGGACATGGTCGGCGTAACACTTCCGGTTTTTTCTGTATTGCAAAATAGCTCTTGTTCTTTGGTAATACAGTCTAGGGCTGACGAAACCATAGACAAATCTGTTACGGCCTCCTAGTCCGCCACTGTACTTCACAAACTTTACCCGCCATCCATAAAAAAACGCTGTTTGACAGTGTGACCCGTAAGTAGCGTGTGACACGCTCTACTTATGGTGACTGAATAGCAACAAAAGAATATTGAAAAAACTCTGCTGTCGCCCCCTAACCGCAGCTAATTTATTGATGAAATTTGTGTTTCGGGGGAAAACGTTTCTCACTTCATAAATCTTAGAAAATTACTGATTTTGATATTCATCACTTCAGCGTTCATTATTCTAGGTTTATACGTTTTCCTTTTTTTTAAATATGCATTGGTTTCGTAAAACAAATAAGTTAAGCAAAAAAAAAACCGTATTTCAGGGCCTATAGTACAGCCTAGTCTGAACCTATTGGGAATTTTGAAAAAAAGGAAAACATGCGAATGTTTAGTTAGTAACTCTAAATTTTCATGGCAATTGAAAAATATTTAGTAGTGGAAAAGCGTTTTCTCTTTTTGTATGGACGCGTTGTTAGCTAAATTATAAGTGATATTTGCATTAACTTGTGTCCTAATAATGTATACTTTTAATTAATTTTAATTATTTAACTATGTAAATTTTTGTTTCAGTATAAAAAGAAGAAATAATGGAAATTCTAAAAATAAAAGACAAACATAATATATACAAATTGATTTACGACAAACGAATATCATAGTTCGCGATGTTTGGTGACAAAATTCAAGATTATGAAATACTAGAACACCTTGGTAAAGGAGGATTCGCGCATGTTTATAGAGCGAGATGTCGTCAAAGTGGAGTATTTGTCGCCATAAAAATGATAGACAAGGCATTGATGGCCAGTGCCGGGATGATCGGACGAGTGCGGCAAGAGGTCACCATTCACTCACGTTTGAAGCACCCAGCTATCTTAGAGCTATTTACATTTTTCGAAGATGCACACTATGTTTATTTAGTTTTAGAATTAGCACATAATGGTGAACTAGCTAAGCATTTTAAATTAGGAACTAAAGGGCTTTCTGAAAAAGCAGCTGCTGATATCTTTAAACAAGTACTAAGTGGGGTATTGTATCTTCACACGCATAACATTATTCATAGAGATCTTTCTTTAAACAACCTTCTTCTGACAAAGGATTTGAATGTAAAAATAGCAGACTTTGGACTGGCCACTCAGCTTAATGGGCCTGATGAAAAGCATGTAACTATGTGTGGCACACCAAATTATATTTCTCCAGAGGTTGCATCAAGAGAACTTCATGGTTTGCCGGCAGATGTTTGGGGACTGGGTTGTATGTTGTATACACTTTTAGTTGGGAGTCCACCCTTTCATACACAACATGTTAAAACTACTTTAACAAGAGTTATTAATGCTGACTACCAGATTCCCGCAGAGCTTTCTCATTCCGCCCAAGATTTACTTCAAAAGCTCCTATGTAAAGATCCTATAAAGAGAATAAATTTAAAAGGTATAATGGAACATCCATTCCTGAATAGTAATATGTTTATAAAACAGGATATGTCTAGAGATTCTGGTTTTCTGACTACTCTTCATAGTACGCAACACAGCAGTAAATTAAAGAGTGATGACAAAACTGGTTCTGAATACCATGGGTTTCAACGAGAACTTAACGCTGGTAAATATCCAAAGAATAATGGACAGATCGTATCTTTCAACGTATTTCCTGGACATTCGGACAGCAATCCATGCTTAACTCAAGGAAGTGGATATAATAACTGTATCAGTAGAGACAAGGATTCACCTAATATAGAAGAACACAGAAAGCAAAACAAACCAATAAAATCTTTAGAACAGCGTAGTGATTTTCCAAATGGGTCTTCACTTTGTGTTAGTCTGAAAAATATTAATATGAATATTATAGGATCGGATTCTACCAAGCGTGATCACACTGAAAATAAAGAAAATGTTTTAAAGCCTACCAATATAAACAAAAACACCATAGGGGTCCCCCCTCTCTGTGCTGATCGCCTACCGTCTATCTCGCACAGAACACGCAACGCTATGCTGAAAATTGAATCATCTGGAGTTGTTGTAGAATTTATTAAAAAAAGAGGTAAAGATCGTGAAGAAAGAGTTGTAGAAGTTTGTAAAATATCTAGAGATGGCATGAAAATTGTAATTTATTCAGCTGAAACCAAAGGAAAAAGCTTTCAAAAAGATCATGAGCCTGCTCCTGATGAAGTTTTTTCATACCATAACCTACCACAAAAGCATTGGAAGAAATACTTATATGCTTCTCGTTTTGTCGATCTTGTTAAAGCTAAAACTCCTCGAATAACACTCTATTCGCAATTAGCTAAATGTCAGTTGATGGAGAATGGTACGGACATTGACATGTTTTTTTACAGCGGCGAAAAAGTAACATTCACTGTTAGTGAAGGTTTAAAAGTTATAGATAAAAACCTTAAAACTCATCTTAATCCTTCACAAGTGTCTGAGTTAAGTAATTTGACTAACCACTTTGATGAATGTTCTAATCGCATGAAAAGAGTAGAAACAGCGTTGTCTTGTATTTCGGATGATTGCTTTCCATTGATAATTGGTAAAAGGCCAATTCAACAAGAGCAGCTTGATCAATTTATTGCATCTCCATATCAAGATAATACAAATTTTCATACGCCAGCTTTTAATATTGGATCTTTTCGGACAGCTACTTCCACGCAAGCTCAAAGCGATTATAATATTTAGGAAGACCTGGGACCCTAATCTCTTAAAATTCTACTACTACTCCATTACGATTGAGTCAAGAATAGCGAGTCTCGTAACTTTGATCGATCGTAATAGAATATAAATATTAAGCTATCGAATAATCTGGGAATTTTTCCCTAAATCGGAATCCTGTTTTGTTAGACGAAAGATGGACGAAAGTGAAACGCGCATAGTGCAACTGTCATTTAATATCAATCAATATTGACGTATATAAATCAGTCGAACGTAATCATAACATTATCGTAGTATGGAGCAGACTACCCTTTTTGGTCAATTCCAATCTATTGCGATACTACTGCTATATTTATAGCAAAATTGATTGCGTACGAGACTACCAAATGTGTATTTTCTTGCGATTAACGTGCTATTTCTATTCAACTTTTCTCCGATAGTTGCTGTTTTGCGCGATGAAACTAAGGGCTCAGTAGTACAGTCACGGACTAGGAGGCCGTAACAGATTTGTCTATGGTTTCGTCTGCCCTAGACTTTATTACCAGAGCACAAGAGCTATTTTGCAATACATAAAAACCGGAAGTGTTACGCCGATCGTGTCCGCCACTGTACCTACGTGCCTTGGAACCCAACTTGGTCCATGATTAAACCCTTGGTCATCCTTATACCTAAAAAGTTGGAGACACTTCAATTTTAATAGACTGTATTTTAAAAAAAAATCTCTTAAGACGCCAAAATATAAGTATTTTATTAAGTACCTACTGTATAATAATTTAATTGATTTACATATTATTATGTTATTGTAAATTTTATCCATACCAATATTATAAAGAGGAAAGATTTGTTTGTTTGTTTGTAACGAATAGGCTCCGGAAATACTGAACCGATTTCAAAAATTCTTTCACTGGTAGGAAGCTACACTATCCCCGAGTGACATAGGCTATATTAGATTTTCAAAAAAATTAGGGATCCTTACGTAAACTCAAATAAAAACTTTTTATCAAAAAATTAAACCGCCGAAAAAACTGAAAAGCATTAAATAATAGGGAAACATTTTCTATTAGGCCTTAATTTACTCACTTCTTAAAGTAATTTTGGATTACCAAGAAATTTTAAGTCGGTGCCACACCACACAAGTAAATTCATTATCTACGTAAAGCGCGATGCGCAGCGACACACGTTTTTCGGTTATTTCCTTGAATTTCAGGTAATTTAGTGATCTGTGGCACCGACTCAAAATTTCTTGGTAATCCAAAATTACTTTAAGAAGTGAGTAAATTAAGGCCTAATAGAAAATGTTTCCCTATTATTTAATGCTTTTCAGTTTTTTCGGCGGTTTAATTTTTTGATAAAAAGTTTTTATTTTTTGCTTTTCAGTTTTTTTGGGCTTATTTTTTTGACCCCAGCTAATCACCCTTCACAGCTTGGTCGCACCCCACAAGGTGGCCACACAACCTGGTGAAGGTTGAGGGACTAACAGGATGAGGTTCGATCACGACCGGTCGGTGAGGCGATTTGTGAGGGAGGCCTATGTCCAGCAGTGGACGTCTATCGGCTGAGATTATGATTATTAAAGTTCATATAAAAAGACTCATAATTATACCTAGCAGTTTTCATGTAAATCACAACACGGCAATGTAATCTGTGAGTGAACAATAAAGTCACCCCTATTTTTCCACCCTTAGGGTTGGAATTTTATTTCCAAATTTTTATGGGACCAACTTCAAGGTATACCCTGTCGATTAAAAAAAGAATTATCAAAATCGGTCCACACAGTAAAAAGTTATGCGTGATCATACATAAAAAAAAAAAAAAAAAAAAAAAAAAAATATACGCGACGAATTGAGAACCTCCTCCTTTTTGTTTTTTCGTCGGTTAATAATGTAACCTAAGGTGCAATATTTTATCCGTTTACATATTTTGACAGGTGGTTTGTTGTCGTTGTTTGTTTGTTAATGTTATTTGCCCATTCTGGGCAGTCAAAAGAACTATAAAAAGAACAATAGTCTATAGAGCCAAGTCTTTTCTATGGCGTAACGAAGTAAGCCGGGACAGCTCGTTGTACTTAATATTTTTCTGCCCCTCTGAAACTTTATTTACATATAGGACAGAAGAAGTTACATAACTTACTTAATTATGTATATTACCAATTTGGTAATTATTTAGATTTACGTACAATTTTTTTTTTTTTTTAATTTTAATGCTAAACGTACGCGTTCATTGGTCGGCGCCGGACGCTACGGATTTGAGTTTGCTTTGTATGAATTCTATTTATGAGCAAAAATTCGTTGCGTGCCGGTGACGTCACAAAAATCAGATCGCCGCTGGCATCGCCGCCGGTGTCTTCTTCATTTTCCAACAAGCAACTAATAATAATAATATCTTCATCAATCTCAATAGCTAAAGAAGTCATCTACCGACAAGAAAATACTCGAAACTAAATTAAAAATCCGGACACAGTGGACGAATGCCACCGGCAAATCCGTTTAGTTCGTTGCGTGCTGTGCGTGCGGCGCGTCCGGCTCCGACCAATGAACGCGTACCTTAAGATATCTGTTGCTGTAGTTATGGTGTTACGAGTGGCGGCGGCGAGACGTGTCTGCTTATAACTCGCAATGAGGGGTTTTCAAAGTGACAGAGAAAAAAAAAGTTTTATAATACGCCCGTTGATGGCGGTGTGAGCAATATCAGATCGAGTATTGACTCACTTTTTGGATTGGATCATTTTCTGCTAAGTATGAATCTTAATTTCACCCACTCCGTCACTGCCTCAGTTAAATTTTAATTTATACGTTTTATTTTGAACTATTCAATCATTCCTTTTATCTTGACCTATTGCTCCTGGCAGAGCGCCATCTGATAGCAGCGTAATAAAACTTTTTTCTTCTGAGCTGTCAAATTGAAAACCTCTCATTAGGTATGAGTAATTCTACCAAAATTTGTACATTGGCCGTTTTTGAATGTCCCTAGCGTATTATATTTTTTAAGGAAATATAAGGTATTTTATATACAGTATTTTACTCGCGTCAGTTTTATATATTTAAGTATCTCGGCCACCTATTACTATTTTTTGTTTAACTATTGTCGAAGAAAAACTATTTTAAATAAATTGTTAAAAATTCAGAAATTTCTTCCCCCATAAAATTTGTACATTGGCCGTTTTTGAATGTCCCTAGCGTATTTTATTTTTTAAGGAAATATACTGCAGTTACTAAGATATTAACAAACTGCGAGTATGATGACCCCTCAAACTTATGGCTGAACGACGCTTGCTTAGACTGCAGTCTCCCGATGATGCTGCGTCATATAGGCGGCTCAATAGGCAGATCTCTAAGGCCTTGCGACACGATATCCGTGTCTTTAATACTGCGCGTATTAAGGATACGATAGAGCGAAATAAAGGCTCCAAAGTGTTCGCAAGAGATATGTCTGTTGGGCAAAGCCAAATGACCAAGCTGAAGAGGGATGACGGCAGTATAGCGTCGACGAAAGCGGAAATTTTGAGGGAAATCGAGAAGTTCTACGGACAGCTATACGATTCGGTCACTAAGCCTGTTACTAGTGCGGCTAACGACCCTAGAGCCAAACTAACCCGACACTATACCGAAGATATCCCGGACATCAGCCTGTACGAGATAAGGATGGCCCTGTAACTGCTTAAAAACAACAAGGCACCGGGTGAGGATGGAATCACGTCAGAGCTTCTGAAAGCGGGTGGAACACCGGTACTCAAAGTCCTTCAGAGGCTCTTTAATTCTGTCCTACTCGAAGGGACCACGCCTGAAGCATGGAACAGAAGTGAGGTGGTGCTTTTCTTTAAGAAGGGCGATAAAACCCTTTTGAAGAATTATAGGCCCATCTCGCTTTTGAGCCATGTTTATAAGCTGTTTTCCAGGATCATCGCCAATCGTCTCGAACGAAGGTTTGATGACTTCCAGCCTCCCGAACAAGCCGGCTTCCGAAAAGGCTTTAGTACCATAGACCACATACATACGCTGCGGCAAGTTATACAGAAGACCGAAGAGTATAACTTGCCGCTATGTCTAGCGTTTGTGGACTATGAGAAGGCCTTTGATTCGGTCGAAACATGGGCGGTGCTAGAGTCCCTCCAACGATGACGGATTGACTATCGGTACATCGAAGTGCTGAAGTGTTTGTATAGCAACGCCACCATGTCTGTCCGAGTACAGGAACAGAATTCGAAGGCTATTCCCTTGAACAGAGGCGTGAGACAGGGAGATGTTATATCTCCGAAACTGTTCACCGCCACTTTAGAAGACGCCTTCAAACTTCTAGAATGGAAAGGGCAGGGCATCAATATTAACGGCGAATACATCACTCACCTTCGGTTTGCCGACGACATCGTAGTCATGGCAAGGTCGATGGAGGAACTCAGCACGATGCTCGAAGGCCTCAACCGAGTCTCCCAACAGGTGGGCCTTAAAATGAACATGGACAAGACGAAGGTCATGTCTAATGTCCATGTTATGCCTACCCCAGTTATGGTTGGGAACTCGGTTCTCGAAGTTGTCGACGAGTACGTATACCTAGGACAAACCATCCAGTTAGGTAGGTCCAACTTCGAGAAGGAGGTCAATCGCCGAATCCAGCTCGGATGGGCGGCGATCGGGAAACTACGCAACGTCTTCTCGTCCAATATGCCTCAGTGCCTGAAGACGAAGGTATTTAACCAATGTGTGCTGCCAGTGATGACATACGGTTCTGAAACGTGGTGCTTCACTATAGGGCTTATGAACAGGCTCCGAGTAGCTCAACGAGCCATGGAGCGGGCTATGCTCGGGATTTCTCTGCGGGATCGAATCAGAAATGAGGACATACGCAGAGAAACCAGGGTCACCGACATAGCCAAGCGGATAAGCTCGTTGAAGTGGCAATGGGCAGGTCATATAGCCCGCAGAACAGATGGCCGCTGGGGCCGAAAAGTTCTCGAGTGGAGACCACGGATCGGCAAGCGCAGCGTAGGACGTCCACCGACCAGATGGACGGATGATCTGCGCAAGGCTGCGGGTCCACGCTGGATGCAGGCCACCTGCGATCGGTACAGATGGAGAGCCTTGAGGGAGGCCTATGTCCAGCAGTCTTACGGCTGAAATGATGATGAAAAAATGATGATGATGAGTATGATGAGAGGACATTATTTTCAATGGAAGTAGGGGATATTGTATGGAGGTATTGTTTGACAGAATTTGAATTAGCAGACCAGTCAGCATTACCTAATTTATATTTAAGCAGGGGTTCAGGGATGGGAGCAGGTTGGACCCTGAAGGGAAGAGAAACAATTATAGGGTAATGGTCGCTGCCATAGTGTGGTCAAGAATGTTCCAAGAAGTTACAGAGGCTAGAGAGGAAGACAACTACTACAACATTACTCGAATGGGTTTAGTTAGAGGAGTCCATACAGACTTTTCAATGGAAGAGTTTGTTTTTTCAGTTTCTCTACCAGAAGGCTGTGGGGAAATACTTACTCAAAGCCAGACGATTGAATCGTAAGACAACTTCACAAAACTCTCCTGTCTGGGTGCCTACTCAGTTAGTTGTTGTAACCTTCAAAGGTCAGCGCTTTCCCTCTAATGTCTATTCTAGGTCTATTCATATGAAACCTCTCTACCGGTTTATAAATATACCGGGTGTTTCTGACAAGGCGGTAATAAATCAAAGGAAGGATTCAGGTTACCATACCTAACAACTTTCGCAAAGCAACATGGGTTAAAATCTCTAAACAAAAATCAGCTGTCCCGTACATTGACCCCGCCAGCTGATCGAACCAATGTATGGAACAGCTGTTATTTTTTTTGAGATGTCAACCTATGTTGCTTTGGAAAAGTTGTTAGTTATGGTGAGCAGAAGCCCTCCTTTGATTTATAACCGCCTTGTCAGAAACACCCGGTATGTTACCAACTATTCAGTGCATGAATTGCTGCCGTTTCGGTCACGTCAAAGCCCAGTGCCGTAGCAAACCTCGATGCTACAGATGCTCCCAACCTCATGCTGGTGACACATGCTCAGTAGATGAATCCCAATCTACCTGTTTGTTTTGTTCTGGTTATCACACTGCTACCAGCAATGTATTGTAACGATCCTTCCTATATCGTACAGTTTTTAGCTTTATTAAATTTAAAAATTATATATTTTATACTTTTAGATGGATTCGACGACAGATCCCTAGAAACGGCTACCGCGTCTCGGCGCGAAGAGATTGTGTTTTGTTTTCCTTTGATTTGATATGAATACAGCTATATATATGTACTCGTACCTTCGGACGATGCGGGGTGTGTTGAGGCCGGCCTCGGCACTCGCTTCATCAAAGTAGTTAGATGGGTAATGTGTAGTTAAATACATAACCGAACACTTTACACTGGTCACAAAATTGGATAGCGGTGTTATTTGATGAAAATAAGCCAAAACTTATTATTTTAGACCAAATTCTCTCTGACACGTGTGTTCACCAGTCCGAAAAAAATGGCAATCTACTTTCGCCATATTAAATAAAAAACGCGAAAAAAAATTATTTCGCGCCATAGCGAGAGTAACCACCATATCAAGCTTTTAATGATGCATTTCAACATCACCTTTAGTGATTTTTAGTGAAGTTGAAATGTAATTAAAAGCTTGATCTTCTTCATAGCCTGTTCGCTAGCGGGGACATATGGCTTCAAGAATTTTCCTCCAATACAGCGGGTAACTCCTTAAAAGCTTGTAAAAGCTCAAAATAAAATTGGAACTCGTCATGCGCCATTTGATTTGAATTACTTACCTTTGTCTATAACGCCATCTACGGGCGTATTACGAAACTTTTTTTAAAATGTCACTTTGAAAACCTGTATAAAACCTCTCATTCTGATCGATGTCCTTCAAAAAAGTGTGAAGTGTGAACCCTGTGAACCAAAGCTTTTCTGAGTGTATCCAGTGAGGTGGGAAAACGGTGTGAACTGCCTATTAACTTAAGAGAACTTGGTAACTCATGGCACGAAATTCAAATTGGATTCCCCAATTCGTTTAATCACTAAGTCCAGTGTTCGCGTTTTGAGATACGGTCACTTTTGTGTTAGAAAAAAATCGTGAAACTTTCCCTTTGAGTTTAAAAATTAAATAACCACAGAAATATATGGCAAATATCCTTAACTTTGTTTTGCCAAGATCACAAACTGTATATTTGAAAACAAATTTATTAAAAATCATGAAAGTTATTGGACTTAGTTCAAATTCTAGGACTTAGAGGTTTCTTAGCAGTTTTGTAAGGACTTAGTTAGTTTTCAAAAGTATTCAGTACTTGTACTATGAGAACACGTGCTTTTTTTGATAAAAAAACACAAAATTTGCGGTACTTTTTACTTTCCAGACCAAATAGACATGATACCAAAAAATTAATAAAGGTTCAAACCTGTAATACTTGCAATATATATTTATATTTTATTATCATTTTTAGACTAAGTACGATTTTTTTTTTATATTCTTAACTTTCTTAGTCCTAAATTATGATAGTTTTAAATTTTTATGTAGAACTTCAAGGTAGAAAAACAAAAAAACGAGCGTAAATAAAAAAAGTCGTACGTAACCGTAACCCATAATTATACATAAGCGAAATAAATAATATTTGTTTTGCATACAAATTCCATATTATGGTAGCTGGACTTAGTGATTTTATTTAGTTTTTAAGAGGACGTAGAGATTTTATGGACTTAGCGGTTTTACGAACTGAAATTCGAACAGATTTATTTTTTTTACATTTTGAAAATTGGGTTTAGAGATTTCGGAACAAATATTTTCAAATACAGAAATATAGATAAAAATGCGCTCTTTTCAATGGTGTAGCTAGTAGAAAAAATCACTAACTGTGACTTAGTGATTTTACGAATTGGAGCATCCAATTTTTTTTAGCGTTTTTTATTTATTAATATGGCGAAAGTATTCTTTTTTTAAAGTTTTAATGAATTTGCGTATGTTAAAAACCATCTACAACATTGTAATACAACGTTTTTGAAAGACTGACCTACTGATTTTGTGTCTAAGGGGTAAAAGCCCAAAATTCGCCAGAATAATGAAAAAACGCGAAAAAAATAAAATTTCGCGCCATACCAAGAGTTAGCAGCTTAAAACCAAGAATTAATAAACTAGGGTACCTACCTACTGAAGAAACAACAAAGCTCAACAAAGAAAAATAGTAGCTGAGATTGACTAAAGACTTGGCTTTATGGGCTACTAGCTTTTGCCCGCAGCTTCGCAAGCGCTTTTTTATAATAAATGTAAATTACTTGTTCATTTGTTGTGTTAAGTATACTCTCTAATCCATAGAAAAATTTTACTCTCTAGTCGAGAAGAATGATAACTACAAACAAATTATAGGTAGACAAAAATCGCAAGTTTGGATAGGGAGGCCCAGAGAGGGCGCGGCGCTGCGAGGGGCTAGAAATACGCGGGAAATTAATATAACCTGATGCGCATTGAATTATAATTTAGTTTGTTAGTTTGGCACTAAACCCAGCATCCACCGAGACCTAAAAATTTAAAAAACAAAGTTCAAAAACACCTTTTTAATTATCAATATGTTTTACAAAAGTGCAATGATTTAGAAAAGAACAAAAAATAAAATATATAATTTCTTTTTTACAAAAAGATACAATAAACAGATACATACATAAACAAGAAGTCGGTTAAAATAGGTACAAAAACCTTTCCCTGAACGTAACAATTATTTTTCTGAAAACCGCATCAAAATCGGTTTAGCCAAAAGCGAGATAATCGCGGACAAACATACAAACATACAGGTCATACTGATAACCTCCTTTTTTGAAGTGGGTTAATCTAAGAATCTTTAGTCTAAACAGAACTATTGGGTCAATATTAAAAGTTTTAAGTTTCAGAACAGTTTTTATGGCAAATTTCATGATCAACATAATTTCGGCCGAAGAACCTACACTGCTGAAAATTATATCAATACATAGTATAAAACAAAGTCGCTTCCCGCGTCTGTCCATATGTATGCCTAAATCTTTTAAACAATGCAATGGTAACAAATAAAGATTCTGATTCTGATTCTGGATTTTTATGCGTTTTTTTTTTAATATAGAGTGATTCAAGTTATATATGAGCAACATAATAATAGGTTAGGCGGTACGAAGTACGCCAGGTCGACTAGTTTTGTGTAAATCAGAAATTAAATTGTTGTTTATATGATCTTAAAAAAGTAAATTTATGTTAAGTTGATTGATTATAATAAAGTGTCTACCCACCTACGACAAACATTTTGAAAAAATTCAGCTAAATCGGCTTAGCCATGCATGATCAAGTTTTAGCGAATAAGAATAATTTTAGCAATATAGATAAGTGGGAAAATGTATGAACTACTACATGAAACTAATCATCAGAATTCGTTTAACCGTTTGTTTAGTAAGTATAACTTATCTTAAGCATCGATTCAATCAATTGGAAAAGCGACCAGGTATACAAAGGTATTGTTAAAACTTAATCTTAATTATGACAAAATACTAGACACAATAAAACTAACGAATGAACAAAAAACAAGAAACTTAATGCAACTGCAACAATGTTATAATTATAAGTGCATTTTGTTTAACTAAAAATTTAATAAGTAGATATTACATTTCATATAATAATACATAATTCTGGAATATTAAGCCCAGCGACGTTTGATTAACTGTTCTTTAAATTATATGGCAAATTTTAAAAAGACTGATTTAAAATTTTAAATTATTCTAAGCTACCTTATTAGAAGTAGTCGAACTTTAGAAGATCTGTAGAGCGGTGATATTTTCTCTGTTCCTTCACATATTCAAATCTTGTATTTATTTCACAGTAGTTTATTGTCTGCTGGTAGAAGTCACAGGCAGGTGTGTATTTTTTCTCGTCTGCTGAGTCTTTAATCTAAAAATAAAATTAAATCTTAGCTCGTAGCCCACTACGTGAAAACTGTAAAACCTGAATAGGTATCTACATAGGTATAAACAGGGTTACTGGTAAGCAAAACGGACCATTTCAGGAGGTGACAAACAGGGTCATTGCCAATAATTTTAACCCTTAGAGAACCCTGGTCAAACCCAACCGTTTCCAAGTTATTTACCTTTTTAGTTTTTTTTATAATATTGTCACCTTGAGAACATATTTTTTAATTTAATTTGAATTTTCAAGCATTAGGATGTTTCTTTTAAATGCAATTTTTATCCTTAATAAATTGTTTAAATAAAAAATACTCAAATTGCAAAAATAATAATGATAATATGAGTTTTGCAGCCCTCTCAACTATAATTTTAATTCAATTTTAGCAAAGGTAAATTTTTCAGTTGCATTTTGTGAAGAAATTCAACTAGAAATTTAATCGGAATATTATCTAAAAAACATCTATAACTCCTAAAACTTTTGGTATTGAATAATAATAATAACAATACACTTAGAGCCCCTAACTAGGAAGAACCTGTATCTAGGGTACCCAAAACACACACAGAGACGAACATTACACCCAGACCGGAAACAAACAATGATATTCATCATATAAACATTCACCCCGCCCGGGAATCGAACCCAGGTGCAGACGCTTACTCAGTCGACATCACTGCCAACTGAGCCACTATAACCATCTCTATCACAAGAATGTCCCCTACTATCACCTCCTAAACTGTTCGGGTCTAGTTACAAGTAACCCTGTATATAAAATTGCAGTCCCGAGTGCTGTTGTAGGTGCTCTATTTTTATTAGGTATATTTTAATTTCTGTTAGACATTGTTTTGTTTGGCTTCCTGGTAACCCGATAATCGAAATAAACTTCATGCAGAATCGTAATAATATGAAACTAGAACTTAAAAAGGTTATTTTTAAGATAATTGATAGGATCGAGAAGATTTTAACGGATTAAAAAAAAAAACAGAAACTTAGATATTTTCCAGGATAGGCCCTAACTGAAGAATAACTAAACCGATTACATTAATATTTTTTTTGTTATTTTCTTTAAAATTCGGAGTTGGTTTGTACGAAAAGAAAAATTAGCAAAGTTAAGTGGCCACACGTTGCAAAACTAGCGCCACTTCCGATAAATAATTATATCTTCCAAACTAAACCCGATCTTAGAAATATGCTTTTGTTGCCTAAAGTGACCACTTTTGATTTCACAAACGAATATTTTTTAGATCATTATCCTAAAAGCTACACAACAGAGCCTTAAAAATTCAAAGCAAGGTTATATAGGGCGTCATTGACGCATGTTTTTGATTTCGGCCATGGTTTAGAAGACATAATTATTTATCGGAAGTGGCGCTAGTTTCGCACCGTATGGCCCCTTGAACAGAAACAGTTGGTCTTGCATTCCACCACTAGAAGGCGTTTGGAGAAATGATTAGTCATTACATCGCGTCAGATAGTAAAATAATAACAGCAAAGCTAACCACATCTTGAATTTCATCCACAGTAGTTTCTTGTCCACCAGGAAGTTAAAATCCACCAGGTTTGTATCATATTTGCCCAAAGTTTGTACCTTAAATTTGATAAAAAAAAAATTATATAATTATTCAAACCCAAACCATCAAAGCCACAGTCGCCATCACTGCCAACTAAGCCACGAAGGCAGTGACGTTAATGTGCAAGCTATTCTATAAGCGAGATCTCGAGGACTATACGTGACGACAGGCTGCGGGCGACAATCTTTACTAAAATTATAAATGCGAAAGTTACTCTGTCTGTCTCGCTTTTCAGAGAAAACTAATGAACCAATTTAAATGGAATTTTGTATATGGATAGTGATATATAGATTGATATGAAACTAAGCGACTTTTAGACGCGTATTATCGAGGCATTGTCGTTTATATTTAGAGTCGTGTCGTCTCGACTAGACGCAGAGCTGTCGCTTGCTTTGTGCGACAAGTAGCAAGCGAGCGTGCCTCGCAGCTTGACGACGCGTCTAGCCGCCGACACGTCGCTGTCGCGTGTCGCCCCTAGTGTGCGCTAGATCCAGTGTTGCCAATGGCTATTTACCAGATTCCCCAAGATCACTGGTCAAATTCCCCAAATTTGGGGAGAAAAATATCCTGATTCCCCACAAAATCCCCACACAATGTGATAGTGAACTATTTACGAAATAACTTTAAAAATCAACCATTTACTAATGACAAACATAAAAAAAAATCGCAATATCACTTAAAAAAAATTATCCGGTATATTATAATCTTCCTCCGGGTTTTTCTTATGTTCAGGCTTAAAAGTAAATAGGGTAAGCAGTACTAATGTTGGCCCCCCTCCAATGATTGGCCCCTTCAATGAAAAATCTATTTATTAAGAGTTGTATTTGGGGCATTCCAAGTGTGACGGTCGGGATATTTTACTCCTTTTTCTAAGTACTTCTGTATTTATTTCAGTTATTTAAGAGCACCAAATAAAAACTGCGATTTCAACATAAACTTAAATCATTAAACTTTAACATCCCTAAATTTCAAGCATGTACTTAATAATTTACTATGTAAAAAAAGGTCTTGAAAATTGTGACGGTCGGGACCCTTACTTTCTTGTCTACTCCAGATTTACACATACATTTTAAAGTTTGTAAGAAACTATTAATGATATGAACACGAATCATTCTATGCAAATTTATGAATAGTGAAGCTTTCAGTATGTACAGATTTGAAGTAACAAAAATGATTTTTTTTTAACAAAGTTCTGATTTGAAGAATGTGACGGTCGGGACAAGTCATTGTGACGGTCGGGACGAGTAACAAATCAACAAAAAATTATGTTTTTTATTCTTTTATTTAGTTTAATTAAAGTTTTTTTTACATAAACTTTTACAATTATTTTTCAAAATCAGCTATATATTGCTAAAACGTCAAAAATTGCGATCCCATAATATTTTTACTCTTACGATTTCTTTGATATCTTTGCTTTCTGAGGCTTACTATGCATAGTTACTTTGTATTGGTTTTCCTTAGCTTTCAGTTTTCTTATTCTACTTTTTTCTTACTCATTACTTCATACTTTGAAGTATGTTGTAATGAGTAAGAAAAAAGTAGTGATACTTTTCGACTGCTCCGTGGCTCAGTTGGCAGTGATGTGGACTGAGTAAGCGTGAGCACCCGGGTTCGATTCCCGGGCGGGGCGAATATTGATATGATGAATATCGATGTTTGTTTCCGGTCTGGGTGTGATGTTCGTCTCTGTGTGTGTTTCGGGCGCCCTAGATACAGGTTCTTCCTAGTTAGGGGCTCTGAGTGTGATGTGTTACAATTATTATTATTATACTCTCGTACTCATAGTCTTCTGCTGGACAATAGGCCTTTTTTTGGTAATGGGGGGCCACTCGAGTATATTACGTCTCATAATATATAAAAAGAAACCAATAAACTCGGGGAATCAAATTTTATTATAATATGTTTAGTCTTATTTAAGCCTTAAGCAAGCGAAATTAAAAAAATACGAGTATTTTGCTACGAAATATATATTAAAAAATCAATAAAACCAAGAAAATAAATTAAATAATTTTGGATAGACTTGTTTAAGCCCAATGCAAGCGATATTTGTAAAAATACAAGAAAATTGCTACTTGGAATTATGATGGTTGGATGGGACTGTGACGGTCGGGACAGAACTTTAAATTATTGTGTAAAAAAAACAACAGCCCATAGCCACTTTAAGAAATGGCAAACCCCTCAGATTCTATTTATTTGTTACTTGCAATACACGCATTTTATCATAAACACGCATTTTAAAGGTAAAAATCAACAAAAGTTAATTTAAATGTGACGGTCGGGACATAGTTCTGGTTACCAATGATTGCTTAATATTATAGAAACTAACTAACCGTTTTAATTTATATTTTACGTAGTAAATCTTAAGTAATGTACTAATTGGTTATGTTCCCAACAGGCTGATTCACATTCATAATATCTGGGTTTTTAATTTTTTTAAATTATACACAATAACCTGTATGTGGTGAGCTTGACTAACACCTGTGTTGATATTGAACAAAAAAGTAGAAAAAACTGTTTTTTTTCGATTTTTTTTATTAATTTCATAAACTTAAGACTGTATACTGTTATTCTAAATGCATAAATAAACTATTCTTTAACTTTAATGTTTTACTTGTCTGGTGTCACGTTGCATGGAATGCCCCATTTATATACCAGAAATGAAAAAATATTTATATTTTTCTTTATTTAATACACTCTACAACGAAATTAATAGTTTTTAAATGCAACAGCTAGCAATTGATTAAAAAAATACTTTGTGTTGGACTACAACAGAGGGTGTGTTTTCTTATGAAAATCGTAAGAAGTACGTAACTTTTAGAATGGTTTTACTCGTTTTCTTCTAGTTTAAATTGCAATATATGTTTCCATATATGTTTATTACACTTCAATTCAGGTTTATTTACGGTAATTCGTGAAAAACACTAAAGATTAACCTCAAAAATAGGTTGGCCAACATTAGTACCTGTGGTAAGTATGAAGTATCAGTTGATTGGCATCTATGCCAATCATTGTATTTTTTGCTTTTTAATATTATTTATATTTAAATATTAAATTAAATCTTATCAACAATTGCGTTTAAAATGCTAAATCTTTTTATTTAATAAAATCAGAGGAACTAGATTTTGGCAGGGCCAATCATTGTACTTTTGTGTGATTGGCCATGCCAATCATTATACTTTTCCCTATGCCAATCATTGTACTAAATTTGTAGTTAAATAATTCACCAATTTGATTATGTTCTTTTTATTTTATGTTGTTTATTTAGTATTCTTATTTCCGAGAGATATTAGTGCAATTTTAGGTATATGAATATCATTTTTGAGCTCAAAAAAATATTGTCTGGGCATCATTATTGAATAATTTAATGGATCAGTATAGTCATTGGCCTAGGAAAGTATAAAGATTGGCCATGCCAATGCCCAAAAAGTACAATGATTGTCATGCCAATCATTGTACTAGGGTATGCCAATTTTTGTACATACCCTGCCAATGACTGTACTTTTCGCTACATTTTTATATTTTTATTGATAAAGTTGTTTATAAGCTAGCAAATAACGATTCCTGTGGTTTAATCTTATTCTCAGATAAATGAGCTACCATCCTACATTAACAGTTTTTCAATTTTGAACCTTATTTGGCACATAGAAATGTTCAAAGTCAAAACTTTTCTTAAGGGGCCAATCATTGTACTGCTTACCCTACTAGCTTAAATACATGTAAAAACTGATGAAGTGTAAATTTAACTTACTCGAACACAAACCAAAAAAAATCAATGTTTTCTATAATTTATACTTAAAAGAAACAAATATTAGACATTAGCAAAGACTAAGGATATCCAACTGACTGATTTTAGGATGGGGTGATACATTTTCAATATTTAATTTCGCTATTATTCAGTGATTCAAACGAATAAGGTAAATAATCTCTTCCATAAAGATAACTTTGAGCCTTTTTTTAAATTAAATTAATTAAAGGCAGTAATTTATATTCGATCAATGGATGTTTTGGTTATAAGTTTTTTTGAATTTGTAAAATGCTGAATTCCCCGCATATTCCCCACACAGTGCCATTCCCCACAAATTCCCCAATCGCTTTGGGATTCCCCGCAGTTTGGGGAATTCCCCACACATTGGCAACGCTGGCTAGATCTTATTTATTTATTTATTTTTAATCAGGATTAGGTCGGTGGGTCGTTTTAGGGGCATAATATCACATAATAATATTCACTTCGTTATTCTTTCAAAGGTTAAAACTCAAATTTACTAGTACAGTGGCGGACACGGACGGCGTAACACTTCCGGTTTTTCTGTATTGCAAAATAGCTCTTGTTCTTTTCTTTGGTAATACAGTCTAGGGCTGACGAAACCATAGACAAATCTGTTACGGCCTTAGAGTATACATTACAGCTATAGAGGGAGTACATCCAAGTGGGAACAGTAGACACAGGTGAGAACAAAAAGGCGTTCCCGCCGCAAGCGTCTATAGTCTGTGATGATTGCTTGTACCGTGCGGTCCTGGAGAGATTTTGTTCGTATTTTGCCGTCACTATGGTGAAATGTGCAGTTGATTGTTGCAAAAATGATAACAGAAAACACACCAAATCGAAATCAAGTGTTACATTTCACCGGTAAGTCGATTTTCATACTTATTTTTATAAAAACAATTCAATATTCGCGGGGTTGAAGGAGACGCGAGAGGCGGGTACGCACAAGCCCGCCTCCACACCGCACCTAACCACACTCCCCACTTGCTCCCCACTCGAGATTTTAGTGATGTGCCGCGACCAACGTTAGAGTCGATGTTTTTTTATCAAATGTTTATAATCTGCAGAGTATAGTAATGTAACTGTATCACTAAAATCTTATGATAATCTTCTAGCTTTTATCTACTATAAGATATAAAAATCAATCGGGGTTTGTTTTCTCGCTAAAACTCTAGCCGGCCGGGCGGATTTAAGGTGGAAACTCTCGGTATGGCGCAAAATTCATAAATCTTTGTGTTTTTTATTTATTATGACGAAAAAATAATTAACAACACTCTTTGTTCAATAATCCAATGGTTACATAATAATAATCTTGTTGTTAATTTAGATAAGACAAAATTGATGTTCTTCTCACAAAGAAGAACTAAGCCCTGTATAAACATTCACTTTAATAATACAATAATTAACGCTGTTAATAGTACGACTTTTTTAGGCATTCAACTTGATCATGATATGTCATGGAAATCGCAATGTCTTGAAATTACAAAAAAAAATAGTAAAAATTCATATGCTTTATATCAACTACAAAAGATTGCAAATATTGAAACTTTTATCACCGCTTACCACAGCCTGGTTTCATCTGTCCTACGATACGGTATTATATTTTGGGGGTATTCGTCTGATAGAGAAATTATTTTTAAGCACCAAAAAAGATGTATTCGTTCTATGTTCAACCTTAAACAATTAGACAGCTGTAAACCATTTTTTATTCAATACAATATTCTGACCTTCCCTTCTCTTTATATTTATGAAATTGCTGTATTTGTCAAACTCAACTTGAATCTGTTTCTTGACAATGTTGCTAAGCTTAAAGAACGAAATCTCCGTAATAAGAATCGCCTATGTATACGGCCATCTAACACTACACTTCTACATAATAGCATTTTTTGCCTTGCGCCTAAAGTATACAATAAACTTCCTGAAGACATTGTATCATTACCCATTAAACAATTCAAAAGTAAGTTGTTTAAGTTTTTAGTAAATAAGTGTTTTTATACTTTTAACGAGTTCTTAGATAATAAGTGTTATTAAGCAAAAAAAAAAATTATTATATTCTCAATGTTATTTACTTATATAAGAATTTAAAGATTGTTTCTTTTAACTTTTAAAATTTTATCTAAGCTCTGCGATAAGAAGCTACTTATTGGTTAACCCAATTTGCAACATCCTTAAAGGGTCACTAATTTTTAAGTGCTTTTACCAATGTTTTACCATCTACCATGTTTGTGCCACACTTAGTTTGCAAATAAATGATCTTGTATCTTGTATCTTGAAAGTATTCGTTTTTAACAGACTTCAGAAAAGGAGGTTATCAGTTTGACTTGTATGTATGTATGTGTGTTTGTCCGCGATTGTCTCGAGTTTGGCTGAACCGATTTTGATGTGGTTTTCACAAAAGTATTTGTTACATTCAGGAAAAGGTTTTAGTACAGTGGCGGACACGATCGGCGTAACACTTCCGTTATTTCTGTATTGCAAAATAGCTCTTGTTCTTTGGTAATACAGTGACGAAACCATAGACAAATCTGTTACGGCCTCCTAGTCCGTGACTGTACCTATTTTATTGAAGGCAGGGGTCTCTTTTTGTAAAAAGGAAATTATTAATAACTAGAGGCTGCCCCGCGGTTTTTCCCGCGCAGATTTCTCATAAATACAAAATTCTCGTTTTTTCCCGTTCCCGTGGGAATTTCGGGAAATCCCTTCTTACTGCTCACCTACACTCCCTAAGGAACCTACATGCAAAATTTCAGCACGCTACGCCCAGTAGTTTTGGCTCTGCGTTGTCTGTCAGTCAGTCAGTAACGGAAGAGTTTTATATATATTGAAAATTTGAATGACTTTGCGTATCTAAAAAAGCCGTTTCCCACATTGGAACTTTGCAAAGGTTTTGGAAGACAGACCTACTGATTTTGTGTATGTATTGTATAGGGTGAAAGACCAAATCAAGTTTCTTATATATACACAAAAACGATAATATGTGATAATAACGATTAGTATGTGGGAGCTGGTTTTTTACATGCGCGAATTCTTTTAAACTTTTTTACATCCTACGCGGAAGTAGAGAGAGCTAAACTATCAGTAAGAACAATCTTTCATCAACAATAAACAAAATTTTGAACAAAATTTCATCTTAATCGTGAAATTCAATTTTTTTCGCATTTTTTAATTATTCTGGCAAAAGTATTCATTTTTGATTAAGTTAGAAAATTTGAGTTTCGCGCCATGCCGAGAGTTACTTACCACCTTAAAGATATCTGCTTCAAAATTGAGTTGTAAGATTTCATCCGAACAATCATTCATACATACATTGCAATGCAATTTAAATGAATGCTTTTAAAAATCATAAATTGTTAATAAAAAAAAAAAACATAAACAAAACGTTGTTTTTTATTTAATAAATCAACTAGCTTTCCCGCAAGATTTCTTCTGCGTAAAGTATTAGATGCAAAATAAAACCGGTAAGTATACTTATGCACCCAATGCAAAAAACTTATCGACATCTCGTTAATTGGTATGTACGTAAGTAGTTGATTAACAATTTAACATCCCTAGCTGTCATACACATATCTCTATAGGTATGTATAGCTCATCTGTCTCCACTGCGCACTGAGTGATTGACTGTATAGGCTTGTTCTTGTGTTATTATTATTCTGAGGTTACGGCCTCCTAGTCCTTGACTGTACATACGAACTAAAAAACGGTCTTTAAGTCTAAAAATAACCTCAATGTTACCCAGTAGTAATAATAGTTCAATGATGTTACCTTTGTATTATTTCGGATTACGGGTTCTGAAAACCGTTTAGTTTTATTGTAGAATAACTTTTTACAGAATTTCGACATGTATATCACCTTCTTTGGTTTTCTTTCATTGCACAATAATTAATCAAGGAAACAAAAAATTAAAAATAACGGCCATTAAAATTGAAAATTTCAAAAACATTATCCATAGAGTAACTTTGACATTTTCATGTAGGGATTTACCTTCTCTCTGATTTTCATAAAATCCAGAGAGAAGTTAGGCACTACTCTACACTCTACACATAACTTCATGCTCTACTTTACACACTATCTATGAAAAACAATGTGCTGCCAGCAGAGATAACAAAATTGCAACTTTCTTAGCTTTTAAAACATTATTGGTATACAAACAAATCCCTGAAAGCCTATGGGTATCTAATCTCAGAAACAATCCAAGTCTGTGCACTTTTTTGTCGCAGATTCGACTCGACAGCATAAGTCGACACCCGCTGCTCTAATCTGTAGTTATACTCAGAACTATCAGGAAATCATTTCTAATTTCTAATGAGGGGTTTTCAAAGTGACATAAAAGAAAAAAAAAGTTTCATAATACGCCCGTAGATGGCGGTGTCTAAAGCAATATCAGAGAGATGGGAGATCGAGTTTTGACTGATTGGATCATTTTCTGCTAAGTATAAATCTTAATTACACCCACTCCGTCACTGCCAAAGTAAAATTTTAATTTTTATGTTTTATTTTGAGCTATTCAATCATTCATTTTCATCTTGACCTATTGTTCCTGACAGAGCGCCATCTGGTAGCAGCGTAATAAAACTTGTTTTTTTCTTCTGAGCTGTCAAATTGAAAACCTCTCATTCAAACCCCTAAAGAAATCAATATCAAGCAGTTTCCTTTTACAATACAAACATCTTTAGCTGTTTGGGCTGCAAGCTATAATATCCGTATTTCTGAATAAACAAACTAACCTTAGCCTTTATGCATAACTCTGACGATAAAAAAATCCAGTTCATCTACCTGGTATACTCCGTTTACTTTCATCATCATCGTCGCTCGCTACCGATAGACGTTCATGCTGTATGTATATTGGTCTTGCGCGACTCTTATCCAGTATACTTCAACAACCATTTCTTTTTTCATACAAACTGTTAAGCCCTATATAGCGTTCGCAAAAACTAAGAGGACGCCCCTTTATCAAGGACTACAGTAACTATAAAAGCAGTTATGATACCATATTTGTTGTTTTAATATTAATAGGAGCGTTTTTTGAAAATTCAAGTTTCTAGTGTCAATAGTTTAGATTTTAGTTTAGATAAACTTGTTTTACCCTGTATATGAACTTAAGAACTCAGGGGCAAAAAATAAAAAAAACTACTTGTACTTTGTGTAATGTTTTTAATGCAAAGATAATCTACAGTGTAAATTTCAACTTTCTGAATCCAGACGTTAAGAAGTTTCATACACACTGTTACACCTGTATACGGCGTCCCGTTTGTTTTTCGTAATTAGCGCCCCCAACAATCTAGAAACATCACCCATTTCGATTTCTAAGAAAAATGAGCGGTTTCGGTTTTTCATACAAACATAAACATCCTGTATCAAGTCTTTCAGGACTAATAAACGCAGTTTTGATATCATATTTGATGTTTGAGTATTATAAGAAGCTTATTTTGAAAATTTCAAGTCTCTAGTGTCATTAGTTTAGATTTTAGTATAAATTTGTTTCACCCTGTATATAAACTCGGGGGCAAAATATAAAAAAATAAACCATTTATGATGTTGGTGATGCAAAAAGAATCTTCACCCATTTCCATGTGTAAGAAAAATAATGAGCGGTTTCGGTCTTCATAGAAACTTTAACATCCTGTATCAAGGATTCCAGTAACTATAAAAGCAGTTATGATACCAATTTGATGTTTTAATATTAACAGGAACTTATTTTGAAAATTTCAAGTTTCTAGTGTCAATAGTTTAGATTTTAGCGATAAACTTGTTTTACCCTGTATAAGAACTTAAGAACTCAGGGGCAAAAAAAAACTACTTATGATGTTTTTAATGCAAAGATAATGTACAGTGTAAATTTCAACAGTCTGAATCCAGACGTTTAGGAGTTTCATACACACTGTTACATCCTGTATACGGCGTACTATTTGTTTTTCGTAATTAGCGCCCCCAAAAATCTAGAAACATCACCCATTTCGAATCAAAGAGAATCAACAGTGTAAATTTCAACTTTCTAAATCCAGACGTTACACCCTGTTTACGGCGTCCCGTTTGTTTTTCGTATTTAGCGCCCCTAAGAATCTAGAAACATCACCCATTTCGAATCAAAGAGAATCTACAGTGTAAATTTCAACTTTCACAATCCAGACGTTACACCCTGTATACGGCATCCCGTTTTTTTCGTAATTAGCGCCCCCAACAATCTAGAAATATCAACCACTTCAATTTCTAAGAAAAATAATGTGCGGTTTCGGTTTTTCATACAAACTTTAACACCCTGTATCAAGGCTTTCAGGACTAATAAACGCAGTTTTGATATCATATTTGATGTTGTAAAATTATAAGAAGCTTATTTTGAAAATTTCAAGTCCCTAGTGTCATTAGTTTAGATTTTAGCAAAAAACATATTTCACCCTGTATAAGACCTCAGGGTTAAAATAAAAAATAAACTAAATCATTTATGATGTTGGTGATATAAAAGGAATCCACAGTCTAAATTTCAACATTCTAAACCCAGTAGTTTAGGAGTTTCATACAAACTGTTACACCCTGTATACGGCGTCCCGGTTAAGTTATCCCAAAATACCGTCTTAGTGGGTGCCTACGTCACATAAGGAAGCTACTGTCCAAATTTCATCTTTCTATCTTCAGCGGTTTCGGCTGGGCGATGATGAGTGAGTGAGTGAGTAGATCAGTGGTATTTGGATTATATATATATAATGTTCTCCACAGACCAACTAGAGATCTACGTAATCGGTGCGTTTGCCAAAACTGTTATGTGCAAATTTTCAAAAAAAATTTTTTTAGTCCACTGTGTTTCATTTTTAAATGCGCATCGTTTGCAAAAACTTGTATGTGCCTAAGATAATTCGATTTTCAATTCGTTTTTGGTGAGAGTGCCCACGCATCACCTAGCAAAGTTCATGAAGGAGGACTTCTGGCCGCAGGGTGTCGTATTTCGGAAGTTCCGAGGTCGACTGCCTGCCGATACTGCCCACACGTCAGCGACTATACGTGTAAAATAGCCATAGTTAACTTAATAGTTAAAAAAATTATTATCTATTTTTAGTTTTAAGGTATTTATCAATATGGGCCTCTGTTTATGTTATTTAACATCTTCTTCTTATATTGTATAAGTATTAGTTTAATTTTATAAAATATTTGTACCTTTATGGTAGGACATAGCGCTCTCTAGTATGATATTGTAACAACCTCTGTATGTACCTATGTTTACGAATAAATACTTTGACTTTGACTTTGAATAAATGAATATTATTATTATTATTATTAAGACCTTCAGAACACGATTTACATTTCATGTTATGTGCACAGATTTGATTTGGAATTTCTGATATGTGACGTTTTAGCACATAACAGATCAGGCAAAGTATACACTAGACTGTTTAATTTATGTTTATATATATTCAATACGCCTCACACACATTTTAAAATTTACTGCTCAGTAGGTTTCTTTGTTTTACATTTCACAAATGAAAACCATACTATTCGTTTCATAACTACACACCAATAAGTCCAATTCTAGCGGTGGCCAATGGAAGAACAGTTGGCTTCAGTTCCTTGCAGCTGAGGTCGTAAGCTGAATTGGTGTAACCGTTTCACCATACACCGACTGGAAGACGCGCGTCGATGGCGGCGCGCAGGGCCCGTGTGACGAGTGACCGTAGGCATGCATATTGCTGTCTATGTTAACTGTACTTTATTTTATTTTGTTTTCACTTTATCTGTGTAATTATGTCGGTTTTGGTGAATAAATGTTTATTCTATTCTATTCTATTCCGGTCAATCACATAACAGGTCCTATATCGCACATATCAGTTTTGACAACCAATTATATTGATGTCCCATATAGCACATATCAGTTTTGACAACAATGATATTGTTAAAGCTTGGTGCCATTTTGAGAGAAAATCATCAAATTTTGATAATTTTTTGTATTCTTAGCTTTTGTTGGTTTTTCGAGTAGTTAATAATACTAAAATTATAATAATAATATCGATTTGAATACCTATTTTTTACTTAAAAAATGATTTATTAAATAATATTTTTTGTACTAGAATTATTAAATATCTTGCTTTTATAGCGAGATATTTTAATAAAGGTATTCAAAGCTTATTTTTTATAATATCATCATCATCTCAACCTAAAGATGCCCACAGCTGGACATAAGCCTGTTCCACACATCGCCACAACGACCGGTCTTGCGCGACCCTCATCCAGTGTACTCCCGAAGCCTTCACCAGGTCGTCGGACCACCTAGTGGGGGTCTGCCTACTCTGAGTTTTCCGGTGTGGGGTTGCCACTCCAGAAACAGATGGTAGCTGGGGCTGGATTGAAGATTGTATCAGTTCTTCGAGCTATTTGCCCTGCCTATGCCCAATGTCACTTAAGTTTCGCGATTCTTTGGGCTATGCCGGTGACTTTAGTTCCTCTGTGGATCTCATCATTTCTGATTTGATCACGTAGGGAAAGTCCGAGAATAACCCTTTGAATAGCCTTAAATAATAAATAAATAACACATCACACTCAGAGCCCCTAACTAGGAAGAACCTGTATCTAGGGTGCCCGAAACACACACAGAGACGAACATCACACCCAGACCGGACACAAACATCGATATTCATCATATCAATATTCGCCCCGCCCGGGAATCGAACCCGGGTGCACACGCTTACTCAGTCCACATCACTGCCAACTGAGCCACGGAGCAGTCAAGCCTTTGAATGAACTTGAGCTTTCTGATGAGGCCCATAGTTATCAAGCGACCCAGTCTCCATTTCGTAAGTCGTTAGTCGTCACTGGCACCATGATACATTATTCGAGGACTATAACTTGGAAGAGAAGACTAAGAGGAGCTTCCCAAAAAGCTGCCCATTCGAGTTGGATTTGACGATCGACCTCTTTCACGAAGTTGGCCCAAGCTAGTCGGACAGTTACTCCCAGGTATTTGTATTCGTCGCAGCTTCGAGCATATTATACTCTCGGATCTAGACTGGAGTTGTAGTCTTACATAGGCGTTGAATATGATCTTCGATTTACCAACTCGATTGGAGGCCCAACCGAAGTCATCAAGCATTGCACTAAGTTCCTTCGTGGTCTGGGCCATAACTACGATATCATCAGCAAATCGAAGGTTAGTGACTCGTCGTTTACGTCGATGCCTACTTCTTTTCAGTCCACAGTCTTAAAGAGATTCTCGAGTGCAGCGGTGAACAGTTTTGGGGATTGTCATGTTGATTTAGGGGGATGTCATCCCTTTCTGACTCCCTGCTGCAGTCAAACAGCCCTCGAGCTCAGATCCTGTAGTCCAACTGACATGGAGGCTTGAATGTACAAACTCTTCAACACATCGGTAATCCGATAGACCTCTTGGCACCGCTGGAGAAATTGCAGTAACTGCCAAACTGAGGTCTCAATCGAATCAAAGGCTTTCTCAAAGTCTACTAATGCTTGGCAAAGAGGCAGTTAATACTCTTTTTCTGTGATTACCTGTCTTAAAGCATGAATGTGGTCTATGGTACAAGTTTTTACGGAATCCAGCTTGTTCGGGGGGCTAGAAGACGATCCGCGAGATTTTTCGTGACTCAGGCTCAGAAGTGGGATAGTTCTTTAGCAGGGTTTTTAACACTTTTGTTTCACGCTTCTGGCGACACCACCATATTACGTGATTTGCCCGCCATATTATATGACAAAATTCAACAATTTCTGAAGAGCCCTAAGGTCCTGTTTACCACCTTTTTTTTTAGGCGGGGAAACTCCTAACGAGTACCCTGCGACCCCAGGGGGAGTTTCAAGGTTATGTGGGGTTCGCACCCACTAAAACCCCGCCGGTGTCCATCTCGGCTGTTTGCAAGGAGGTCACGGGAGATCTCTCGAACTTTGTGTTCAGCTCCGCGACCCCCTCCAGCATTGGCTGAGTAGCCTCTTCCTGGGGGTCCTGTTTACCACCTGCCTTCAGAAGTTCTGCTGTGATTCCGTTATCCTCGTGGCTACTAAAGATTGACCTTTATGAGCCTTGTTTTGGTTAAGCTGTTTAATATCCTTACTAATCTCATACAGGCTAACGTTGAGAATGTCCTCGGTATAGTATCGGATCAATCTAGCTTTCGGGTCTTTAGCTAGAGTGTTGATAATGGGTTAAGTATGTGTCGTTGTGTAACCCATATACGAAAAAATTACATTGTTTTTCAATTTATTTATAAGTCTCAAAGTGTTGAAGGGGAATCTAACCTTAAAAATATTGCAAACATTTTTAAAGATAATTTTAGAGTAGAACCATTGATTAAGCCATTGCATAGTGCTGAGACTACATGTGTGTCGGCGGTGCCTACCAAGGTGACTAGTGACCAGGTTCTTCACTGCATTAAATATATGAAGAGGGGCAAGTCGCCGGGGCATGATGGTCTCAGCATTGAGCATTTGCAGAATGCCGGGGTTCACATATATAGACTGCTTTCATTATTATTTAACTTCTGTATTAGACACTCATATCTTCCATATAATTTAACTAGAACTATTGTTGTACCTATAACTAAGGATAGAACCGGGGATATCTCAGACAAAAATAACCATAGACCAATCTTATTAGCAACTGTTATAGCCAAAGTATTGGATTGTATTCTAGACATCCAAATAAGTAAATACATTAAACTAAATGATGCCCAATTTGGTTTTAGAGAAGGTTTATCTACCGAAAGTGCAATATTAACTCTTAAGCATACTGTTGATTATTATGTTAAAAGGAAAACACCAATTTATGCTTGTTTTTTAGACTTATCAAAAGCTTTTGATTTAGTAAGTTATGACTTGTTGTGGGATAAGCTCAGAGAGACAGGTGTTCCTGATGATATTGTTAATATATTTTGTTACTGGTAATTATACCAGTAACAAAATATATTAACCAAGTTTATGTTGTTAAATGGGGTATAGAGTTCTCTGAAGAGTATATTTCAAAATGTGGTGTTAGACAGGGGGGGAGAAGTTCTCCTAGACTATTCAATCTGTACATTAACAGTCTAATAGAGCGGCTCAGTAGCTTGCATGTCGGCTGCAGAGTAGACAATGTCTGTGTGAATAACATTAGTTATGCGGACGATATGGTGCTGCTGAGTCCCTCTATTACTGGTTTTAGGAAACTGTTACAATGCTGTGAGACTTATGCTGTTGAACATGGTTTAAGATACAACACAAAGAAAAGTGAGATGATGGTTTTGAGAGGGCGGAATAAAGGCCCAAAAATGGTTCCACCACTTCTTCTTGATGGTGTGCCTTTGAAACATGTTCAACAGTTTAAATACCTAGGTCATATAGTTACAGAAATATTAAAAGATGATATAGATATTGAAAGAGACCGCAGAGCGTTGTCAACCCGTGGTAACATGTTGATCCACAGGTTTGCCAAGTGTACATTACCAGTTAAGATAACATTGTTTAAAGCTTTTTGTCAAAATTTCTACACTGGTAGCCTGTGGGTGGACTTTACTCAAAGGTCTTTATAATAACATATTCAGGGCCTTGGTACGGCTTCCTCGCTTTTGTAGTGCATCTGGCATGTTTGCTGACGTTAGGGTTGACGACTTCTTCACCATTATGAGGAAGAAGTCGTCATCCCTGCGGTGCAGAGTGGTGGGAAGCCACAACAGGATCCTGGAGATGTTAGGAGATAGGTTAGATTTTCCAGTAATGGTAAGATTTACTGAGTTACATGTTACACGTACAAGACAAAGAGATAGGTATTATTAGATTAGCTCTTACTTTTCCTATTCATTCTTTATTAAGTGATGTTATTTTTTAACCGACGAAAAAACAAAAAGGAGGAGGTTCTCAATTCGTCGCGTATATTTTTTTTTTTTTTTTTTTTTTTTTTTTTTTTTTTTTTTTTATGTATGATCACGCATAACTTTTTACTGTGTGGACCGATTTTGATAATTCTTTTTTTAATCGACAGGGTATACCTTGAAGTTGGTCCCATAAAAATTTGGAAATAAAATTCCCACCCTAAGGGTGGGAAAATAGGGGTAACTTTTTGGTCGGCGGGTCGATTTATCCACTCACAGGTTGCATTTCCGTGTTACATTATAACTTTTGATACCTACTTACAATACCTTTGGAAATGAAATAAAATCAGCCAAAAGACGTCCACTGCTGGACATAGGCCTCCCTCACAAATCGCCTCACCGACCGGTCGTGATCGAACCTCATCCTGTTAGTCCCTCAACCTTCACCAGGTTGTGTGGCCACCTTGTGGGGTGCGACCACCCGGTGAAGTATGATGAGCTGGGGTCAAAAAATTAGCCCAAAAAAAACTGAAAAGCAAAAAATAAAAACTTTTTATAAAAAAAATTAAACCGCCGAAAAAACTGAAAAGCATTAAATAATAGGGAAACATTTTCTATTAGGCCTTAATTTACTCACTTCTTAAAGTAATTTTGGATTACCAAGAAATTTTGAGTCGGTGCCACAGAATCAACGAATAAAGATCACTAAATTACCTGAAATTCAAAGAAATAACCGAAAAACGTATGCCGCTGCGCATCGCGCTTTACATAGATAATGAATTTGCTTGTGTGGTGTGGCGCCGACTTAAAATTTCTTGGTAATCCAAAATTACTTTAAGAAGTGAGTAAATTAAGGCCTAATAGAAAATGTTTCCCTATTATTTAATGCTTTTCAGTTTTTTCGGCGGTTTAATTTTTTTTATAAAAAGTTTTTATTGTATGGGTTTTTGTGGCCTGAAATAAAGAATTTTAATTTAATTTTTTTTTTTTTATTTAAAAGGGAAATTCTACACATAACCGAAATAACTTTGTAATCCGCATAGTGTAAAGTATCCTGTTATGTGCATTTTTACACATAACAAACCTTTTCTGTGAAGACAAAACTGCTATGAACATAAAAAATAAGAAAAAAAAATTTTAGCACCATGGGTGGGCTATGAAAATGTATGTAATTAATGTCGAGGTTATAACATATTTTTTAGCAACTTTTCTCATTAACAGTTTTTTTTAATCATTTTAATTTGAAAATAAAACAGTTTTTTGCTTCTCCTGAAAAGTTGGTAAAACACACATAACAGTTTTGGAAAGCGCACCGACGGTATGTTCTCTTTGACTATGTTCCGTATGTTCCTGATCGACATTTTAATCGAGGTGATAATATCGATATTTGAATGATATTTGAAACCGCCGCTAGCGGTTTCCTTTCTCTGAGTCTCACTCCGAGTACATACCTATCTAACTTTTATTTAACTTTAAAGACTTTGATATCGATATTAATATCGATATTTTAGCTTCGATATTATCGATAGTATCAGTTTTCCGATATATCGAAGCTACTTTGTTCCTTAGAGGGGATTCAATGCTTGGTAAAGGTAAGCACTGAATTAATACACTTTTATTTAAAAAATAAAATTCACGGATCTTTTGTATAAATATTATTAAACAATCAATCAAATTCTCGAAAAATATCGATATTTTCGCTTCGATATTATACATTTTATCGTTATCGGTTTTTCGATATATATCGTTGCGTCCCTACCTTAACTCTAGCCTCCATCTTTTTTGACACGATGCCTCCCAAGAAGCAACCTGAGAAATCTGGTGCGTTTTCCTTTTCCACACATAAACCACATTTATTACATGTTTTAAAACAATGTCCAATTACTTACATAGTTTAGCTTTTGGATAATATAAATCAGATAAAACTCTTCTTCTGAAGATATAGTGACCATTGATAACGCAACATTTTCAATTTTTGACCACGCGGTATTGTCATGTTTATAAATTTACAGTGATTTCAAAATATAATTACAGAGCATAATTTCCTGCTCGCAGTACGAACTCGATTTGTTGATATTCAATAATGATAAAAAATGTCCACTTACCAAAATGTTTATATAAATTTGGTGCCCAAATCTGAAATTTGCTAGGTTAGGATTTACCTACATTAGATTTCATTTATCTGTTCTGTTTAGGAGCGGCCAAGCCCGCTGAAAAGAAAGCTGCAACTGCTAAGACACCTGCTCCGGCTCCCAAAGCGGCTTCGGCGCCTAGCGCGTCCAAACCGGCTTCCGCTAAGACCCCAGCACCAGCTCCCAAGGCGGCCGCCCCGAAGACCGCTCCCGCAGCGAAACCGGCAGCTAAGTCTGCATCAGCCCCGGCTGCAAAGCCAGCTGAGAAGAAACCAACTAGTGCCCCTACCGCTAAGCCTGGCTCTGCCAAGGCTGCAGCACTGAAGGCTAAGTCAAGTGCTAAACCTTCAGTGAAGAAAGCTGCCTCAACTGCTGCCAAGAAACCTAAACCAGCTGCTACGAAGCTTAAAATTGCTCCTAAACCCAAAAAGACTGGAATCAAGGGGCAAAAGAAACAACCTGCAAAACCTGTAACTAAGGCACTCAAAGCTCAGCGAAAGGTAATAATAGGTTCCCACCCAACACATATCATAAGCTACATTTTATAGAGTATATAACTTATAGAATTATTATTGTAGGTTGTTAAAGGTGAACATGGCAAGCGTGTGCGTAAGATTCGGAACTCGGTCCACTTCCGTAGGCCAAAAACCTTCGAAGCTCCGAGACAACCTAAATACCCAAGGAAGTCACTTCCTAGCAGAAATCGGTAAGATTGTTTTTTAATTATTTGTTGTGCCCGGTATCACTGATGTTTAATTTAATCAGTTATTATAACATTACTTAAAAATAATAGCCTGGACGATATTGCTTTTAGCAATAAGTCCGCCCATTGCATGCAAATTTAATTATGGTACTATTAATTGTATAATATTCTTTTGAATCTTTTGTGTGCAATAAAGTGTTTTTTAACTAACAAAATTTTGAACTTACACAAATTGCAAGCCTTTATCAGAGACATTTTGGAATAAATCTATATGTCGTAGTAAGATTTGATAATTAGGTTTTTTGCAAAAAAAACTAGGGATTTTGCGAAAACACGGATAATTTGATATAAGCATTACTGTTTTTTTAATTATCCTGACAAAGCAGTTTTTTTGCAAAAAAAAAACCTAGTAAAATTGAAAACTTTGAAACCTTCCTTTTATCTGACTGGCTAGATTATTGCTTGCTGGTAAACTCTTATTCTGATTCGTTTGTTAAATTATCCTTTGACGCTACAGAGAACACAGTCCTGAAAGCAAAGTTTTTAGTAGGTAGATTTTTTTTATAATAAACGTGTCAACTTATAATGTAAGGCGATACGGAGTTTGCCGGGTCAGCTAGTAGCTATCTTGTATTTTTCTTACAATAGATGCTTTACCAAGGCCTGTTTCTGTACATGTCCAAAGAAAGCAGCAGAGGTGTACAGAACCTCTAGCAATACAATAAACAAATCCAATGAGTTATATTATTATATCTGTCACATTCATTTGAGTAACTCTTTTAAGAAATTGAAGATTGCTTCCAAATCATGATTCACTATTTACAGGATGGATGCATACAACATCATCAAATATCCGCTGACCTCTGAAGCTGCAATGAAGAAGATTGAGGACAATAACACATTGGTATTTATTGTTCATACCAGTTCTAACAAGCACCACATTAAGGCTGCAGTCAAGAAGTTGTATGACATCAATGTTGCTAAAGTGAACACCCTCATCAGGTCAGTTCAATATATTATTATTTTTTGCAGCCTGTAGTGTCCCTATTAGAATAAATATATGTTTAGATTTAGTTACATGAAGTTCTACTAAATTTGTTAAAAAAAATGCCGGCAGTCTGCCTATGCCTACTCTGTACCTCTCGGTTAGCAGTTGCTACTTGTGTACCTTTCGCCATAATAATCCATCTGTGAAATTTTATGTGAGCCGGTTATTCTTAAAGAATTAAATTCCAACAAACATTTTACTGGGTTCTGGTGAAAACTTGATGAAGTAAAAGTTTATTGTATTTTCCTTAGTTAATAGATATGGCTGCAGTATGAGGTTTAAGTTTTAAAATTCCTGTGGGAATGTTAGCATATTTTAATTTTTTTTGCAAGAACAATTGTTAAAATGTGTGCAATTTTTATGCTCTATCTATAACTATAATAGATTCTGAGAAAATATAAAGTTATATTCAGAATGAAGTTATTCAATATAGGATACAAGGTATTATTATTGCAGTAATTGACAAATTTACTGAAAATATAAAGGAATTTACCTGGCCAGATGCAGTTGACTGTGCTACAGACTGTCAAAAAATCATAGCTTAAGTACTTTTTGTATGTAGTAATTCACACTACACTAGGCCTGGTCATGCGGCAAGGAGGCTGGGGCGACGGCGGAGTGTCGGTGGGGTATTACTTAGGGTGATTCGAATTACACATACAGGCAGGACGGTGAAGGCCCAGTTCTTTGTATGTTTGACTGTGAAAGCTAAGCATGGGCAAAGCTGCGGGCACGCTACTGTACATACTAAATTAAATAAAACACAAACAACATTGTGTGCAGTCTGGCAGGATTCCATACCCCATTTGCAGAAGTTGCTTTGACACGAATTCATTATTATGATGATAACATTGTGGGAATCTCATTGATTCAGAATGAAATGAATTAACACTCATCTGATTTATTTATTTTTTCCTAATATATTTAAGCATGAAATAATGATATATTTATCCATGAAATTATGTTTCTTTTGTTTGTAGACCCGACGGCAAGAAGAAGGCGTACGTGCGGTTGGCCCGGGACTATGATGCGTTAGATGTTGCAAACAAAATCGGCATCATATAAACAACTGGCCCTTATTTTATAAGAATAAAAAGAGATAAAAAATTTGGTTTTGTTTACTTTAGTTGTTTGTCACTAATATTAAAAAGAGGAAAAACTAAGATGTCCCCCGGATGACAAAGGCTATAGAATGCAGCCGCGTTCCGCGTCTGTCTAGCGTTTCCCCACCTCACTGATCTGTCCCCACAGAACAAGGAAGTCTGTCCCTATGTATGCTTGTATCTTTAAAACTATACAATGGTGTTTTTGTTGAAAGATAATTGCCGTTTCGATGGCGCAACCAAGTTCTGAAACAAAAAAATGATAACGCTCAGATTCTGTCGATATTTGTCAAAACTGAATGGTGAAAAGTAGGAATTTGTCGAAGCATAAATAAGGATATTACCCCAGCCAGAAAGTAATCGCATCGAAATTTTGAAACGACAAACTGTTCGTCCGTAGACTTCAACTCGGATGAGCATCGTTCGGGAATCCGAACGATGCTCATCCGAGTGGCAGGTTCAAGTTTTGTCTTGAGGCAAGAGGTGCCTCAAGACAAGTCTTTGAACAATGTGCGTTACCTGTGATAACTTACGGAACCGGGACACGGCTGCAAACTACGGGCCTAATTAGAAAGTACAAGGTCACTGGAGGATAAGGACAAGGAAAGAGCTGTTTCCCTGCATGATCGGATATGATGAGATCTTATAAGTCGATGTTACTTACCTCCAACCGCATGCCTCCACGGTGCCGTCTGCTGAGACGTATCACGCCTCTTCTCCATCAGATCAAGTGTGCTTAGTAGTAAGTAATTACCGACAACCGCAGTGACACTTCTCAAGAACCCATCATTTTCATCATCCACGCTGCGCCCTGGGCAATCGAAACGGTTTTGGAGTTCTAATTGAAAGTGTTCCGAGTTTAGGTTTTGGTCTGCCGGTTTTGGCGGTCTGAGTGTAGACTTTACCAGTCGCGACCTTTCGAGCAACAACAACATAACACATAACATTGATATAACAACATCAACTTAACATTGATATCAATGTGTCTTGTACAGTGGCGGACACGATCGGCGTAACACTTCCGGTTTTTCTCTATTGACTGTACAGTCACGGACTAGGAGGCCATAACAGATTCGTCTATGGTTTCGTCAGCCCTAGACTGTATTACCAAACAACAAGAGCTATTTTGCAATACAGAAAAACCGGAAGTGTTACGCCTATCGTGGCCGCCACTAAACCAACAGTGATTGCTTCCGGTTCTAACCGCATTGATCACAGACATCTTTCAATATCCGGTTATATGTCGACATTTTATTTTATTTTATTTATTGAGAAACAAACAGTCATACATAATAAGATTACAGTAATAAGAATTACACAGGAAGACCTTGAGTTCCCTTAGTTATAAATATATCAAATATATTCAAAGCTCGGAAGCGTGATAATGCAAAAGATACAAATGCAAGTTTACGTTTAAGTTGCAAACATAAATACTAAGTATAAAGAATAATATATAATTATTATATAAGAGTGATCTAAAACATATATAAAAAATTATAGTTTTAATGAAATTAACATATTTTGTGAACAAGTGAACAAAGATAATTTTATAAAATTTTAAGAGTAATTTATGTTACGTAGTATTTCTAGGATGGCGGACTTAAATGAGTTAAATGAGAGACTAATTATGTCAACGCTGCTGAAGTTATGATTATAAAATTGCGGCATTCTTATTAGTAAAGAGTTAGGTTAGTTAGTTCTCTTTTTTGAGTGCACCGTCGAGCGAGACTAATGCAGGTCCACTTCCGATGCTCTCGCCGATATCGTAAATAACAACTCTTTTCAGTGGCAAAAGCTCAAATATTTCCTTTGTTTCATACAGTATAAGACTTGTCATCTAATTGGGTAGATAAATGTATGAGAAATTTATTTTTTTGTACCTATACAACCTATGTTTTAATACAGAAAGTTGTTACTTATCACAGGTTGAATGACCCTGTTCAGTATTTGGTAGTAATTTGAAGTAACCAAGTAATTTTCAAACCGAAATTAGGCATTAAATATTTTTACAACCTCTTCCGCGGTGTGTTTACTATTGTTTTTAATACTTACATAAATATTAACAAAAAGTATATTTAACCCCCTATATTTTTGAAAACTGCATGAATGCAGCTTTTCAAATAAATTTTTATTTTGCTGATATCTATTGTTTTTATTTGATTTTTTTTTGCGTCGACAATTAGGTGTATAGATACACAAAAAATAAAAATAGATCTATTTTATGGTAAATTCCAATTTTTTCTGTAAGTACAAATGTAAAAAAAATGTTCCAGAAATGGATTCCTCGTCCTTAAATTATCCGAAAATGACACCACATTTGCCCTAGTAGCTATAAAATAGCAGCAATAGGGATCGATAGCGCGCGCGGTAGAAGAAAACTTCACCCCCGCCCCCCAGAGGGGGTTCTCCCGCTCCCTCCCGGGCGATTCTCAGTCTGGGCCACCTAAGCAACAACTGTGCCAAGTTTCATGCTTTAATTTTTAATGCAGAAAATATTGGTTCCCATACATTTATTGGACTTAACCAACCCACTACTAGCACTAATTCGAGTATCATGCAATAAACATTTCCTGAAAACCTCAGAGTAAGAAAACCGCCGCTGAAAACTTTAACGCCAAATTAAAAAGACCACTACAAAGTGACCATTGCATAAGTTGCGTCAACATTCCCAACTTTGTTGCATTGTAAAGCGTACACTATAGCAGAAAAGTGTGTGCTTCAAGCTATAATCCTCATGTTTTAAATCTTCGCTAAAACAAATTTTGAGAATGCAAGTAATTAGTCATGAATTGATCCAAATTGGTCCACAAAGTAAAATAATTAGTCCACTTATACTTTAGAAGTTATATTCCAAATGTTTGTGAGGATTATGGCTTGACGTTCAAGCTGTAATCCTCATCTCTCGTCCAAGAAAACGGTAGGGCCTATCGACTTGGTTCAGGTCTAAATAATTAGTCCTCAATTGATCCACACGACATGCAAAATCTGAGAATTGGTCCTCAAGAGGTTCCGGAGTTATAAGGGCATCTTAGTGAGGATTATGGCTTGAACATTTGGCACCTTCAATTATCTCCGGATCGCCTATAGCTATTGGTTTGAAATTGTGACAAAAAATAATCCTCAATTGGACCACCACAATTATATTATCACTTCGAACTAGGTTTTCTTTGAAGAAGTACGTTAAAATCATCAGTTTTATTATTCCATACATTGCGATCTATGAACAGTTGTGCACAGAATAATTGATCAACATTGTTATTAACCGGTTACCTAATCAATTCTTTGATTTGGTAACCGGTTAATACCTTCGAATAATGAAAGAGGTTTTTGTTATGTATGTTATGTAATTATGTTTAAGACAGCACCGATTGTATTTTCAACGGGTTTGTGATCCCTGGGGACCAAGTTTGTTAACTAAAAACGAGTGACTCGTAATTGTCTTGTTAGCGATTTCGTTAACCATTGCCCCTTTAACAAAGGTAATTTCTGTTGCACGCTCAAAGATAACACCAATGGTTAACTAAGTCGCTAACAAGACAATTACGAGTCACTCGTTTTTAGTTAAGAAACTTGGCCCCCTGGTTGCATTGCAGGTATAAATAAATAATATCTTCTGAAACGGAGGGCATAACCATTGAACTTGTGGCGTATTTAACTAACTATTATATATATTTACATTAATATAATTATAAATATTTACAATAATATATAACACTAATTAACAAACACAAACAAACATAACATGTAACAATTTAAACTAATAAAATAAGTATATATATAAAATTTGTATCACAAAAATATTTATCTAATTAATATTAATCTGCTAACGCTCCACTGCAATTGAATGCATCGACGCATCGACCGACCACGTGCTCAATAGTAGAACCTTTGGGCACCGGCCGGCCAATTAACTGCGCGGGCGCCGCCAGTCGATCACACCTCCCGGCAGACGACACATGACGCCTAGTTCCGTGACCTACTTACCTATTTCCGCGAGTGCATTCCTTTTATTCATTTGCATAGTAATAAGAACTTATTATAAAACTTGTAAATTATAGTTATTCTATTAAAGACTAAAACTAAAGTGGATATTGTGTATCAATTACTTCTACGAGGCTTGGATTACAGTGGGAGTAACAGGTACCTAAACCATCTACACTGGTGACCCCGACGTGATATACACGCAAGTAAGCCAATTTATTATTATGCCGGACAAGGAAGCACCCGTTACTAGCCAACAACCCGGCCAGGCACCATCAGAAACCAATCCATTCGCGGGAGATGTTTACCGCGTCGGTGTACGGTTGCCGCCATTTTGGCCCGAGGAACCAGCGGTATGGTTTGCACAAATAGAGAATAATTTTTATTTGTCCGGAATTAAAGATGACAATACTAAATATTGCTACGTCACTTCTCAACTTGAACATCGCTACGCAGCCGAAGTCAAGGATATAATTACTTCACCGCCCGTGGTAGGTAAATATGAAAAATTAAAAACCGAGCTCATAAAGCGTCTTTCGGCGTCCAGAGAGAAAGAAGTAAAGCAATTACTCATGCATGAAGAGTTAGGTGACAGACGACCGTCTCAATTTTTAAGACACCTGCAACATCTGGCAGGACCCACCGTCCCAGCAGATTTCATCCAAACCATATGGATGAGCCGTCTCCCGACCAACCTCCAAACGGTAATTGCATCACAGCCTCAGGCGCCACTACAGTCACTCGCCGACTTAGCCGATAAAATTCACGATTTGGTACCGTCAACACCACAAGTGGCAGCTGCAGAATTCGGACCTGGTTCTGTTATTGATAGAATGGCAAAACAAATCAACGAGCTCACCCGCCAAGTCAAATCACTTACCTTAAATCAGCAAGGTAGATCTCGCTCCCGATCTCGCCATAACCGTCGTGGACCACGTAACGACAGCAACGACAATACACGTTCGGAATCTAGCCACCGAAAATTCCCGAATTGCTACTATCATTATAGATACGGTGATAAAGCCAGAAGATGCCTAAAACCATGCGACTACAATTCGGAAAACTTACAGGGCAGTCGTTAATGGCGACAGACGATTGCCGCAGTTCAACTGGTCGCTTGTTTGTAACTGACAGCAAAACGAAAATGCAACTATTGGTCGACACTGGTAGCGATCTCTGCGTTTTCCCACGCACATCACTGAAGCAACGACGACCTCGAACAACTTACGAACTCTACGCTGCCAACGGAAGTACAATAGCCACTTACGGTTTCGCTCACCTGAACCTGAACTTAGGTCTACGACGCGAGTTCTCTTGGCGTTTCATCGTAGCAGACGTCAGCAAAGCTATCATCGGCATCGACTTCCTCTCTTACTACAATCTTTTAGTCGACTGCCGCAACCGCCGCCTCATAGACAACACTACCTCATTGTCAGTGACGGCCACTCCAGTTCCTTCGCCAGACACAATTTCTTCAGTCAAGACTATGATTGGTGAATCAACTTACCTGGATCTCCTTCGCGAGTACCCTGCAATAACGCGTCCAGCAGGCACACAGCGAGCTCCTAGTCACAGTACTGTCCATCATATCCGGACAACACCAGGACCGCCCGTGAGCTGCACTCCGAGACGCCTAGCACCAGACAAACTGAAAATAGCGAAAGAAGAGTTCGAAGCTATGCTGAAGAATGGTACAGCAAGACCATCGGAAAGCCCCTGGTCCTCCCCACTGCACCTGGCACCTAAAAAAGACAACGGATGGAGGCCATGCGGGGATTACCGAATGCTGAATGCTCGAACCATCCCTGATAGATACCCGATCCGGCATATACATGACTTCTCACAGAATATTTCTGGATGTACGACCTTCTCAAGTATCGACCTGGTGAAGGCTTATAACCAGATTCCTGTTAATCCAGACGATATCGCCAAAACCTCCATCACAACCCCGTTTGGAATGTTTGAATTCCCGTACATGACCTTTGGCCTCAGAAACGCGGGACAAACATTTCAAAGATTTGTGGACGAGATCACTAGAGGGCTAGACTTCGTATACTGTTATTTAGATGACTTCCTAATTTTTTCGAGCGATGAGTCATCACACCAGCAGCACCTACGCCAAATTTTTGACAGACTCCAAAAGTACGGAATGGTCATAAATACTTCGAAATGTGTATTCGGCGTCAAAGAAATAACGTTTCTCGGATACAAAGTGTCAGCTGAAGGCGTCAAACCCCTGGAAACAAAAGTTCAGGCCATTCAAGACTTCCCCACCCCCAGAAACGTCAAAGAACTCCGAAGATTTCTGGGCATGGTAAATTTTTACAGACGGTTCATACCAGGCGCAGCACAGATACAAGCACCACTGAATGCCTTACTAACAGGCTCAGTTAAAGGCTCACATCCGGTCAATATAACAGGAGATGCAATGATTGCGTTCGACCAATGCAAAACCAGCCTTAGCAACGCAACCCTTCTTGCTCACCCCGACCTGGACGCAAAACTAGCACTTGTGACAGACGCCTCAGATACCGCAATGGGAGCAGCATTGCAACAGCAGATAGATGACACATGGCAACCTCTAGCCTTTTTCTCTCGCAAGCTGAGCCCATCACAGCAGAAATATTCTCCTTATGACAGAGAGCTATTAGCAATCTATGAATCAATAAAATATTTCCGCCATATGCTCGAAGCCAGGCACTTCACGATTTTTACAGATCATAAGCCCATATGCTTCGCCTTTCACAACCGTAAAGACAAATGTTCACCCAGACAGTTCCGGCATTTAGATTTCATAGCCCAGTTTACCACAGATATTCAACACATCTCTGGAAAGGATAATGTGGTAGCGGACACTCTATCCCGAATAGAAGAAATCGCCCAGCCAATAGACCTAAACGTTTTGGCCAAATCGCAGGAGACAGACGAGGAACTAAGTGACACTCAAATTAACGGAAGCTCTCTTCAATTACACAAAGTAACTGTTCCAGGAACCGGCATTTCGCTTATATGCGACACCAAGACGGGAACACCAAGGCCATTTGTCACAAAACCATGGCGACAACAAGTTTTCAGACATCTGCATTCGCTAAGCCACCCTGGCGCTAACGCTACCGCAAAACTAGTAGCCCAGCGCTTCGTTTGGCCAGGCATTAACAAAGATTGCAGAGAGTGGTCAAAAGCATGTCATGCTTGCCAACGTGCAAAGATAACACGGCACGTTACAGCCCCGCTGAACTCATTCAAGTTGCCACGAGCTAGACTGCAATTCGTCCATATTGACCTTATAGGCCCACTCCCGCAATCCAATGGTTACAAATATTGCCTCACCGCAGTTGACAGGTTTACGCGATGGCCTGAGGCAATACCTATACAGGATATTACAGCAGAAACTGTAGCCAAGGCCCTAATCTCAGGCTGGATTTCCAGATACGGATGCCCTACAGAAATAGTGACAGACAGAGGACGTCAATTCGAATCGGATCTATTTAAATGTCTTGCAAAACTAACCGGCTTCCAACACCGAAGAACGACATCTTATCACCCGGCATGTAATGGGATGGTCGAAAGAATGCACAGACAGCTAAAGGCCGCCATCGTTTGTCACGATAATCAAAGTTGGACAGAAACACTACCACTAGTCCTTCTTGGCATGAGAACTGCATACAAAGAAGACCTAAATGCTTCATCCGCAGAGTTAATGTATGGAGAGACCCTAAGATTGCCTGGAGATTTCTTTCAAGACTCAACAAATACCACTTCTGACATGACAGACTTTATTGCAAGGCTACGCTCTTGTATAAGCAAAATTCGGCCGACACCAGCCTCACGACACGGAAACAAGAATGTCTTCGTATTTAAAGACTTGGCTACCGCGACACATGTATACCTTCGAGATGATGCCGTAAAAAGACCACTTCAACCAGCGTACACTGGCCCCCACGAAGTTCTGGAGAGGGGAGAGAAAGTATACAAACTACGCATAAATGGTAAAACACAGACTGTCTCTATTGATAGAATAAAGCCAGCATATGTCAATGCTGATAAAAACACAGAAGTACATACCCCCGTAGACAAGACTATACCTATAAATACGCCTAAAAAAGATGACAGCCCCGAACCAAAGAAAGAGACCAAGACTCGATCAGGACGCATAGTGCGATTTCCAAACTACTATCGCCCGTCCTAGGACGGTCTCTGGAAGGGAGTAGTGTGGCGTATTTAACTAACTATTATATATATTTACATTAATATAATTATAAATATTTACAATAATATATAACACTAATTAACAAACACAAACAAACATAACATGTAACAATTTAAACTAATAAAATAAGTATATATATAAAATTTGTATCACAAAAATATTTATCTAATTAATATTAATCTGCTAACGCTCCACTGCAATTGAATGCATCGACGCATCGACCGACCACGTGCTCAATAGTAGAACCTTTGGGCACCGGCCGGCCAATTAACTGCGCGGGCGCCGCCAGTCGATCACACCTCCCGGCAGACGACACATGACGCCTAGTTCCGTGACCTACTTACCTATTTCCGCGAGTGCATTCCTTTTATTCATTTGCATAGTAATAAGAACTTATTATAAAACTTGTAAATTATAGTTATTCTATTAAAGACTAAAACTAAAGTGGATATTGTGTATCAATTACTTCTACGAGGCTTGGATTACAGTGGGAGTAACAGGTACCTAAACCATCTACAAACTATTATTACTAGCGTATGGAAAAGACAACCCCGAACTGGTTCTTGCGCAGTGCGTTGGAGCTAATTAGCTCCAACGCGTTTATTCGCTTGCCTACGCTCGAGGTGTTCACCCGCTTTCGCGTCTAAAAAAATATATGAGAAAATGCCGTCTTGCATGGGTGCACAAATCACTCCACTGGAGTAAAAAAAGACACCGGTGTGACTTATCATCGGTAAGTAATCAAAACATCAATTAAAAGTTTAGTAGTAGTTTTTTACATTATTTTCTAGTGTCTTCCACGGTTCCGCCATTTTGTAAGAAAATACAGAGAGTAAATCGTACAGATAGGACACGTAGGTATTTATTGTTGGCTGTGACCTCCTCTTTTGTCTCACTTCGTCTGAGCGTCAGAATCTAACTAAATGTTTTTTTTTCAAGTTATATAAAAATAATGCTAAATGACATTTATGGATTTTTATTTTACTTAAATAATTTATTTTTGACCAATTTCATTTTTGAACTAAGTTTTGGAATTTTATTTTAGACTGCTCCGTGGCTCAGTTGGCAGTGATGAGGACTGAGTAAGCGTGTGCACCCGTGTTCGATTCCCGGGCGGGGCGAATATTGATATGATTAAAATTATTATTATTTGAATTACAAAATAATTTATTTTCTTTTACTTCTTCAATTTATATTTTTTATTACCAAGTCATAATTATGCAATTAATCAAATTAAGTTCCGTAGGTTTATAGCTATGTTTTAGCTGTGCACTTTTGCACTATCATAATATATGAGACGCGAGAGAAAGAGGGAGGGGAAAAGGCGGACACGATTTTTGTTAGAGCGAGCGTCTCTATACCTAGTAATTACAACTCACTGGGCATAACACTTTTGTCTAACGTTTTCGAGCGCCCTAGGCTGTAATATATTTCTATTGCAATACAGAATAAAAACCGGAAGTGTCACGCCGTCCGTGTCCCGTCACTACCAAAATATTTGAGGAAAAAAAAACTGTCAGTATCATTAATATTTTTCTATATAACAATAAAAAGTTTGCAAAAGTCTTTACTTAACAATCTAATTACTTAGAGCGGGCAATAAAGTTTTTTTTTTTAATTTAAGATGGCGAAAGGGGACACAATTTTTAGGTATTCGTTAAATGGGTGGCATTTTCTAGTTTTTTAGTTGCGCTGATCGAAAATGTCATCCCTTTTCAAATAAAAGATGGAATATTTTATTTTACATTAAATCTGAATAATTCAGTCGGATTAGATAATGATTCAGAAAATGAGGTTATCCAAGCCAGAAAACTTTGTTTTTTACATCCAAGCTATTCAAAAAAATGGCCCAATTTAAGTATCTTTATCGGCAGCAAAAACAAAACTTGCTCTTGTCAAACATGTGTCGCGTTTCCCTTCGCTCGGAGGAGCGTCGAGGGTATGAGGAACTTGCATCCTCTAAACCCCCTGGTGGCCGTCTCGGTGTTTTTGTGAAAAACCCCGGGAACCAGTGTTGCCGTTTTAGCGCTTTTCGCGCTAGATCTAGTGCATTTTTAGAGTCTTCAGCGCATTTTTTTGACAGAAATGCGCTAACATGATATCTAGGGGAATCTGGCGGAAAATTTTGCATTGGCAACCTCATAACCGAATAGTCATATTTAAGTCTATGGTAATGAGATTTTTGTGCCAAGTGGGAAGATAATTTCAAACTTAAGTTTCTCAATTTTGAGTGTGGTGGTTTTTTGATGTGCCCTTTATTAAAAACTATGTTGGAAACGTGGGTAATAATGGAAGGCGCTTCCGAAATGATTTCGATCGATTCCACAATAACCACCACTTACTGTAGAATTGGTTGTATGGACTATGTACCTTTCACTGCCCACAATGGGCGAAAATAAAACAGCAGTTAGGTAAAATAGCGGACTTTTTAATAAAGTATAATAAACGATTTAATTATAGAAAACGAAACGAACGATTTACATTATAGTTTTTATACCAAACTTATACATAAACTCGGCTTATCGTGGGCCCTGCTCTGTTGAGCTGGTGCCTCTGCCTAACCGTCGGGGAAAAAAGGCGTGAGATTATGTTATGTTAAATGAATATAAATAACACAAAAAGGGTTATTAATGTATTTCAAAAAAAAAAAATTATTATTTTGAAGTAAAACTAAGCAAGAAAAAATTATTATTTTGAAGTAAAACGAAATAAGTATTTTGAAGTAAAACGAAATAAGTATTTTGAAGTAAAACTAAGCGGAGTTTAGTGCGAAACTGGTGCAATTTCGGTATAATCCTAGCGCATTTTAGTGGATTTCAGAACCCAGAATTTAGTTGGAATCTGGTGCATTTTTGGTATGAGTAAAGCGCATTTTTTTTCTTTAAACGGCAACACTGCCGGGAACCATTGATCATCAGCTTTCGGTGTCCTTTCCACTGTACTGTATGTGTTAACACTTCCTTATTTCTGAATTGCAAAATAGCTCTTGTTCTTTGGTAATACAGTCTAGGGCGCACGAGACCATAGACAAATCTTTTACGCCGTCTTAGACCACTACTGTACATACATAAGAAAAACCTCATCTTCTAAAATATCTATTAGGTAACCGGTTACTACCAATGTCGGTCAATTATTCTGTGCACAACTGTACATAGATCGCAATGTATGGAAAAGTAAAACTGATGATTCTAACGTACTTCTTCAAAGAAAACCTAGTTCGAAATGATTATAATTCTGGTGGACCAATTGAGGATTAATTTTTGGCAAAATTTCAAACCAATAGCTATAGGCGTTTCGGAGATAATTGAAGAAGCCAAATGTTTAAGCCATAATCCTCACTAACATCCTTATAACTCCGGAACCTCTTGAGGACCAATTCTGAGATGATTTGGCATGTCGTGTGGATCAATTGAGTTGAGGGCTAATTATTTGACTTGAACCAAGTTGATAGCTCCTACTGTTTTCTTGGACGAGAGAAGAGGATTACAGCTTGAAGGTCAAGCCATAATCCTCACAGACATTTGGCTATAACTTCTAAAGTATAAGTGGACTAATAATTTTACTTTATGGACCAATTTGAATCAATTCATTATTAATTATTTGCATTTTCAAAATTTGTTTTAGCGAAGATTTAAAAGATGATAGTGGGTTTGTTAAGTCCAATACATGTATGGGAACCAATATTTTCTGCATTAAAGCATGAAACTTGGCACACTTGTTGCTTAGGTGGCCCAGACTGAGAATCGCCCGGGAGGGAGCGGGAGACCCCCCTCTGGGGGGCGGGGGGATGGGGTGAAGTTTTCTTCTGCCGCGCGCGCTATTGATCCCTATTTCTGCTATTTTATAGCTACTATGGCATGTTTGGTGTCATTTTCGGTTAATTTAAGGGTGAGGAATCCATTTCTGGACCAATTTTTTTACATTTCCATACAAAAAAATCGGAATTTACCATAAAATAGATTACTGTCGACGCAAAAAAAATCTTCTAATGACAATATTTTTTGAATGAGTGTAGATATCAACAAAATAAAAATATATTTGAAAAGTTGCATTCATGCAGTTTTCAAAAATATAGAGTTCACTATACTTTTTATTTATATTTATGTGTTAAAAAAAATAGTAAACACACCGCGGAAGAGGTTGTAAAAATATTTAATGCCTAATTTTGGTTTGAAATTTACTTGGTTACTTCAAACTACTACCTAATACTGAACAGAGTCATTCAGCCTGTGATAAGTAACAACTTTCTGTATTAAAACATAGGTTGTAAACAAAAAAAATTACATTTCTCATACATTTATCTACCCAATTAGCTGACAAGTATGGATAAAACAAAGGAAATTTTTGTGCTTTTGCCACTGGGAAGAGTTGTTATTTACGATTTCGCAAGACAGCTTGAGGAAGCGATAGCATCCGAAGTGGACCAGCATAAGTCCCGACGGTGCACTTAAAAACGAAACAGACTTCATCCACCATGTCGACATATAACCGTATATTGAAAGATGTCTGTGATCAACGCGGTTAGAACCGGAAGCAATCACTGTTGGTACAGGAAACATTGATATAAATGTTAAGTTCGAAAGGTCGCGACTGGTAAAGTCTACACTTAGACCGGAAAAACTGGCAGACCAAAACCCAAACTCGGAACATTTTCAATTAGAACTTCAAAACCGTTTCGATTGCCTAGGGCGCAGCGTGGATGATGTAAATGATGGGTTCTTGAGAAGTTGTCAATGCGGTTGGAGGTAATTACTTACTTCTAAGCACACTTGATCTGATGGAGAAGAGGCGTGATATGTCTCAGCAGACAACGGCACCGGATGCCTCTGCCTGCAGGCAGCTGAAGAGAAGGGTCTTTATTACAATTACAAGAGACGATTTTATACAAAATTTATTAAGGTAAAGAGCCATAGACCGAAACAAAGCCTCTAAAGTTTTTGTTCGAGATCTATTCGGCAAAGCCAGGCGAGGCTGAAGACCGAGGATAGTTGGTAGAGTACTATATCCACACCTGAGATTTTGGGTGAAGTTGAGATGTTCTATGGACTGAAGTTCTATTCTACACGTCGACACGACAACCCATCACTGACATAAGTCACCTCCATAGGCCACTCTGGTCGTTCTAACCCATGTCAACACGCAACATCTAGCTGGTTCTGCGCGTGTCCAGTCTCTCAGGATGCCTTCTCAAGCTGTTAACTCTCGGCTCTCCTCCGTAGTTCTGCCATGGTCACATTCTAGTCTGGTCCGTCGTTGTCCGTGTACTAGCTGGGTCGTCGTATTCAATGGTGTAGTCGTTCAGTGCCCTTTGATGTGCCATGGTCGTCATTCCGTTGTATCTATACTATTCCATTAATGGGCTGTCAGTATCCGTATTCTTGCTTAGGTCGTCGTGGTGCTGAAGATCAAATGAAATCGGTGTCCGTGAAGCTAGCCGTTGTCGTAATCAAAGTCCGTGTCGTTGCTGTGGCCGTCGTTTGGGTTGTCGTCGTCGGTTATCATTATCCGCTAAAAATATTCCCAAAACTGTTAACCGCTGCATTCCAGGATGTATTCAAGACTCTGGACTGGAAGGAACTGAGCATCAGCATAAACGGCGACAACATTACTCACTAGCTATGGCCTAGACCGCGAAGGATCTAGCTAGTACAATGCTCGATGTAATCAGTTGGGCCTCCGATCGAGTCGGTATTAGAATGAACATGGACATAACAAAGATAATGTTCAGCGCCCATGTAAGAACAATTCCACTCCAAATCAAAGACTATACAATACACTCGAAGTTGTTAAGTAATACATACCTGTGACAAACTGTTCGTCCGTCGATGCCTATCCGAGTTGCAGGTTCAGGTTTTCTTTGTCTTTGAACAATGTGCGTTACCATACCAGTGATAACTTACAGAACCGGGACACAGTTGCAAACAAAGGGCCTAATTAGAAAGTACAAGGTATTTAGAGGACTAGGACAAGGAAAGAGCTATATCCCTGCGTGATCGGATATGATGAGATCTTATGTCGATGTTACTTATCTCCAACCGCATTGACAACTTCTCAAGAACCCATCATCCACGTTGCGCCCTAGGCAATCAATACGGTTCTGGTCTGCCGGTTTTGCCAGTCTGAGTGTAGACTTTACTTTGATGCTATGAACTTTATTGTTTGAAATAAATGCATTATTATTAATATTATATATATTTACCAGTCGCGAACTTTCGAGCTTAACATTTATATCAATATGTCCTGTAACAACAGTGATTGCTTCCGGTTGTAACCGCGTTAATCACAGACGTCATAATTGATGAAGTCTATCTCGCTTTGCACCGACGGGACTGATGTTGGTCCACTTCCAATGCTCTCGCTTCTTCAAGCTGACTTGCCATATCGTAAATGACAACTCTTCCCAGTGGCAAAAGCAAAAAAAAAAATCCTTTGTTTCATCTATACTTGTTACTGACAAGTTGTCAGCTGATTGGGTAGATAATCTATTAGAAATGTTTTTTTTTTATACAACCTATCTATGTTTTAATAGAGAAAGTTGTTAGCTATCACAGGCTGAATGAACCTGTTCAGTATTAGGTAGTAATTTGAAGTAACCAAGTAATTTTTAGACCGAAATTAGGCATTAAATATTTTTACAACCTCTTCCGCGGTGTATTTACTATTTTTTTTAACACATAAATATAAACAAAAAGTATAGTGAACCCTATATTTTTGAAAACTGCATGAATGAAATTTATTTTGTTGATATCTACACTCATTCAAAAAATATCGTCATTAGAAGATTTTTTTTTGCGTCGACAATTATCTATTTTATGGTAAATTCCGATTTTTGTCTATTTTTTTTTTATGTAGCCTTTATTGTGTCCCACTGCTGGGCAAAGGCCTCCCCCCTTTTCCTCCATTCCACTCTATCCAGTGCCACCCCCAACCAATCCTCCTGAAACTTGTCGAGGTCGTCCCGCCATCTCCGCCTGGGTCGACCACGCTTTCGCCGTCCATCATTCGGAACCCACTCGGTAGCGATTTTGGCCCACCGGTACGGGTCCATTCGGCAAACGTGGCCGGCCCAGTTCCATTTTAACTTGGCAATTACTGCACCAACATCGCTGACTCCTGTTTTTGTCTATGGAAATGTAAAAAAAATGTTCCAGAAATGGATTCCTCATCCTTAAATTATCCGAAAATGACACCAAACTTGCCCTAGTAGCTATAAAATAGCAGCAATAGGGATTCATAGCGCGCGCGGCAGAAGAAAACTTCACCCCCTCCGCCTTCCCCCCAGAGGGGGGTCTCCCGCTCCCTCCCGGGCGATTCTCAGTCTGGGCCACCTAAGCAACAAGTGTGCCAAGTTTCATGCTTTAATGCAGAAAATATTACCTTTGGTCGTTAACAAACCCACTATACCTAGCTAAGAGCTAAATTTGTCCTTGTACTTACGCGAACAGTGGCGCCACTCTAGTTTTTTTTCTAATGTTAGTCTTTTTTTTTATAAAAAGTGCTCCCTAGTGCATAAAATTTTGGTCCCTACTACATTTTACGTACCTATTTGAAAATAATATCTAGGCTTAGAGTGTTTATGAATTACTGTTTTTTGCTAAAAGTGGCTACTCTTAGAAACTTTTAGGAACAAACAGTAATACATGAAACAGTAATATAAACCTAGTGGTGCGGTTTTCAGTAATGTATTTGTTACATTCAGGAGAAGGTTTTAGTACCTATTTTAACCAAGTTCGAAAAACAGGAAGGGCTCAGATTATGTTTTTGTCAGTTCGTTGAAGGCAGGTCTCATTTTGTAAAAAATAAATTTAGAATTATTAATTTTTAGATTTTTGTGTCGCACTGTAACCTGTACATACGTAGATTTTCGGACTGAAGTATTTTTATTAGTCTAGGTAGGTTTGCAGTAAAGTCCAGAAGTTAGTAGATCTACGTAAAAATAAGTAGACGTAGACGTGGCAACGCACGCAGCGCGCACGACACGAGGCGAGGCAGGGAGGAAGAGAGAGAAAGACTGATTTGATAAATTTTTAGTGTCCACAGTGTAGTAAGTAGAGCCAGACGTTCGTCGCGTAATCGAATTCGGCGCGATTAAATCGTTTTGTTGTGTCGTAGAATAAGCATTGACTTGTCTAGTGTTAAGTGAAACCACATAACCCAACCCAAGTTTTATATAGTGTAGAGAACCAAGTGTAAATAATAACCTAGAAATGTCGGAAAACGTACATAATATCCTGTCGGATTCTGAGTCAGCCGGCGCCGGCGACGACGGATCGCTACTTAGCACATTCGACATCGTAGTGCTCGTCTGCTTGCTAGGAGCTGCCATCTGGTGGTTATTCAATTCAAGGAAGGATAACAAGAAAGATGAAATCCTTCTTAGTAAATATTCCATTCAGTAAGTTCTTAAAGGATCGTTTTTTCCGCAACTTTTACCTTCTCTCTGCTATTTGGCAGGTTTATGCCAGTGTGTACATCTCGACTAGAGAGTAAAGTTTTTCTATGAGTGTGTATTACAGGGTGTGTATGGCAGATGAGTGGACAAATACGTTATTGGGGGACAGGGAGGACCGTCTGCTATGCGCTCTAATCCACCCCAAAGATATGGGCTGTTTTTTTTTACATACTCGAATTAATTAAAACTTTATTATAAATGAATAGGGTAAGCAGTACAATGAGTGGCCCCTTAAGAAAAGTTTTGACTTTGAACATTTCTATGTGCCAAATAAGGTTCAAAATTGAAAAACTGTTAATGTAGGATGGTAGCTCATTTATCTGAGAATAAGATTAAACCACAGGAATCGTTATTTGCTAGCTTATAAACAACTTTATCAATAAAAATATAATAATGTAGCGAAAAGTACAGTCATTGGCAGGGTATGTACAAAAATTGGCATACCCTAGTACAATGATTGGCATGACAATCATTGTACTTTTTGGGCATTGGCATGGCCAATCTTTATACTTTCCTAGGCCAATGACTATACTGATCCATTAAATTATTCAATAATGATGCCCAGACAATTTTTTTTGAGCTCAAAAACTGAAAGGTACCCTTCATATACCTAAAATCGCACTATTATCTCTCGGAAATAAGAATACTAAATAAACAAGACAAATCAGAATAAAAAGAACATAATCAAATTGGTGTATTATTTAACTACAAATTTAGTACAATGATTGGCATAGGGAAAAGTATAATGATTGGCATGGCCAATCACACAAAAGTACAATGATTGGCCTTGGCCCTGCCAAAATCTAGTTCCTCTGATTTTATTATATAAAAATATTTAGCATTTTAAACGCAATTGTTGATAAGATTTGATTTAATATTTTAATATAAATAGGGTAAGCAGTACAATGATTGGCCCCTTAAGAAAAGTTTTGACTTTGAACATTTCTATGTGCCAAATAAGGTTCAAAATTGAAAAACTGTTAATGTAGGATGGTAGCTCATTTATCTGAGAATAAGTTTAAACCACAGGAATCGTTATTTGCTACCTTATAAACAACTTTATCAATAAAAATATAAAAATGTAGCGAAAAGTACAGTCATTGGCAGGGTATGTACAAAAATTGGCATACCCTAGTACAATGATTGGCATGACAATCATTGTACTTTTTGGGCATTGGCATGGCCAATCTTTATACTTTCCTAGGCCAATGACTATACTGACTGATCCATTAAATTATTCAATAATGATGCCCAGACAATATTTTTTTGAGCTCAAAAATGAAAGGTACTCTTCATATACCTAAAATCGCACTATTATCTCTCGAAAATAAGAATACTAAATAAACAAGATAAAATAAAAAGAACATAATCAAATTGGTGAATTATTTAACTACAAATTTAGTACAATGATTGGCATAGGGAAAAGTATAATGATTGGCATGGCCAATCACACAAAAGTACAATGATTGGCCCTGCCAAAATCTAGTTCCTCTGATTTTATTAAATAAAAAGATTTAGCATTTTAAACGCAATTGTTGATAAGATTTGATTTAATATTTAAATATAAATAATATTAAAAAGCAAAAAATACAATGATTGGCATAGATGCCAATCAACTGATACTTCATACTTACCACAGGTACTAATGTTGGCCTACCTATTTTTGAGGTTGATCTTTAGTGTTTTTCACGAATTACTGTAAATAAACCTGAATTGAAGTGTAATAAACATATATGGAAACATATATGGCAATTTAAACAAGAAGAAAACGAGTAAAACCATTCTAAAAGTTACGTACTTCTTACGATTTTCATAAGAAAACACACCCTCTGTTGTAGTCCAACACAAAGTATTTTTTAATCAATTGCTAGCTGTTGCATTTAAAAACTATTAATTTCGTTGTAGAGTGTTTTAAATAAAGAAAAATATAAATATTTTTTCATTTCTGGTATATAAATACAACTCTTAATAAATAGATTTTTCATTGAAGGGGCCAATCATTGGAGGGGGGCCAACATTAGTACTGCTTACCCTAATATTAAAAAGCAAAAAATACAATGATTGGCATAGATGCCAATCAACTGATACTTCATACTTACCACAGGTACTAATGTTGGCCTACCTATTTTTGAGGTTAATCTTTAGTGTTTTTCACGAATTACCGTAAATAAACCTGAATTGAAGTGTAATAAACATATATGGAAACATATATTGCAGTTTAAACAAGAAGAAAACGAGTAAAACCATTCTAAAAGTTACATTCTTCTTACGATTTTCATAAGAAAACACACCCTCTGTTGTAGTCCAACACAAAGTATTTTTTTAATCAATTGCTAGCTGGTGCATTTAAAAACTATTAATTTCGTTGTAGAGTGTTTTAAATAAAGAAAAATATAAATATTTTTTCATTTCTGGTATATAAATACAACTCTTAATAAATAGATTTTTCATTGAAGGGGCAAATCATTGGAGGGGGGCCAACATTAGTACTGCTTACCCTACTTTCGCCAGAACAAATAAAAAACGTGAAAAATTTTGAATTTCGCGTCATACACGAAGAAGTGGTAGCAGTGGTAGGGTAAAAGCACTAGTAGTCAGCCTTTTAGTGAAAATTTGAACTTTGAACAGCTGTCATTTAAAGTAAAACAGGTATGTACCTATAGTGACAAATTAAAATCTATACCAATATTATAAAGAGGAAAGATTTGTTTGTTTGTTTGTTTGTAACGAATAGGCTCCGGAAATACTGAACCGATTTTAAAAATTCTTTCACTGGTAGGAAGCTACACTATCCCCGAGTGACATAGGCTATATTAGATTTTCAAAAAAATTAGGGATCCTTACTTATACTCAAATAATGTAACCCAAGGTGCAATATTTTTTCCGTTGTTTACATATTTTGACAGGTGGTTTGTTGTTGTTTGTTTTTTTTCTGGGCAGTCAAAAGAACAAAGTCTATAGAGCCAATTCTTTCGTAGTATCTTATATTCTATGGCGTAACTAAGTAAGCCGGGACCGCTCGTAATCAATAAAAAGGTAAGTAAGTAATTTATTTTAGATAAGTAGGTATCTTAATAATTTAGGTAGGTACAACAAATTATTAATTTCTTCTTAACATATGAAAAATCTTTAATAAACGAAAAAAGACTCTTTTCACCAGTAGTCAGCCTTGGTGTGCCTGGGCTCAGCCTTTTGTGGCCCAGTGCTCAGCCTCCTATTAATTGAACCATAAATATGTACCTATAGAAATTTATTTTGAGAAACTGTCTGGCCTGTACGGAGGTGATACCTTTTTTTTTTAGGCGGGGAAACTCCTAACGAGTACCCTGCGACCCCGGGGGGAGTCGCAGGGTTATGTGGGGTTCGCACCCACTAAAACCCCGCCGGTGTCCATCTCGGCTGTTGGCAAAGGGGTCACGGGTGATCTTTCGATCGTTATGTTCAACTCCGCGACCCCCTCCAGCATTGGCTGTTTAGCCTCTTCACGGGGGGACAAGTGGTGGTAGTCCCCCCTGAGCGCGGATGGCTCTTTCTACGCTCGACGGCGGAATCGGGACACCGCGTTCCACCATCCTTCTCGGGGCCGTTATATACTACACGAGGCCCCCGCCTCGTGCACCCAACGACCCCGGGGTCCCCTCACAGTCGCCTCTTACGACAGGCAGGGGATACCTCAGTCCTATTCTTCGGCCCGGTACTGCAGGGCGTACGGAGGTGATACCTCGCCGAACATTTGTCACATCCAATTTTCATGTCATTTATTTCGCTTTATATCTAGTGATAAAACTTTTTTTTTTCACATTCATATTGATAGCGATTTCTTCTTCGCTGGTGAGAATAGTGTCAGGCTCAGGACCCGTTTGAAAAGAGGTTTCTGAATTTTCTGATACCCTCAAATGCAGCTTATCTTGAGAGTACCCCGTGCAAATATTATTCGTCTACTTGCTTCTTGTATTTTCATTACGTTCTAGCTAGGTCGTACGTATCCTTCGCGCGTTGCTGCAAAATTTTCTCTCGAAATCAATAAAATTGTGTTTTTGATATTATAAAATAAATATTTTTATAGCGCAAAATATAAAAACACTTTTTATAAAAAAATAAACCGTCGCCGAAAAAACTGAAACGCATTAAATAATAGGGAAACATTTTCTATTAGGCCTTAATTTACTCACTTCTTAAAGTAATTTTGGATTACCAAGAAATTTTAAGTCGGCGCCACACCACACAAGCAAATTCATTATCTACGTAAAGCGCGATGCGCAGCGGCGCACGTTTTTCGGTTATTTCTTTGAATTTTAGGTAATTTAGTTATCTTTATTAGTTGATTCTGTGGCTACTGGCTGAAGCGCAAAAAAGTCGTACAGAATTCAGCCCCCATTAAAAATTTATAGATTTACCCTCTTATTCATAAAAAGTTAAAGAGCATTTTAGTTATTTGACGTATGTCAATTTAGACTGGATGTCACGTATTTACCATACAACAAACCAGAAAAGTAGACCCCCAGTAACGCTAGCTCTACCACAAAAACAGTTAAACCTGGTCTAAATCTCTAGACTAGGTTTAAATCACTAATTCGTCATACAAATTGGCGATTTAGACCGGTCTAACTTTTTTGTGGTAAGGGGATTAAAGTCTACTGTATCTTTATGAATAAGACGGTTAGTGTACTAGTAACTAATTTAAGACGCTATATTAGTTTTTAAGGTTTTTTAGATCAAGTCATTCTCTAACCCTCTTATTCATAAAAAGTTAAAGAGCATTTTAGTTATTTGACGTATGTCAATTTATACTGAATGTCACGTATTTACCATACAACAAACCAGAGAAGTAGACCTCCAGTAACGCTACATAAAATCTACTGTATCTTTATGAATAAGACGGTTAATCTATAGAAGGTAAAGATCTGGAATTTTAATATAACCTTTTTGAGGATATAACAAAGTTTTTTATAATTGAGAATCACTATTGGAATCAAAAAACCTCGATACATTATTTCGTCAAAGATAACCTTTCCAAAAAACGGGAATAGCTAATTCTTCGAAATTACTTACTACTTACTAGTTTTGTTTGTACCTAGGAATAACGAAAATAAACAAAATTAAATTCTGGTAATTCAGATTTGATTTAAAAGTAATAATAAAAAAGATATTCAATATTTACTACTTTTTCCAATGAAATGTAGTAACCGATGTGGGCGAATATGACTGTCCCTTGCCCTCAGTATGCTATATCAAAGAGATAGACTCTGTTTGTTCATTAGCTCGTTCCATTTATTTGTCGTAAATCGTCTTAAGCGTTAATAATTGTAAACAAACTAATAACAAATACAGCAACTTCCACAGAAAAATAATAAATATACCTACTTACTATTTTCGTCAAAAAATAGAACACGTCATGTCGCTCGCCGCGGTCCGAACAAACGAACTTAGCTCCTATTTCTTTTGTGCTATTGTATTGTTTTGTGTGGTTAGCAACTAATTAGATTAACTGAATGGATTGCGTTTATTTTTATGAATTTAAGGTAATTTGGACACTATTTATTAAGTATTAAAGTCCAAAAAGGCTGATTACTGGCACAGGGCTGCAGGGAGTACGGGGTACGGGTGCTTTTACCCTATGTATAAGTATTTTATTAACCGACGAAAAAACAAAAAGGAGGAGGTTCTCAATTCGTCGCGTATATTTTTTTTTTTTTTTTTTTTTTTTTTATTTTTTTTTATGTATGATCACGCATAACTTTTTACTGTGTGGACCGATTTTGATAATTCTTTTTTTAATCGACAGGGTATACCTTGAACCGCCGACTTAAAATTTCTTGGTAATCCAAAATTACTTTAAGAAGTGAGTAAATGAAGGCCTAATAGAAAATGTTTCCCTATTATTTAATGCTTTTCAGTTTTTTCGGCGGTTTAATTTTTTTATAAAAAGTTTTTATTATTTACAGAGCCTGATGCATTTGTGAAACGTTATTTTTACTACTTAGTACCTACCTAATATATTTTTAGAATACGCTTACGATAATTAAAGATGGTCATAATATCTTTTTTTACGTTTAATAAAAATGTACCTTTATAAATGCGTGACGTTTACCAGACAGTCCAACCAGCCAATCCCATCCATTCAAGTGTAGTAGGAAATCAAATCACACTAGCAAGACCAAGGCAAGACCTCACCGGCCTTGGACCGGTTTGTAAATTACTCGGAATAAGCGGCATCGCCGTTTCGAAGTAATACTTACTTAATGTTTAGTGTATATGCCGCGCAGATAAAAAAACGATTTGAAAATGGCGGCCGAACGCATGCTTGCTATTTCGGGCTTCTTCCCCATTCGCCTGAAATTATTTGCCCGAAATATTAAATTTACCCATTCGCCTGACTTTAAATAGTAAAGTGTTCCCCATTTGGCTGATCCCTGATCGTATCTAATGAAACAAAGAGTATTATGAGCAGAATAAACAGTCAATTCGTTTAAAAAAAAGTATTGAGATTATTTTATTAGACATTAAGCAAAATCAAAAGTTATCTGCAGTAAGACATGCTATTAGTTTTACATATCAAATTCCCTCAAATTCCGAACATGATCTGTCTGAGTCTGCTGAAGTGCAGTAGTGGATTTGATGTTATTTAGTTATTTTCAGCGATGATGAAATCAGGGGCCTTAATTTTTACTTTATATTTTTATACAGCGCCAGTTTGTGTTAAAACTAGCTTTTGCCCGCAGCTTCGCACGCGCTTTTTCAATAAAATTGTTAATTACTGGTTGATTTACCACTCAGGATTTTGGTGACATCATTTCTGATCGCACCCATACCCCCTAAAAATATCTATCTTCATTTCAGTTCCCGTGGCAACTACATAAATTCATTTCTACACTCCACCATTCAGAGACTGAAACTTCTAACATTTCTATTAGCTGGTTGGGTAAAAGTAGTTGGATTTACGTACCTACATACCTAATATATGTTAAACACAAAAAAAGGTTAAGATTTTTAGGCGCTTTATGTTTTTGGGAATGTTCCGTTACCATGTGAATTTTGGTTACACCCACTGAAGAACCCGTTTTCCTATTTTTACGTGGAAATAAAGAAATATGTATACATTGTTTCAATACTAACTAAAGAGTCCCGTTTTACGTTCCCGTGGGAATTTAGTAAGTATATTTCTTCCTTCCAACACCCTTACTTAATTCCTTTCTTCAACACCCTTTTATCCACTGAGGAACCTGTACACAAATTTCATGTCGATACACTCAAGGAAGTCAAGATTTCCATCTCACAAAATGTCCCGTTATTGCAGTTCCCGTGGGAAATTTGTAAATTACTTTCTTTCAACTTTCCTACATTTACTGAGGAACCTGTACTCCAAATTTCACGTCGAAACACTCAAGGATGTCAATTTTTCATTTCACTAAAAAAGTCCCGTAATTCCCGTTCCCGTGGGAATTTTGTAAATTCCTTTCTTTCAACACTCTTTCATTCACTGAGGAACCTGTACGCCAAATTTCACGTCGATACACTCAATAATGTCGATTTTTCATACTAACTAAAAAGTCCCGTAATTCCTGTTCCTGAGGGAATTTTGGAAAATCCTTTCTTAGCGGATGCCTACGCCATAACATCTACCTGCATGCCAAATTTCAGCTCAATCCGTCCAGTAGTTTGGGCTGTGCGTTGATAGATCACTATGTCAGTCAGTCAGTCACCTTTGAATTTTATATATATAGATAGATAGATAGATGTACAGTCGCGGACACGATCGGCGTAACACTTCCGGTTTTCTGTATTGCAAAATAGCTCTAGTTCTTTGGCAATACAGTCTAGGGCTGACGAAACCATAGACAAATCTGTTACGGCCTCCTAGTCCTTGACTGTACCTACTAGTATTTTTTCTAGTACCGAATGTTCGGCATTTAAACGGAATTTCGGCCGAATGACGAAGTTCGGCATAAGCTGCCGAATTTCAGTTAAACTGAATGTACAACGAACTTCGGCCCATCCCTAATTATTTCACATTTTTTGAAAATATGCTGCTCATGCAAAGGTACCTACTTAGTTTACCACTCAATGGTGTCGACTTAACGCTTTTGTATCTCAAGTTTTATAATTCGTATTCTGCTTTCAATGCAGAAATAGTTTCAATTTATACTGAAAAAGGTTACTCACCTAGAGGGAGAATGTAGGTACGTAATAATAATAATAATCCGTAATTTTTAGTCTAACATAATTAGCAATATTATAATAAGTTTTAATCTAACATAATTAGCAATTATTCCATAGTTTTGGATGACACTAAGAAAAAGATTCAGGTTTTCAAACACTGGGCGAGAGTTACGCTTAAAGTATTAGCACTTAAATTACACATTTGACAAATCAATACATAGTATAAAATAAAGTCGCTTCCCGCGTCTGTCCCTATGTATGCTTAAATCTTTAAAACTACGCAACGGATTTTGATGCGGTTTTTTTTAATAGACAGAGTGATTCAATAGGAAGGTTTATAAGTATAATACTTGCAGAAGTTACTAATAGGTTAGGCGGTACGAAGTTCGCCGGGTCGACTAGTTAAATTATAAGCCCTAAATACTTGGAACAGAATCTTGGAAATATATAGTGTGTCCGGGAAAGTTATAACATAATTTTAAGGGTGTATTCTATGATCAATTTCATCGATGAAAACACCCCATATGGGGGGTCGCAGCCTCACCCCCCCCTCAGTATGATGTTTTTAATTTTTTTTTGCAAAAACGACCCCGCCTACTTTTAAATTCACAGTTAAAGATCTAAGGCTCACAGAACCTTCATTAAGGTCTTGATCGAAGGCTAAGTAGTTAGGCTACCTAAGTTACTAACAAAATAACCAAGTATTGCTTTTACTTTTTTTTTTAAAGATGATAAACCAAAAATTTTTTTTTTTTTACATTTTTTACGGGTTTTCAAAGTTTCCACAAAAAAATTCAGATACTTTTTTTTATTTTTTGTGTTCCATTGTTAGCTTTTGAGTTGTCCTCCAAATTGGTATTAGATTTATTTCTCTACGTCTATTACTTCAGAAACTATCAACTACCAAAAATACCCTTCCCTTTTACCTTTTAATTTAAGATTTCAGTTTAACCCACTTTTATTAAAAAATAAAATCAATATTTAATTCTTTTGTTAAATATTTTGGTAGCCTACCTACTAAGCCTTCGTACAAGACCTAAATTAAGAGTCCTTTTACGCGAACAGTGGCGCCACTCTTGAAAAAAAAATATTTTCTAAAGTGTGCATAAAATCTTGGTCCCTAGTTTTTTTTTAGTATTTACTCAGAGTATTTATTATTTTGTTGTTGTTTTTTTTTACCAAGCCCATTCTGAGCAGGCAAAAGAACATAGTCTATAGAGCCAAGTGTTTGTAGTATCTTAAATATACATAGTATAAAACAAAGTCGCTTCCCGCGTCTGTCCCTATGTATGCTTATATCTTTAAAACTATGAAACGGATTTTGATGCGGTTTTTTTTAATAGATAGAGTGATTCAAGAGGAAGGTTTATAAGTATAATACATGCACAAAATTGTGAAAGTTTAGGTGGTACGAAGTTCGCCGGGTCGACTAGTTCTGTATAAAATAAAGTCGCTGCCCGCGTCTGTCCCTATGTATGCTTAAATCTTTAAAACTACGCCACGGATTTCGATGCGGTTTTTTTTTATAGATAGAGTGATTCAAGAGGAAGGTTTATAAGTATAAAACATGCACAAAATAGTAATAGGTTAGGCGGTACGAAGTTCGCCGGGTCAACTAGTTATAATTATAAATAAACCTTAATGTTTTTAAATCAAAACTAATAGAGAAAAATAAAAGAACAATGTTTTAAGTATTAACCCTTGCTTCTAATTTATTTTATTATGATATTATTTGTAAATACTTACTATTTTATAATTCATTAAATAATAATAAAAAACTAATTATTACAGAGTCGGTATAAGAAATATATTAATATTTCTATTCAAAGTTTAAAGTTATTTTGCCAACCATACATTACGAAAAAAAAAAACAAACGTCCGCCATTTTAAAAACTGTTCTTTATCTGAGGGCCTATTACGGCCGCTTTTGCAATATTGCTTTTGGTCCTCAAAGTGTCAAAGTCAATACAAAAAAAACGCAAAGAGGACGCAAAGCAAAATTGCAAAAGCGGCCGTAATAGGTGTACTTCAAGCTGTAATCCTCATCTTTGAAATCTTCGCTAATACAAATTTTGAAAATGCAATTAATTAGTCATGAATTGATCCAAATTGGTCCACAAAGTAAAATAATTAGTCCACTTATACTTTAGAAGTTATAGCCAAATTTTTGTGAGGATTATGGCTTGACGTTCAAGCTGTAATCCTCATCTCTCGTCCAAGAAAACGGTAGGGCCTATCGACCTAGTTCGAAGTGATTATAATTCTGGTGGACCAATTGAGGATTAATTTTTGGCAAAATTTCAAGCCAATAGCTATAGGCGTTCCGGAGATAATTGAAGGTGCCAAATGTTCAAGCCATAATCCTCACTAAGATGCCCTTATAACTCCGGACCTCTTGAGGACCAATTCTGAGATTTGGCATGTCGTGTGGATCAATTGAGGACTAATGATGAGAGATGAGATCACGAGAGATGAGGATTACAGCTTGAATGTCAAGCCATAATCCTCACAAACATTTGGCTATAACTTCTAAAGTATAAGTCGACTAATTATTTTACTATGTGGACCAATTTGGATCAATTCATGACTAATTACTTGCATTCTCAAAATTTGTTTTAGCGAAGATTTAAAACATGAGGATTACAGCTTGAAGCACACCGTAATAGGCCCACTGCGTGGCTTATATATAATGCTATGTTTTGTAGAATAAAGGTGCTGAAGTACCTACTACTCTGTGGGATAAATTAACTTTGGAAATGATGTTTTATACCATACTAGTCGACCCGGCGAACTTCGTACCGCCTATCCTATTACTATTTTGTGCATGTATTATTATTACTTATAAACCTTCCTCTTGAATCACTCTATCGATTAAAAAAAACCGCATCAAAATCTGTTGCAAAGTTTAAAAGATTTAAGCTTACATAGGGACAGACGCGGGAAGCGACTTCATTTTATACTATGTATTGATGTATTGATTATGTATTTTGCAGGCCAGCTGGGACCATTCAGATGACAGAAAACTCGTTCATAAAGAAGCTGCAACAGTCAGGTCGTAGCCTGGTGGTGTTTTACGGCTCGCAGACCGGCACGGGCGAGGAGTTCGCTGGCCGCCTCGCCAAGGAGGGCGCCCGGTACAAAATGAAAGGAATGGTTGCCGACCCCGAGGAGTGCGATATGGTAGGTATCTCTCAGTCTTTAGTATCCCACACTTAAGCCACCGAATACAATCTTCCCTAAAACGACCCACCGACCCTTTTTTCTTGACCTTTCTCTCTTTGCTTACTACGTACGTAACGTACGTACCCCAATATAGACAGAACATCTATGTAGGTACTACCATACTAAAGTAAATCTTAGGCAAGATATTTCATCCAACATACACAATATTCACGTAAAATACACATTGAGTAAGAACCTAACGACCTAACCGTTAATCTCGCGCAAGTCGCGCAACGCGTTAAAAACTCAATAATATATTGTAGGACCTACATATAATAGGCTTATATTACCTACTCAGTAGGTTCTTAGTAAGCATCAATAATTTCTGCTACAATTTTCCTCCGTTGATAACGTAGCGGTACCTAAACATAAACACCTTCGAACAATAATACTCAGTCTAAGCTAAACAATTTCCATAATAAGTATCCATCTCAGTTTGAACAGTTTTGGAAGTTAAAACTGCAACTGTCTCTTATTGGTTATTAGCAAAAAAAGTAACAAATGCAACGGTTAGTTATGTTATAAACCGAGATGGATATTACGGGACCAAAAACTACTGCTGTGGGAATGCATTTCTTAAGAAACTAATTTGATTGTCATACTATCTACATAGAAAAAGGTAACAATGAACTAAAACCAATCAAGTCAATCCAGGAGCAAACACAGTGATGCAGAATGAAGGGCATGGTCGCTGACCCCGTGTGCGATATGGTTAGTCGCACGCGCATTATAATTAGACTGCATTATGTAGGTACTTGCCTACACTCAAGTATTTTTACTAATTAGCGAATCGCATTTTGTGTGTGTTGTGTTGTTGTTTAAATTTACTTCTACTATATATATTTAACAAACTGTCCCGGCTTACTTCGTTACGCCATAGAATATAAGATACTACTATAGACTTAACTCTATAGACTATGTTCTTTTGACTGCCCAGAATGGGCTAATAAAAAAACAAACAACAACAACAAACCACCTGTCAAAATATGTAAACAACGGAAAAAATATTGCACCTTGGGTTACATTATTTGAGTTTAAGTAAGGATCCCTAATTTTTTTTAAAATCTTATATAGCTTATGTCACTCGGGGATAGTGTAGCTTCCTACCAGTGAAAGAATTTTTCAAATCGGTTCAGTATTTCCGGAGCCTATTCGTTACAAACAAACAAACAAACAAACAAGCAAATCTTTCCTCTTTATAATATTGGTATAGAAAAAATTAATCGTGGTTCGTTAGTCTCGCTAAAACTCGAGAACGGCCGGTTTGATTGAGCTGATGTTGGTCTTGAAATGTTTGTCGTAGTCCAGCGAAGGTTTGCATGGTGAGAAATAATGTAAAAATTACGATGAAGTTAGTAAAAACAACAATTTCATTTTTCCATATAAAATGGTACGGCGGGCGCGATACGAAGGGACATTACACATTCAAAAAATTTTTTTCAACGTTAAAAAAATTAAACCCAAAACATACTCATTAACAATATCGATACGATACAGGGAGCAAGTGAGTCGCCTGTATCGTTTGACAGTTATCATCCATGAATCGACTTCATTCAATCCTCATTTTCATTCGCAAACAACGGCAATGCCATGAAAATGAAACGTCAAAATAGTCAAATAGTTCGGTCAGCCATGAAAATGGAGATTAAAGTTCATTATGCCGTCAATATTCGAAAGATTGATATCCGGACTGGATATAAAATGTCAAATTTACTTTCATTTTCATGAACATTGAGAACCGCAATAGGCCCTCTGATCAGCCGTTTGAAGATGATCAGCTATTAATAGTGGATTAGGGGATCTAACTACCATCCATATGTCCTAAATTTTGCACCAACGGAATATATTCCGTGCCTAGCAGGCTGGCTAAGTTACCCCTCTGAATAGCCAGACTTATTCTCTGGCCAAGAGCCAGCCCGCCGTTCACCGGAATGGTCGATCAGGCGCGTCGTTAATTCCTTGAATAGTCGACGCGCCCCTGGCCGCCCAAACGGCTCAAACTCATACTTCTGACCAATTGAGGTCTTCGGCAGCTGCGGCTGCCGCGCCAGTCTCGCCTGATGTTCTTTGCACGTGGCAAGCCGCAATGGTGTCAACAAACGTGGCATCCCACACCAGCGGCCTGCCACGTGTCCAGGGGTCGATACGATAGTCATACCGTCTCCTGCCAGACCGTTAGGTTCAAGAACGGCCGGCACGTTGACAGTTGTAAGGGCCCGACGGATAATGTCATTTAGACTGGCGTGGCGAGCCATGCGGCCAGCGTGCGATACAGGAGAGGCCGTGGTGGCCGAGGTGATCGATCATATCTCCACAGTGGTAGCAATGAGGAGCACACGTCCAGTCTCAGGCACACCCCCAGGGAAAGTGTTGTCTTGTGTAAAAGGGTTCCCACGTTAGCCGATGGTAGCGCCTGCAGCCAGTAACCTGACACCGGTCAAATGCTGCGTGTAGGCGAGCCCGTTCTGCAGGATCGCTGGCCGAATGTATAAGCTTGTTTTATATGATACTAGAGGCTGCCCCGCGGTTTCACACGCGCAGATTTCTCATAAACACAAAAATCCAGTATTTTTCCCGTTCCCATGTGAATTTCGGGAAATCTTTTCTTAGTGCTCACCTACACTCCCTAAAGAACCTACATGCGAAATTTCAGCCCGCTACGCCCAGTAGTTTCGGCTCTGCGTTGTCTGTCAGTCAGTCAGTCAGTCAGTAACGGAAGAGTTTTACTTATACATATACTAGAGGCTGCCCCGCGGTTTTTCCCGCGCAGATTTCTTATAAACACAAAATTCCCGTTTTTTCCCGTTCACGTGGGAATTTCGGGAAATCCTTTCTTAGTGCTCACCTACACTCCCTAAGGAACCTACATGCCAAATTTCAGCTTTGTACGCCCAGTAGTTTCGGCTCTGCGTTGTCTGTCAGTCAGTCAGTCAGTCAGTCAGTCAGTAATGGAAGAGTTTTATATATATTGATTGCAGATGGGATCGTCCCACTGCTTCTGGGAGTTTGGGTTTAATGGAAGATCTTCACTCGGGCAAGTTGCACTCCAGGCAGTCCTTGCCTCGCCTGAGTACGACGCCTCAACGTCACCGAGTGACGGGTTAATTAATTTACCGTAGAGGACGTGCGTACTCGAGACAGAGGAGAGAAACGCCGGGAGCGCTATATCTGAAAATTTCCTAACTCCCAAACCGCCGAGACGAATAGGTAGAGAGCCCTGAGACCATGCTTTATATAATGCTTTATCAGTAAACGGACAATTTAGAATCTCGGTTAATGTGTTTAATAATATCGTCGATTTTTTCTAAAAAAAAAGGGGAAACAACATAGAGCGTAAGTTAATTTGGAAACAAAAAGACAGAATTTTAAAATAAAGAAAGCCATATGGGGGTTTATTTTCAAAACGTGTTCGTAACTGTTATTGAATTTAGAAACCTGTTCGTCAAGGAAGTAAATTTAGATAGGTCAGCCAAAACGGTGGTCACATCGCCTCCGATGGTTTCGTCATCCGTTCCGTACACTAACTATTCACATACCTACTAGGTATATCTACAACAGTTCCGCCCCCAAGCTGGCGTGGACTCTACCCTATGTTAAAGTCTACAGATCCCAAAGACAGCTTAATAATTTATTTAATACCTACTACCTACTTACTTCACTTATTTTAGGGATGAAATATAGATAGGTTTTCAGTGGGCTTTCAAAAGGCTTATAAATTGATAGTGTTCAACGTTTTCAATAAGTGGTGTATTTCCAGGAAGATCTGACGAAACTCAAAGACATCGACAATTCGTTGGCTGTGTTCTGTGTGGCGACATACGGCGAGGGAGACCCCACGGACAATGCCATGGAGTTCTACGAGTGGCTCAAGAATGGTGAACCAGATTTAACTGGACTAAACTATGCAGTAAGACCTCAACATTTTTTTAAAGGACAAAATTACATAGCATAGCAGTATACCTAATTTGAAGTAACAATGTATAGAGTATATACATTTACAATGAAGGTTTAAATAGGTACAATTATAATACATAAGTAGGTAACAAATGGCCATATCCATACCATCTTGAAAAACCGGAGGTGTTACGCCGACACCGTAATGTTTAATTCCAATAAACTCCTCTTAATTCGATTTTTGCTATGCATTTTGTTCCCGGGAATTAGGGATTTTTTTCCCGGAAAGAAAATCGGCCGATTTTCCGGGAATTCCCGATCCCGGGATCCCGGGTAGGAAACCCTACCGCCACCGTGCATTAGGCTTATGATTTAGTCTTACTTCCATGCTTATAAGCCGCGCAGATAAAGACTGATTTAAAAATTACAGACTTTTTTCTTCGTTATGTATGGTTGGCAAAACAAGTGGTACAGTGTACCAGCGACGCGCCTAGCTCCCGACCACGTTTGCTTCAAGCTGTAATCCTCATGTTTTAAATCTTCGCAAAAACAAATTTTGAGAATGCAAGTAATTAGTAATGAATTGATCCAAATTAGTCCACAAAGTAAAATAATTAGTCCACTTATACTTTAGAAAATATAGCCAAATGTTTGTGAGGATTATGGCTTGACGTTCAAGCTGTAATCCTCATCACTCGTCCAAGAAAACGGTAGGGCCTATCGACTTGGTTCAGGTCTAAATAATTAGTCCACAATTGATCCACACGACTTGCCAAATCTCAGAATTGGTCCTCAAGAGGTTCCAGAGTTATAAGGGCATCTTAGTGAGGATTATGGCTTGAACATTTGCCACCTTCAATTATCTCCGGAACGCCTATAGCTCTTGGTTTGAAATTTTCCCAAAAATTAATCCTCAATTGGTCCACCAGAATTATAATCACTTCGAGCTAGGTTTTCTTTGAAGAAGTACGTTAAAATCATCAGTTTTACTTTTCCATACATTGCGATCTATGTACAGTTGTGCACAGAATAATTGATCAACATTGGAATTAACCGGTTATCAAATCAATTCTTTGATTAGGTAACCGGTTTTTTTTTTTTTTTACAGTTCCTTACTCTACCTCCGACGTAATCGGAGCCCTTTTCAAATTTTTTTTTTTAAATTATACAACATTTATTTTAACATGCAAATTCTTAATCTACTCTCTAATTATTAAACTTACACTTAAATTTATTTTTCCCAAATTTTTGTTCTTTCTTTTTTTTTTTAATCTCATTTCTTTTCCTTTGTTCTTTTTTATTTATTTTTTTTATTTGTTTATTTTGTGTATTTCTCTTTTGTCCATTTTCTTTTTTTTTTTTTTTCTTGTGTAAGTATTTTGAATTACAGTTCTTAATTACTATAATAAAATTAGAAGATCGAATTTCAGTGTCTTAACTTATAATCTAAATATTGTCTACTTTATTAGTTAATTATGGAAGTCAATTTTTATGTCTGATATAGATATGTAATTGTTCTTAAGAGTGTCACCTTGTCAAATGAAGTTATTTAATTTTATTTATCTAAATATTAAAATATTTTCCAACTACTTAAATGAAATAAAAATAAAATTCTATGAAGATGTTCAATAATTTTCATTCATCATTCTATCAAAACGATAGAGTGCAATGTCAAATTTGTATTTTATCAATTATTACAATTTAAATTTAATAAAATTAATATTATGAATTTTATCTGTGTGCTGCCCATCCTCACTTGTTCCTACTACAAGATTCTTCCACTATGGTTCGGCCAAACTTCATAAATGGGTGAATGCTCTCTTTACTTGCAACAATTTCTGGGAGATTTTTACGATTTATGGCCGTGCCTATTTCGTTTTCCAAATTGAATCTCTTGTGCCCGTACATGGGACACTCACACAAGAGGTGGAGGATATCCTCCTCCTCTCCCCCACCGCACGGGCACAGGGGACTTGATTTTAATTTAAACTTATAAAGATATGCCAGGAACCCTCCATGACCAGTGAATATCTGAGTGCCTTTTCCGTCCAGTTTTATGTTCTTCACAATTTTCGCGGACTCTACTCTCGGGAAAAAGGTCTTGGTTACCATCCCCGTTTGTCCCGCACTGTAGGTTTCCTGCCACTTCACCCAAGTTTCTTGTCTTAGGACACGTTTGGCGTATGACTGAGGGAAAAGAGCGTAGTAACCGGGTAATACCTTCGAATAGTGAAAGAGGTTTTTGTTATGTATGTTATGTAGTTATGTTTAAGACAGCACCGATTGAATTTTCAACGGGTTTGTGATCCCTGGTTGCATTGCAGGTATAAATAAATAATATCTGCGGAAACAGAGGGCATAACACTTTCGTCTAACGTTTTCGTGCGCCCTAGGCTGTAATATATTGTTAATGCAATACAGAATAAAAACCGGAAGTGTTACGCCGGCCGTGTCCCGTCACTCTACCAAAAATTTTGACCAAAAAAAAACTGTCACCATCATTAATATTTCCGTATACAACAATTAAAAGTTTGCAAAAGTTTCTTTACTTAACAATCTAATTACTTAGAGCGGGCAACAAGTGAGTGAAAGCCGCACGCCTTGTGTTGGTGGCATTGATAACCACCACCAACACACTATTTCTCCCTGTGGGTGTCGTTAAAGTCAATTAAGTCAATTTCTAAAAATATAAATTTAATAGGTTTTTTTTTCTTTATTATAGCATTAAAAATAAACTTGTTTTTAAAGTTTTTTTTAATTTAAGATGGCGAAAGGGGACACAATTTTTAGGTATTCGATATAAAGGTGGTATTTTCTAGTTTTTTAATTGCGCTGATCGAAAATGACATACCTTTTCAAATCAATATGAAAATGACGAATTTAAAAAGGAAAGGGTTCGTGGATACCCTACCCGTAGCGCAAATACAAAAAGCCTTACAGTACCAAGAATGTGTAACTATTATGGGGAGCGCACCCTTGAATACCTAACACCAATTTTATATAATGCACTAACAAAAATAATTGATAAATAACAATCAAAGTTAAGTCTTAAATCTCTGTTAAAAAAACATTACCTCACAGCATGTCCTAGATAAATAAATAAAAAATATGTATATTTATAAAATAACCCTTATTTTTAAGAAATATATTTTGTTAATTAGTTTCTAGATAAATTACTTACAACGTAACAATCAACAAAAAACTGTTAACTAACACTTAGATATATGATCTGCCAACAAACTGTTTTGCAGTTTGGCGGAAATATGTAATTGTTGTACTAGCTAAATTATCTATGAATAAACGATTATAAAAAAAAAAGACGGAATATTTACGGAATTTTATTTTACATAAAATCTGAATAATTCAGTCGGATTAGATGATGATTCAGAAAATGAGTTTATCCAAGCCAGAAAACGTTGTTTTTTACATCCAAGCTATTCAACAAAAAGGCCCAATTTAAGTATCTTTATCGGCAGCAAAAACAAAACTTGCTCCTGTTAAACAAGTGTCGCATTTCCCTGCGCTCGGAGGAGCGACGAGGGTATGGGAGGCCTGCATCCTCTAAAACCCCCTGGTGGCTGTCTCGGTGTTTTTGTGAAGAACCCCGGGAACCATTGATGATCAGCTTTCGGTGTCCGTAACACTTCCTTTTTTCTGAATTGCAAAATAGCTCTTGTTCTTTGGTAATACAGTTCTGGGGCGCACGAGACCATAGACAAATCTTTTACGCCGTCTTAGACCACTACTGTACAAACATTAGAATAACCTCATCTTCTAAAATATCTATTAGGTAACCGGTTACTACCAATGTTGGTCAATTATTCTGTGCACAACTGTACATAGATCGCAATGTATGGAAAAGTAAAACTGATGATTTTAACGTACTTCTTTAAAGAAAACCTAGTTCGAAGTGATTATAATTCTGGTGGACCAATTGAGGATTAATTTTTGGCAAAATTTTAAACCAATAGCTATTGGCGTTCCGGAGATAATTGAAGGTGCCAAATGTTCAAGCCATACCTAATCCTCACTAAGATGACCTTATAACTCCGGAACCTCCTGAGGACCAATTCTGAGATTTGGCATGTCGTGTGGATCAATTGAGGACTAATTATTTAGACCTGAACCAAGTTGATAGGCCCTACTGTTTTCTTGGACAAGAGATGAGGATTACAGCTTGAACGTCAAGCCATAATCCTCACAAACATTTGTGAGCTAACTTCTAAAGTATAAGTGGACTAATTATTTTACTTTGTGGACCAATTTGAATCAATTCATGACTAATTATTTGCATTTTCAAAATTTGTTTTAGCGAAGATTTTAAAGATGAGGATTACGTCATCGTAATCGTAGGATTATGTCGGCCAGGCGGAATACGGACTTTACAGTACAGAGACAGAGAGATGATGGGAGCGGGAGATCGCTTACATTGGCTGAAGTTTTGGCTGAATGGCGTACTCCCTTCCCTTGCCTTCTGCTGAGAAATGAGAAATGAATTAAAAACCATATCAACTGCAATCAGTCAATCATACAAACTAAATCAATCTAATTCAATATTCAATCAATTGTTTTTAACTTTTGATTTTTTGTTTGCGATTTGCGATCTTTGACAAAGAAATAATGTAATTTAATGATTTACGTAATTTCTGTTTTGTAAAAATAAAAAGAGAGTTTTTCTTAATTTTGTTTGTGCTACGAATAATCTCGAAATGGTTCATTCTATCTAATAAAACGTACAATAAATAAAAGCTACGTAAAACTCAAAATGATTTCTATGCGTCGGATTTTCCCTGCTTTATTAAATCGCTGTGTAATAAAAATGCCTATCAAAACACAACTAAATAAATTAAGATACATGGTACGGATAATCAGTTGGTAAATACTTTTCATTTCATTTCCATTTTTAGCAAAGTTAGAATAGGGAAGATTCACACTTACTTACAGTTTTGAGGTTAAGCTGCTTATAAAAGTAATAGTAGGACAGGACAGAGTATTGCCAACAATTCATTGGTTGAGCAATAGTTTGTGCCAGTTAATGGTATGACCATTATTTTCTCTTAGAAGCGAACAGGTGTGATAATAGTGCTTTTCAATAAATAATGTTTTCTAAACAATTGCATTGCTCAAAATGTAGAGAACTTAAATATTAACATTTAAACTTACCATCTACCGCATCATAATATGTAGGTACCTACTAATTTTGATGTAAGGTCAGTGTGGGCAAGTCCGACATTCTTTTCTCCGAATTCACTTTGAGATTAAATAAGTACTGATATTTGCATTCTACGCTGTTTTATGTGCTCGAAGGTAATAGAGTATGAAATGTTTTTTTATTTACCAATGCAGAAAATATATTCACTTTCATAAGCTTCGAGATATACACATTTAAAAAAAAAAAAAAAATAGACGGACTTCCCGCAAATGAAGAGCAAGCTTGTCTAGTGCTTCTATGGAAATACCCTTGAGAAATTCTTTCAGATGATAACGAAAAATGGCTTGGCACTTTGGTTTTATTCCGTTGTAAATACAGTTGAGATTTCGATGATAGTCCAATTTTATAATTTTTAGGGCAAGACCGTCATATCCAAGCAGGCAGGGGTTGTAAACTTTTTTTTATTTTAAACAAAATAAATAATTGTATATATAAATGACCCCCATTATAATGAATTGTGCTAAAGGTGATTTCGCCGTGAAGTCCATCTTCATTATACAATAAAATCAAGCTCAAAGCTGTTCAAAAGTTGATTTTCAACAACTTCCACTATACCAAGGTTTACAATATCTGATATTAACGGAATTCAGTCATAGACGGACTTTCCGATTTTTACTAGACGGACTGCCCAACTTTAATATTTGAATGTTATGATTCTTTTTAAAAATTTTCATTCACTTAAGCTCTATGCTGTAAGTTTTCCGAATTTAATAAATAAATAAATAAATATTTCAAAAATTTAACCAAGCAAAAGTTACCATTTGTAGCAACAAGGTGGAAACGATAGTCACAGGATGTTGTTTTTTTTAAATTGTTATAGTTTTAACACCACAGGGTCTAGAATTTTTATTAAATTTTTCTGGTAGCTGTAATGACTTGCTCTATCTCCTGCTTGAGGTTTATCGTCGACTTATAGGACATCCTGATATAGATGTTAGAAAGCAATGTTTTTTTAAAGTTATACATAATAATAATGATGTTACAATAAACTTAGAAAAAGTGTCTTGAAAGTGTATTCTGCTAATTTGGACATGGTTCAATCGAGTCCAAATTGCTGTTCATCAGCATTCTCCTAAATATATGACAGCTTGCTCAATTGGGTGATTATCAGGAACAGAGTTTTAGGTCTATCCAAGCTTATATCTCTATTGACTGCTGTATTTTCAAAAATGTTTTTTTTTGTACAATAAGTAAGTCGGTAGGCTCTTAGAGCATCACATAATTCAGCACAATATATTACAGGATTTTCACAATTTTTTTTTGAAGATGAAAATTCTAGGTTTTTTTTGCGCGTCCATAACTTACTTGGGTGATTATCAGGAACCGAGTTTTAGGTCTGTCCAAGCTAATATATCTATTAACTGCCGTCTTTTCAAAACTGTTTTTTTTTGTACAAAAAGTAAGTCGGTAGGCTCTTAGAGCATCACATAATTCAGCACAATATATTACAGGATTTTCACAATGTTTTTTTGAAGATGAAAATTCTAAGTTCTTTGGCGCGTCCATAACTTACTTTTTTATTTCTGATATTTCTAAATGACCGAAATAACAAATTACAAATGCTATATAAATGCATAACATTATAAATACATCTGAGGAAATTGTGATTTAATTTTGGTTTATTATTTACTACGATTTTTGGCTTACGACCCCAAAAAGTCAAAAAATTCTAATTTCTTTGGCGCGACAAAACCGTTTCTGTTTTAACGAGACGCACCTCTGTCTATTGTTATTTTTTGCGCAAGCCCATACAAACTGCTTCAAAACAGTGATGCGTGCGCGCGCCCTGTCCCTGGTGCGGCGGGTGCGGGCCAGCCCCAACTCCGTGCTGGCGGTGATCGCGGACAGGCTCTACTGTCCGTATATAGGGCACTGCTGTCAATTGCATGCTCCGCCCAATATTGTACATATAGGTAGTTAAGTAAGCAATATTTATGTAAATAGTTAGTAGATAGGTATTTTTGTTTCATTTTCTTTTTGTTTATTTTTGTGTATGGGTGTCATTTGCCTGAAATAAATATTTTCATTTCATTTCATTTATTGACCACTCCCCGCTCTAGCTAGTCCCCCGCCAACAAATACAGGAAGCAGAGTTGCCTCGGGTATTACGGCGACAATTTAAAATTTATTTTCATCTCACCTGTGGACTTTGGTCCAGTAATTTCTAATTTCTTCGATATCCCTTTTTATGTTAATATTTACAATCATTAAATTCTCAATTTTTGTGTGAATTGTATTATTAAAATTATATGCACGTGGCAATAAGAGGTTTTATTAGCGCTAATGCTTTTTTTTTAAATAAAAAAATTTACAAGATTTCTAATTCCTTTGTCCCTAATTTCTTTGTATTTCTTTGGCATTTTGCGCCAAAGAAATTAGTTTTAATCCAAAGAAATTAGATTTAGTTCAAAGAAATTATAAAACTTAAATGTCAAGTCGAGTATTATAAATATAACTTCATGTACAAATATAGAAAACCATAACAAACAAGGGCTTTCGATGGAAGTTTTTTTATATTTGTTGTTTCTGCTCATATTTCTATAAAAAAATTTAAGATGTAAAATGAAATGTGCGCCTAAAATTTATAATTGCCTGATCGAAAACAAACTAAAAAAGAAAGACTTAAAAAAGACGAAGTATGTTTTATTAATTGGAATGACAACATAACAAGACTGCCTAATCAAATATTGAATATCGCCGTTATCTTTAAGGAAACACCTGGTCATAAGAAAATACTTATAATTTAACATAAACACAAATATTTTGATTATGCATGTTTAAAATACCAATAATTAAAGTTGATTTGAAACAAACCTTTTTTTGTTTTTATCTGCCGCTTGTTTGTTGCAGATATTAAAAACTTGCTTGTTATAAAATATAAAACTAATTTATTCGAACACGATTATAATTTCTGTGGCAACATTTCTAATTTATTTGGGGGCAATTCTAAGATCTTTGGCAGTTTCTCTAATTACTAATTTCATTGGACAAAAATCTAATTTCTTTGGGCAAAATCTAATTTCTTTGGGGAGAATCTAATTTCTTTGGCAGTCATATTTTAGAACGCTAAAACTTCGAAATGGCTCGATCAATTTTAGGGCGAAAAACATTATTTTCTAGGTTTTGACTACGTCTACAATGTATGTTATTTTTTGTAAAGTAAATATAAAAAAAAAAATGCGCCAAAGAAATTAGTCATTTTAAGCCATTTTCTGATAATCACCCACTTTTTTATTTCTGATATTTCTAATTGACCGAATTATCAAATTACAAATGCGATATAAATATATTACAATATAAATTATATCTGAGAAAATTGTGATTTAATTTTGGTTTATTATTTACTACGATTTTTGGCTTACGACCCCAAAAAGTTCAGTCCGTCAAAAAATTCTAATTTCTTTGGCGCGACGTAATCGTTGATCTCACACTGTTTTAACAAGACGCACCTCTGTCTATTGACCAATCCCCGCTCTAGCTAGTCCCCCGCCAACAACTACAGGAAGCAGAGTTGCCTCGAGTATTACGGCGACAAATTAATATTTATTTTCATCTCACCTGTGGACTTTGGTCCAGTAAGTGTCTAATTTCTAATAAATAAATAAAGAAAAATTAGAAATCTTGTAAATTTATTTTACTTAAAAAAAAGCATTAGCGCTTTTAAAACCTCTTATTGCCACGTGCATATAATTTTAATAATACAATTCACACAAAAATTGAGAATTTAATGAGTGTAAATATTAACATAAAAAGGGATATCGAAGAAACCGATTTTGGTTTAAGTGGATTTTGGCTACGCTTCGGCGATATTTTGACACAGCGGTTTTAGGAGAATCACCCCATCCCCATATTCAGAAGATACAGTTTTTTTTTGTTTGTTTTAGGTGTTTGGACTAGGTAACAAGACATATGAACACTACAATGCCGTAGCCATATACTTGGACAAGCGTCTGGAAGAGCTTGGTGCCACTAGAGTCTATGAAATGGGCTTGGGAGATGATGATGCTAAGTAAGTCCCAATTATTAAACTACACTAAACTTCTAAATCTAAAATTAATATACCTATGTATTATTAAATACATATCTATTTTTTCTTGTTTATGAACCTTCTTAACCTAAAAATATAAATTATTATTATGTTTCTCAATACGCTTCGGTATAACGGGATGGAGCCCGGTCCTTTGAGAGGCGTGCGAGCGGACGAATCCAACTCGTAGAGGACCTTTCGAGAGTTTTGCTATATTGTATATGGATTACCAACCAGGCACCACCACTAAAAATGCACAAATAGATCATGCACCCAGAGGCGGAACCCAGAAGGTGATAGGAACTGTTGTAAAATGGACGACAAGAAATGGTTTATGGGGGTGAACTGTTTAATGGACCGGTTAACTGGTGCTATGGAGTGAAATACCGGTACGCCTGCCTTTAATGCAACATTTCACTAATTATCATGGCAGGCGGTGACTCGCTGTCCACTGGTTGGGCTTCCACTAAGTCGCCGATATATTGGCAACCGGTCGCAACACTGGGCGTGGACAGCTAAGGTTGTCGAGAGGTGAGACTGCGGGCAGCATAAGATGCACTGGCGTTATGACATTTTACACTTCCAACCTGGAGCATAGGCATCTCTTGCTACTCCACTCTAGCCGGCTTTTGAAGGCAAGCTCAGAGGCGGGGGTCTCTGTGTGTGTGATGACTGCATGTGAGTGTGTGTGTGATGACTGCGTGTGTCCCCTTGGAGGTATAGGGTCCGTGGTGTCGCCACTCACCATCGACTCGCCACAAGCCGTCCCTGCGGTGACTTATTGCAATGGAAGTTCCAGACCGAAAGTACTGGAATTTCCACTGGGCGATGGGGTCGTCACATCCCTACGCCATTGTTATTATTATTATAGCTTTATAGCTGATGTGTTTAAATCTTGAGTGTCTCTTTACTTTATTTCTTATTTTTTGTTTTAAGATAGATATCTAATTTATTTTTAAACTGATTAACAGATTCTGCATTAATAAGGTCAGAGGGCAGTTTGTTTCACTCTTAATAAATCGATTACTAATAATAAAACAGTTTGTTAAAGCCCCAACCTGTTAATGAGTTATTTATTTTATTTTTACTAGCCTTTTCCCGCGGCTTTTTTTTATATATTTGATAACCAACAATAGAAATTAAAATAGTAAGTGCAAGTCGTAAAAATACGATTATTTCGACATAGTCTCTGTCGTTGGTGACTTATTGAAATTTTACTTATTTTACTTATTTGAAACTGTATTTTTGTTATCTTAGTGGCGCTAGTTTCGCACTGTGTGGCGCCTTAGTATTTTTAGAGGAGAAAAGTAAAATTATTTGTTTGTTAAATTGAAATTGTTTATTCGGTAGCAATTGTTTTTTTTTTGTCAGTTATCTATACCAGTATTATAAAGAGGAAAGATTTGTTTGTTTGTTTGTAACGAATAGGCTCCGGAAATACTGAACCGATTTAAAAAAATATTTCACTGGCAGGAAGCTACACTATCCCCGAGTGACATAGGCTATATTAGATTTACAAAAAATTTGGGGAAACTCAAATAATGTAACCCAAGGTGCAATATTTTTTCCGTTGTTTACATATTTTGACAGGTGGTTTGTTGTTGTTGTTTGTTTTTTTATTCGCCCATTCTGGGCATTCAAAAGAACATAGTCTATAGAGCCAAGTCTTTAGAAGTACCTATCTATATTCTATGGCGTAACGAAGTAAGCCGGGGTAGCTCATTATATAAAGTTCATTATATTCATTATATAAAGCTGGTCAATTAGGTGAATAGTCTGCTGCACGTCGTTGGAGATTAATTGTTTATCGGAACCATTATTACTACCCCTTATAAAATTGTATGCCTCTCTTGTAGCATTGAAGATGACTTTATCACATGGAAAGACAAGTTTTGGCCGGCTGTGTGTGAGAAGTTCAACATCGAGAGCACGGGCGAGGAGGAGCTGGTGCGGCAGTTCCGCCTGGTGACACACCAGCCTGATGATATTGTGCCAAATAGTGTATTCACTGGTGAGATTGCGAGGCTACACTCACTTCAAAACCAGCAACCGTGAGTTATTCTCTGTATGATAAGTATTGTAAATTATATTGCAGTTTATTTATTTATTTTTATTTGGATCACCAACAGGTTCAAAATTTACTGTAATTATAATATATTGAAACCCACTTTTAAATCCACCATGGTAATGGGCTTTATGGTCTATTTAGAGTCTAGGCGAACAGTAATTTAAGTATTTAAACAAAAGTCTTATATTTTATTACATGAATTATTATTATTATTTATGTAGACCGTTCGACGCCAAGAATCCATTCCTGGCAGAGATCAAGGTTAATAGAGAACTGCACAAAGGCGGCGACAGGTCGTGTCTGCACGTCGAGCTGGACATCTCTGGCTCTAAAATGCGATATGAAGCAGGTTTGTTGCTTTTAAATTACCATTATATACATATGTAAACAGTTTGAATTTGGAAAAAAAAAAAATTAATTTCATGCCATTTATTTATGTAGCCTTTATTGTGTTCCACTGCTGGGCAGAGGCATCCCCCCTTTTCCTCCACTCCACTCTATCCAGTGCCACCCCCAACCAATCCTCCTGAAACTTGTCGAGGTCGTCCCGCCATCTCCGCCGGGTCGACCACGCTTTCGCCGTCTATCATTGCTGCATGCTGGTAAATTGACTATGCATGTTCGCTTCTGTTTAACTTTTTTTTTGACCGACGAAAAAAAAAGGAGGAGGTACTCAATTCGACACGTATATATATATATTTTTAAATGTATGATCATGCATAACTTTTTACAGAGTAGTCCAAATTAGATAATTCTTTTTTTAATCGACAGGGCATACCTTGAAGTGGGTCCCATAAAAATTAGGAAATATAATTCCCTGACTTCCGACTTAAAATTTCTTGGGATACCCTACATTACTTTAAGAACTTAGTAATTCGATTATTATTTTATGCTTTTCAGTTTTTTTTCGGCGGTTTTATTTTTTTATAAAAAGTTTTATTAATGGTAGTGACGGTCTAGGACGGCGTAACAGATTTGTCTATAGTCTCGTGCGCCCTAGACTGTATTATCAAAGAACAAGAGCTATTTTTCAATACACAAAAACTAGAAGTGTTACGCCGTCCTAGACCGACACTGTACCTATTTATATAAAAGGTGCAACCGATTTCCGGTCACTATCCGGTGTCCGGATTCCGATCACTATCCGTTATCCGGATTCCGGCCTATCTGACCACTTGCGAATAGTATCAGGAAGACGACTAGTTTCTCCTGATTCCCCTAATCTCTGAAACTTACGATTGTAATAGAATAGAAGTATAACTATTGTTACTGTTCTTGTACGATTGGGCCAAGAATTGCGAGTCTCGTATTTTTGATACTACAGTAATAGTAGAGCAATAGAATAAAATAGCAAGCTATCGAATAATCTGGGATTTTTTTCCTAAATGGAGAATCCTGTCTAGTCTCGCTAAAACTCGAGAACGGCCGGGCCCATTTAGCTGATTTTGGTTTTGAAATGTTCTTAGTAGTCCAGGGAAGGTTAGAGGTAAAACGAAAAAAAATATGGAAAAATGGAGTAAAAACCACAATTAATTTTCTCCATATAAAATTGTAAGGTGCGATACAAAGTTCGCTGAAACAAATAGTTTTTATATAAAAATATTTAGCTTAAAAATATATTTGTTTAAAAATTTGGTAAGTATAGTTTTTTTGGGTTTCGACCCCAAACAGCACATATTCGTAGTCCTTACTAAGAGTGGCGTATTTGCGCCGTTTGAGGTCTTCAGCAGCTGCGGCTGCCGCGCCCGCGTCAGCTGCCGTGTGTCTGACGTGACAGGCCGCCAGTGTGTCGACACAAGTGGCGTCCCACACTAGAGGCCTGCCGCGCTTCCACGGAATAACAGTCATACCGTCGGGCCGGGCCGCTAGCCGTCGTCACGCACCAACCCACTGGGTTCCAGTATGGCTGGTACGTGGACGCTGGCTAGCGCCCGGCGAATGATGTCGTTCAGGCTGGCGTGGCGCGGCAGTTGCCCCGCACTGCGCGCGCTGGAAAGTCCGTGGTGGCCGAATCGATCGACCATGCCACCGCAGTGGCAGCGATGTGGAGCGCAAATTGGTACCCCCAGCCGCAGGCACACCGACAACGATAGGGTGATTCTGTCTAGCAGGGTCCCTATCGCTGCCGATGGAAGAGCTTGCAGCCAGTACCCCGACACCGGATCCGAGGCGGCAAGGAGGCGAGCGCGCTCTGCAGAACTGCTGGCTGAGTCTAAAATATTTTTTTGGACAGCCATGCAGAGCGGCTCGTCCCATTGCTTTTGTAGGTGAGGGTTGGCAGGGTGGTCCTCGCCCGGGCAAGCTGCGCTCCAGGCTGTCCTTGCATCGTCAACGTACGACGCCTCAACGTCACCGAGTGACGGGTTAATTATTTTACCAAAGAGGACGTGCGTACTGTGGACGGAGAAAAGGAAAGCCGGGAGCGCAACATTGGAAATTTTGCGGATTCCCAGGCCGCCCAGACGAACAGGCAGCGATGCTTGGGACCAGGATCTGACATGAATAGGGCAATTAAGAATGTCGGTAAGGGTGTTTTCAATTATAACGTCTTATTTGTTTAATGATTGTGTGAATTTCCAAAACGGTGAGCATCGGAGTGAAGTTGTAAGATTGGGTACGAAAAGACAGAATTTAATAATAAAAAAAGCCATGTGGGGGTGGATGGTAAGTAGTCGGTCGTGTGAGGCTTTGAATTTAGAGGCCTGTTCGTCTATGAAGCCTGGTATCCCCTCGTTATACAACGGCGCGCCTAGGAGGCGAAGCGATTCTTTGTTTAAAATTTAATATTTGGAGATCTGCGGGATCGAATCAGAAATGAGGACATACGCAGAGAAACCAGGGTCACCGACATAGCCAAGCGGATAAGCTCGTTGAAGTGGCAATGGGCAGGTCATATAGCCCGCAGAACAGATGGCCGCTGGGGCCGAAAAGTTCTCGAGTGGAGACCTCGGATCGGCAAGCGCAGCGTAGGACGTCCACCGACCAGATGGACGGATGATCTGCGCAAGGCTGCGGGTCCACGCTCCAGCCACCTGCGATCGGTACAGATGGAGAGCCTTGAGGGAGGCCTATGTCCAGCAGTGGACGTCCTACGGCTGAAATGATGATCTATTAAATTTGATAAATCGTCCAAAACTGTGTCTGCGTCACCTCCTAGGGTACCGTCGTCGAGGTACCAAACATTAAATTTTTAATTTAAATTGGAAATTGCCGGGTGTATTGCCAAACTGCAGTATAGTTGATTAAATAATCATTATACAGCCAAGCCAAGCAGAGGCTTCTTGATTGCAAGCGGAATTTGTATTATAGGTAGGTACCCTACTTGTTGTCGGTGGTGTTTTTGTTTTTTTTTGTCCTTCACGGCCATAGTAGGTCTATACGAGGCCATAGAAGCACTTATGTAAGTAGTATATCTTCGAGGGTATACTTATGTTGTTTCGGATTATGTCTCGCCGGATATCTAAGTCCGAATTACTTTTAGTGAATTTTGACCTATTGTACCCTAATGAGTGCATTCTAATTCGCGATAGAAAACATAAGAAAATACCATGAGTAACAACTAACAACATCGTATCGTTATATTAATTAGCTTGATTATTTAATTACGTATTATTTTACCTCTATATAAACACAGAGATATGACAATTAAATAAATCGACTGGTGACAAGACGTTATCAACTGGTATCACGTTTGTTTATCAAGCTCGATGAGTGTGGAGTCACAATGATTTGATGTATTTTTAAATTGAGGTATTTACTAGCAAATGTCTGGGTGAAGCTAGAATTTAGCAAGTCGATGATAAGTCGTGTCTGCCGTTTATATCCTTACAAAATGATGCTTCGAATTATAAAATGGTGTCGTTACCCTAGGTTGGTGACCGACCGAGCATAATGCAATAAAATAAAAAAAAAACTTTTAAAGGAAGAAAAAGTTAAAAATTAAATCGAAAAAGTATTTGCACGTAGTTAGTAGTTGGATTGAAGTATCAAGCACGTCATGAAATAAAGTAGTTTTTCAGAATTTTCCGAATTTCAAAGTATGCAAAAGTATGTATCCACCCACACTTCGCATGCTCTGAAATTCCTGTTTACTATAATCTGCCAATGTGAACACGAATAAGCCTTTTTTTTGGTAAAAAGGGGGAATGCGATTCCGGTATCAGATACCTTTCGATAGATTGTGCGAGTAGCGTAGGTTAGGTAACCTTGGTCATAAAATTATAATATCGGATTATAGTACGATTATCTATAATTACAGATAGGTTATACCTACGCAAAGCGATTTATTTTTAGAGCATTTTTTTTTAATATAAGTTTTTTAAATACACAAAATAATAAAGGTAAAGTAAATTAATATGGACTTTTATATGCGACAAAAAATTTGCAAGAAACTTAAAGGTTAGGCGGCGTTCTAGCGAGTCAGTAAAGGTTTAAATTTACATTTATTGTGAAACATAATGCAACTGATGTGAAATTAAATTATCCATGTCATTTGCTTTCCTAGTACTACAGTACTACTATTGCTTCTCTATACTACATAGCTGTGGGGCAGGGAAAATATTCTTTACGTAATTTGAACATTTGAATGCATTTTTGAGAGTAATTTTATCCTTGTTATATGTATTATAACAAGTACATAATGTGATGACAGGTGACCACATAGCGGTGTACCCGACCAACGACCCGAGCCTCGTGGAGCGGCTGGGCGAGCTGACGGGCTGCAACCTGGACGAGGTGTTCTCGCTGATCAACACGGACGCGGAGAGCAGCAAGAAGCACCCCTTCCCCTGCCCCACCTCGTACCGCACGGCGCTCTCGCACTACGTGGAGGTGACGGCCTTGCCGCGCACGCACATCCTGCGCGAGCTCGCCGAGTACTGCGCCGACGAGGAGGTCTGTCAGTGGCTCTGTCTCTGTCTCTGTCTCTGCCTCTGTCTCTGCCTCTGTGTCGTCTCCGGCACGCTCTGCTCTCTCTGCCCAATAATACCTATATACTCGGACAGAACTGATTGTGATGGAGCATAGTCTAAAAAAATATTCAAGCTTTATTAGGTGTTTTGTTTAGTCTGACAAAACCTTGTTGGTATGTCTGGTTGCCAAGATTTCGTCAGAAAAGTATTATAACTCTTTATATCGATTAGTGCCAACCAGTGTGCATTTATCTCGGTTAGTAACATAAAAAGCGAGTTGTTTGATTATAATGAAGTAAGGCAAACAGCTGTGTCATCCAATGCTATTAGGAAAAAAATGGCATGTTGACCATTTCTCAAACATCCCGTATTATTCATAAGATACTATTTCTCTGGTTAGTTGTATGGTAAATACGTGACATCTAGTTTAAAATAACACAATGACGTTAAATTACTAAAATGCTCTATAACTTTTATAATAACATGCTTTAATTATTTATATATTATTATACCACAATAATAATTAATTGAAAAACTTACTTAAAAGCTGTAGTCCATTTTTATGACATTACATTTATAGAAGATTCGAGGAGTTTGTTTGGGATAAGGGCAAATTGAAATGACCAAAGATGGACTCTATACAGCACAGTGACGTAGCGACCGCCTTTAAAAATTGGCGGATAGAGTTTTTTAACAGTTCAAGTAATGACTAAACTACCTACCTATTTTGTGTTTGCTTTGAATTACACAGGAAATGTTTACCGTTTATGCTAATAATTATTATATTTCAGATTCGAATCACAAAAATAAATAAATATTTTTTTTCTTTAATGAGTTTACTATGAAAACATTCAATTTGTTTTATTTAGCGTTTTTAACTAACATCCAGTAATGTTAACAGTTAGAGCTATTACTTAGGCTGGCAGACAGACTGATCTAATATCGGTACAGAACAAGCTAAGCAAAGAAAGAGTTGTCTTTAGGACAAGAAGAAGTGCCTGCTGATGGCGACGAACTCGGCGGAGGGCAAGGCGCTGTACCAAGCGTTCGTGGTGGACGGCAGCCGGCACATCGTGCACCTGCTGGAGGACGTGCGCTCGTGCCGCCCGCCGCTCGACCACCTGTGCGAGCTGCTGCCCCGCCTGCAGCCGCGCTTCTACTCCATCTCCTCCAGCCCCAAGGTGACCTCACCTTACCTTACCTATCTCTGCTCTACATTTAGCTGACGTCTACACTTCCTGTCCTTCTACTTTTATTTAAGAGAACTTTGTATAACCCCCTCCACTCCAGTCGCCTCTACTGTTTCCTTCACGTCCACTATAACTTTATCAATCCATTTTAACTTCGTGTAGCTTCCTCCCGGTATTCCTTTGCCCATTTTTTCCCTCTTATTATATTCTTCCTATAATATCCTACTTGAACTAGAATGTATGTTTATTTCACTTAACGCATTTATAAACTTTTTATTGAAATTTAATGAAACTTAGTACCGCTTCAATCAGAATTTTAAGGTCATATATTACGATCATAAACATTGCCAAGGAAATCTATATAATGTATCTGCTTACCCCCATGGGAAGCAGGCTTAACGTTACTTATTTAGATCCAGAATCGATTCTAGGCAGGGGCGAACATTGGTTAGTGAATATCGATGATAGTCGGGGGCACCCTGGATACATTGTCTACTGAGTTAGAGCTCTTCTTTAGTGAGTGCGTTATAATAATAAGGTGGTGATTGTCAGTTGCACCCGGAGACGGTGCACATCACGGCCGTGGTGGTGCAGTACCGCACGGGCTCGGGCCGCGTCAACAAGGGCGTGGCCACGTCGTGGCTGGCCGCGCGCCGCCCCGCGCCCGCGCCCGCGCCCGCGCCGCGCGTGCCCGTCTACATCAGGAAGTCGCAGTTCAGGTGGGTCTGTCGCTGACTCGCTGTCGACACGCCACGCACTGCTGGACATAGCCCTCCACAACGTCCAGTCTACTCCCCCCCCCACCGACCTTTACTAGGTCGTTAGGTGGGTTGGGTTATTCGTTTTAAAATAATGTGATGAATTCTAGTAGTCTTTTGAACCTTTTTCAAACTAAGTCTACATCATTGCTGGTTTGTACCATAATACATTTTATTACAATGTAAGCATGTTTAACTACTTCTGAAATAAAAACCTCAGGCATAAATCAGAAGAAATTAAAATTAAATCAACGCAATACTGGTGCAGGTGCAGGTTATATCATCTATGGGAGAGGCTGATGTCCAGCAGTTGTATCTTTCGGCTGTGATGATAATATCACTCAATTTATCTTGAGTGTTTCCGTGGGGCAAAAGGCGGCGAATGTAGACTGATGCCCGAGGTCTGGGTTCGGTTCTTGTGGAGGCGAACATTGTTATTGTTGGTTTTTGATGTTTGACCTTCAACTTTTATTTCTTTGTATTCAGCAAATATATGTAAAAACTTACTCAAAATAATAATTCTCATAAAATACACATATGTACCTAATATTCTGACCGTGTCAACGCGACAACATAACCGGAAATTTGAAGATCTTGTTTAATCGTTTATTTTTTGCTGTTTGTTATTCATGACTGTTCACATTTCACGGTCAAAATTCTACACTAAAATAATATGCTTAGTTCCTATTTGTAATAATACAATAATTTTTTAATCGATATTTTCTTATCATGTATTTATAATAATTAATTATTATGATTCACACTTAAAAAAAATACAAATAATGATTAATTGCAATAATTGGCACATTTTTATTTTCCTTTTTCTATGTTTTACACTGAATAATTAATACTTGGTAGACGGATTTTTAATAAGTACATATTCGTTTTTAAGGTCTCTCACCCCCTTACCACAAAAAAGTTAATCCGGTCTAAAATCGCCAATTTTTATGACGAAATAGTGATTTAAACCTAGTCTAATGATTTAGACCCAGTTTAACTCTTTTTGTGGTAGAGTCGTTAGTTTTCAATTATGGTTTTAACCTTTTTTTTTCTCCAATAAAACACTATCAAAACTGCGTGGTCATCAACAAGTTTATGTAATGATTAGGTCGTATTAGAGATATAAGATTTGATAATTAGTTTTTTTTTTTGCAAAAAAACTAGGGATTTTGCGAAAACCCGGATAATTTGATATAGGGATTATTTCCATCCAATCATCCTGACACAAAGCAGTTTTTTTTGCAAAAATCTGTTGCGTTAAAGGTAATTTAACGAACCAATCAGAATTAAGAGTTGACCAGCAAGCAATAATCTAGGCAATCAGAGTTAAGGTAGGTTTAAACATTTTCAATGATACTAGGTTTTTTTTTTGTGCAAAAAAACGAATTATCAAATCTTCCTACGTCAAATATAAGTTGTTATCGAAAGGCGTAAAGTATACTGTAGTAATGTAAATGTTTGCGGGTCAGACTGCCGATGCAGGCGTCGACGCCGATCGTGATGGTGGGCCCGGGCACGGGGCTGGCGCCGTTCCGCGGGTTCCTGCAGGAGCGCGCGCTGGCCCGCGCCGCCGCGCTGGCCGCCGGCCGCGACGCCGCCGAGAGCGTGCTCTACTTCGGCTGCCGGCACCGGGACCAGGACTTCATCTACGGTGATGTACGTTATCTCTAGTATACATTCATTACATTACTTGCATACTAGCAGAGCTCTGCTGTTAGCTGACACGGCGAACTACATTCCTCTTAGCGCCATATTATACTGGTGAAATGCAAGACCAAATTGGCCAAGTTATTTAATTTATTTAACTTTTCTGCCCGTACATGTAAAAGGAATCTAACAAAAAAATATAAATGAAATTGTTTTAGCCGTTTTCCGACTGAGGTAACAAAAATAATAGCGCTGCATTTTTATATACTAAGTATCATGTTATTAGAGACACTTTATTAATCTGTGCTTTTACTAAGGCTATTTAAGCTGTTTTATGTTTTTCTGAAAGGGTATGATCTGTTGATCCGATCTCTAGCCATGTTTCCTTTAAATCACTCATATCATATATGTTTGTGAACGTGTTCATAAATTGAAGTGACCTTGTTCTTGAAAAATGTTCGTCAGAATGACTTGGCATGTTAGCCTAACGACACGCTAATTGGACGGATAACCCTGCTTTGCTTTAATTTACCTAATATTGTTTTTTTAATTTAAAAAAATAGGTAATATTTCAGTAAATATAGCAATCTACGGAACTTTCCTCCGATTTTTACTTATACTATACAGGCTTGTAAAGGTTATACAAATTAGTAAATAGCAACGGTGATTGAAAGCAATTTTAAAATTATTAATGTTACAACTAATTACAAATACATACTTAATTAAATAAGTTTGTCGTGTTTATCCAAATTAATTGTAAAACGTCATAAATTTTAATGAGTTTGCTTCTTCCTTACATCCTCCACATTATTAACGTCAACCGCCTAAATGCAATTACAAAGGCCAATTACGGTCATGCTGTAATTAGTCTTTTGTATGCTGCACGGACAATGTAATTTGGTGACGTAGTGTGGCGGTCAATGCATAGCCGATTGTTTTGATTACGGTCACGGGTTAAGTGTTATCGAAACATATTTTCAAGACTTATTTTATACTTACCAAAATCAATTACTTTTAAAAAATTCAATTGCTTATCGTTTGGCTAATTTGGTTTTGAAATGAACACCTTAGTCCGAAGTAGGAAGGTTTATAAGTTGAGAAAATAATGACGCGGACAAAGTCGCGGGCTTAGTAGTAGTAAATAAAATTAAACAAGTTAATCTTGTAAACAAAAATTCAAAACAGAGCTCAATCAAGATAAATTGGTTTCTTTTATTTTTTAAATGTGTTTTTATTTTTTAGTTAACCGGAACTTTATACCGTAAATATGTAATTAACAGTAAGGCTACGAACGCACAGGCGGTTTTTTGCCGCGCGGATTTTATGTAACATACTGAATCCTATGGAAGTGTGCGCACCAGCGGATAAAAAACCGCGCGGTTAAAAATCCGCTGTCGCGGTTTTATTTCCGCGCGGGTAAAAATTCGCCTGTACCTTCGTGGCCTATGAATAAGGGTGAAAATGAAATAACAACCTTTCCAACCGCGCGGAAATAAAACCGCAACAGCGGATTTTTATCCGCGCGGTTTGTTACCGCGCGGATAAAAATCCGCCTGTGCGTTTGAAGCCTAATATTTTCGTGTTCCTATTAATTAATGGTTGTACTTTGAAAAAAAAAAAAATGTGCTGGAGATGGTTATGCTGCATTCTGTACCCGTGCGAGATACCTATTTAATTTTCGGGATTTTAAAGACCACATCACATGTACCGTGTGGTGCGGTCTGTCGCGGTCGAAAATTACATTTGTTATACGGGCGCAAATTACAACCCCAGACATTTTCCGTATTGCCGTGGCGTGGCGTTTTAGAAACGTATCAGTTTTATTATATCGGTAAGACAGAATAGTGTGTTGTGCTGATGTTCAAGGTAGCAATAGCCTCAGTTTCTCGCAGAGAGTTAAATTTTTCAGCAGTGTTGTATGGTTCATCTAGTAGCTTAGCGTACCTACTGTAGATTTTTAACTCGAGATCAAATTCCTAAACAGAACTTTACTGTCAACATCTCAAAAACGGATGAATCTCACGGATTGAGAATGGCAACATTGTTAGTTTGTGTAAGGTACGAGTGAGAGTAGTGCTGTGTAAACAAGGCGTGTTTGTACCCCAGGAGCTGGAACAGTACGAGAAGAACGGCGACGTGCAGCTGCACCTGGCGTTCTCGCGCGACCAGCCGCACAAGGTGTACGTGTCGCACCTGCTGGAGCAGAACATGGACCAGCTGTGGGACATCATCGGCAAGCGCAACGGACACTTCTACATATGCGGGTGAGTTGACTGCGCTCTCGCCTCTTCACCGTTATGGTCACGTAACTGCAAACTATGAGGCACGCTGGACTATGCGGCGTGGCGGGTCAGGTTGCTCTGTTATATTAGCTCTGTTTAGTGGGGAACGCTACGTGCCTCCAGATTAATAAATCGTGAAGAAAATAAGTACTTACTTAATTCATATCTAATACTTAAAAAAATAAAAACTTTTCGGTCATGAGCAACTTCGAAAATCGGGGTTCAATATAGTAGGTACTAGAAATAAGTAAATAGCTACCTATAGATGTAAGTAATGCTCAGAATAAAGACAAGCATAGAAGGAGTCCTAAAATAAAAAGTCACATCATTGTGTTACGCTACTTACTCAAGTGCAACCATTGAATATGTTAAAAAGAGGCCAATATACTTTCTCCACTGGGTCGTATGACTCTTCCGCACCTTGCCCGTACCTGGGTTCGACTTTTTATTTTTAATTTTCTAAAAAGCTAGTGATGGCAAAAATAACTTGTCCTAAATCAAGTTGTCTATACTTTTATACAAGACATGGTTCTTTATTATGGAACTTATCATAACTAATTCAGGAGTAATTGTATGGTATTATAATAACAAGAAAACAAAGAAAAAGATAAAAACGCTTTATTGCTATAAAAATGCAAATAAAAATACAAAATGTAACAAACCGTATAACATTTTTAACAGAAAAAGAATAAGGGCAATTGTGCCTTATCGATTAAAGCGATTTCTTCCAGGAAACCTACTGCACACAATAAGTTATTTTAATGAATAAAACGGGTGTCTTGATAAAAATATAATAATACTTACCTATTTCTAAAGATTTTCCGTTCATAAAAAACTCTGTCACATCAGATATTATTAGCACAGCTCTAAAATAATTAAAACTAAAAGATGTGTGCCTATAATGATATGTATATATAAAACAAGTAAAACAAATCTATTTTTGGAAATTTCATAATGTATGAATTATGCGCTTCTTTCTTTACACACTCATTTTCAATAATCTTGCTCTGCACTCTGCACCTCAAATGTTTGTTTTTGCCTGGGTTGATCTTGATCATCACTTTGTTTGTATGTGAAAAAACCCTGCTTGTGGTTTTTTTTGAGACCTAAAAATATAATATGTTTTAATTAAAACTTATAAAAGAGAGTAAGTATTATAAAACCTGGGTGTAAACAATTTATACATACGTAAGTGATATCCTGCAGCAACAATGGCGCTTTTGTTTTTATCACAAAGTAAAATTTTCATGGAATTTTATTTGTTTACAGTTTACAGCATTGGTTTACCCAAATTTACGGTTCATATATTCTGTAGCTTTTTTTATCAAAGTATTTTGTGAGGCCTGTAAGAAAGCAAGAAAAATGTTCTTAAATATTATATTAATTTATTCAAATATATATTAATTAAAGCCTTCGTATTTTTTTTTAGAAAACAGGTATCTTAGAGTATATTAACTTAAACGATGACATCCCGCAACTTAAACTTGAAATTTTCATATACAATTATGAGGATCTGCAGAAAAAAAACATAGATAAACTTAAACCTGTTTTATCCAGAATGGGCAAATTGTATGTCACGATATTTTCTTTAAGGCCTATATCCAGCAGTAGACGTTTTTAGCTGAGATGATGGTATTTTCTGGTTGCATTTCTTTCTTAGATATGAAATATGAATTGTCAACTGAATGTCGCTGTCATATTTCCTTTAACATTAAGTTGATAACGAATAACATTTAATTAATTTGATATAAAATAAGCAATTGAAAGGGCAATATTTTATGATTACCACCAACCAACTTATTCAAATTGCAGCAGCAAAACTGTTGTTACAGTTTCAGGTTATAATCTTCACCATCTTAAATCTTCTTTGTTGATAAAACAGTATGTTGTGAATGTTTAAAATCTTGTCTCTTTATAGCATCCAGTCATTTTGTTTTTAGTATATAATTTACTTGAAAACTGAAAAAAATACAACAATTAGCATATTATTATGTCTGATTTTTATTTGTCCTTAAGTTAGAACGGATGATTTAGGTTCGATAACTTTTGTCTAAACATATTTTGGCACAACACTATCATAACCTTTACAGAAGGTGTTTTACCGTAATAATTCAATAAATTTAGGTACGAGTTCGACAAACAACGTGTAAAACTGATGTTCTTGATAATTTATTTGTCAAAATAGTGCCCAGAAGTCTACAATGAACCAAAATTATTTACCGAATGGTAGGTGACCGAAACATCAAGATTTTGATTCCTTGACGCATTTGATTCACATCCCGTCACTACACAAGAGATTGTTATACATTAAGATAAACATTCACAATCACAAAACCAATTTATCACACCTTTTTCATAAAAAATAATCATAAAACTTTTGGAGCTGCTACCGATGTTTACAATGTCATATTATACGTCAAAATAAAACAAACCATAAACAAACCACCAAATATGTACCAAATTATTGGTTTTTAATTTTGTACGGTACTAATAAACCAGTGTCATCAATAAACCACTTTGATACCACAAGAAGAAAACTTTCAAAGAATTCTTATATTTTATCTCTCTCTAACTAATAGTCTTTTTGCCGTTTAGTAAGGAGCGTAACAATATGAAAATAACTTTTTATTTTAGCCCGGTTTCTATGCTTGTCTTTATTCTGAGAAGTAATGTAATGATTGTGTTTCCGTGCGCGACGCAGCGACGCGCGCAACATGGCGGTGGACGTGCGCAACATCGTGCTGCGCGCCGTGATGGAGCGCGGCGGCCGCAGCGAGCCCGAGGCGCAGCAGTTCCTCAAGAAGCTCGAGTCCATGAAGAAGTACTCCGCCGACGTCTGGAGCTAGGCCGCCGTCCGCTACCCGCGCTACCGATCTTTACTACTGTTACACTATTGCAGAGATCATTTTTAAATATTTATAAAAAACAACTATACATTGGCACAGATTACGTACAGTAGCTATGCTCCGTATGCTGTGATATGCTAATTTGTGGATTTCCACTAGATACAAATATTTGCATTTAATATGCACATTTTTTTATCAGTTGACTAAGATGTCCCGCTCATTAAATGACTAGCTATGCTTTATCCTTATATTGTATTATACGTTTCTGTTTATTTTTTTCTTATTCTAAGTGTTGTCTTATTAGACGAATTATTCAAGTCCTACATTAGAACAAATTAAACAAATATAAATAATGAATCACTTGAAATATTTACCTACATACTTTTTTTAACTGCCTTTAATAACTGCTGTTGCTGTTGTTGTTGTCGCCAAGTCCTAATACTGATGCTTGGGTCTCCTTATGACATAATAATAAAATGAAAATGTGAAAATAGATAATATTTAAGTTTTAGAACACAAATTCTTTATTTAGATAGTAAATGTAATTTTATATTTTAACGATGATTTTGTTTTGTTAACATATGATAAAACATTATTTAGTACCTAGTTGTTATTGTTGCGCGTGTAGATAACAAGTTAACATTGTTGGCAACTGCTAGTTCTTAAGAGACCTATTAAATTGATATTAGCGCTAGCCCCAATCCTGAATAAAACTGTATTGTTTAAACATGGCTAATAACAAAGTAGTAACTACTGCAACACGTTGTTTTTTAATTAGGTATTTAACCGAGACGCTACACAAAATTTCTGCTCATTCTTTCACATTCCTTTAATCAGGATCATATTTTTTTAATTTGTCACTGTTTAGAAGACATACTATTTTTGTCGATTGGAGCTAGTATTGGTGTATTAGGCCTCTTAACCAAATTATCGGAAAGTCAAAACCACAAACAAAAATATATTGCAATTTGGAGTGTGCTGTTTTAGCAAGCGCGGCGTTCCCATCCACGCCTTCCGTCTATTTATTAACTATAGATTATATTTTATTGTTTGGAGTGGGCTGGGTTTTAAGTGTAAGAAATAGAAGTTGTAAGTACTTTTTATTGCAATTATATACCAATTTATTTTTAATTGTGTTTTATTAACATGGTGGGTTTGTTAACGATCAAAGGTAATATTTTTTGCATTAAAGCATGAAATTTGGCACACTTGTTGCTTAGGTGGCCCAGACTGAGAATCGCCCGGGAGGGAGCGGGAGACAGATAGGCTATCTACTATCTTACACATTTGACAAGCACTCAACTTTTGTCCTGAAAAATGTTATCATTTCAGAGGACAGTTAGTTTTAGATCGATAGCTCTGGCAAAACTGCGTATTTTCATTCCCCGTAATTTTCCTCGCCTCGGATTAGTCCGGCTTAACCTCTGTGCATAAGCGCCGCTTCTTACTACTTTGTGGATCCCTACAAAAAATTAAGTTTATCATTTAAGTGATGAGGGGACAAATTTTACTTTCATTTCGGTGGCCGTTATAAATTTCGGTGGACTCATTCATTTTCAGTACAAACTATGTCATTTCGGTGGACATTTTTATCATTTCGGTGTACGATTTTATCATCTCAGTGGACACTTTACATTTCAGTGGACTCATAAAAATTTAAAACTTAAATATTTAATTATCTTTTAAATTTATTCAATGGCCACTCACTCACGCACATTTTACAAAACAGGTTAAAGTTTTATTAGACACTTATTATATGTCGATAACATTAAAAATAAAAAAATCCACCGAAATGATAAAAATAATCAGCTTGTTGATTTTCACCCATTTATGTGTGCGGAAGAGGTTGTAAAAATATTTACCTAATGCCTAATTTCGGTTCAAAAATTACTTGGTTGCATCAAATTACTACCTAATACTGAACAGGGTCATTCAGCCTGTGATAAGTAATAACTTTCTGTATTAAAACAGCCGCGGGCGCCGGCGTTAGAATGTCGCCCTCCCCTCTCCTCCCGTGGGAGCCGTAGGACCCGGCTGAGGGACAGCACCAGAAGACGGGCAGCAGCGTCTTCTGGTTTATACAACACCATACTGCGCTCGCCAACCCGCCTGCCAAGCGTGGCGAGTATGGCAACCCCCCCTCATGAATAGTCAGCATGTGCCCAGGCCCCTAGTCCCCGGCAGCCCCGCTATTCCTGACCACGGTAGCGGTTACGGTAACGGCGGGGCAAGGGGCTACCACCCCTTTAAACGACAACTGGCCCTGGCAACACACAACGTCCGCACTTTGAGGACTGACGATATGATTGTTGCGCTGGAAGAGGAAATGAGCAGGTTACGGTGGGATATTCTAGGGCTATCAGAAGTCCGTAGACAGGGACAGGACACGATAACCCTGAAATCGGGTAACCTGCTTTTCCACCGGGAGGGCGACCAACTGTCCCAAGGTGGTGTCGGGTTTCTCGTCCACAAGTCCCTCGTTAGCAACATTATTACCATCGACAGTGTGTCGAGCAGGGTCGCATACCTAACACTCAGAATATCTAAAAGATATTTGCTGAAGGTCGTTCAGGTCTATGCACCGACCTCGACACACTCAGATGACGAAGTAGAGTCTGTAGGATGCAAAGAGAGACTGGCCAATCCCTCCCAATGCTTCTACTTTGTAAATTCTATTTATGCTACTTGCGTCAGAAACTTTGATGGCGCGATGTAGGCTTTGCTTCGGTTCTAAAGTTGTAGCGCTAGGTGGCGTTAGTGCGCGCTACAGTACTCCATTCCTAGTGACAGCGATACCATGTAAGCGGACGGCGATGCTGTGCGGTATGTGCTGCTGTTGCATGTTGCTAGGTGTTGCAGGGCTTGTTGAATGTCTTTTTAGTTGTCTTTCCGTCTTGCTGGTGCGTTGTGCCGCGTTGACCGTGCGCGGGTGCGGCGCAGTGCAGTCGTTTGTCGAGTGAGGTACCTTGTAGCCTATGCCTGTGGTTGACGGAGCGGACGTGCCAGTGTGCCGTGTGCAGGTCGTAGCTGGGTAGTCTTCTGACGTCGGTTGTGGCGGGGCTTAGGTTGTCGGCATCGTGACGGTAGGAGGCGGCGTCGTGACGGTAGGAGGCGGCGTCGTGACGGAGGCGCCGTCGTGATGTTGGGCTGCAGCGTTGTGACGGCGAAGACTTGAAGATGAGGTTTGGAGTCTGACTTACTGAGGTCTGGTGAGGAGCGGTCCAGTAGCTGAGTGGTGAGGTGCGTAGTCGGCAGTCCTCGTGGTGCTCGTCGGTGCCTCGCCAGTGAGTCGGCGAGGTGCTTGGAGTCCTCCAAACAACAGTAGAAGGCAGCGTTGTCCAATCTTGGGGTCACCAATGTAGGATGCAAAGAGAGACTGGCCAATCCCTCCCAATGCATCTACTTTGTAAATTCTATTTATGCTACTTGCGTGAGAAACTTTGATGGCGCGATGTAGGATTTGCTTCGGTTCTAAAGTTGTAGCGCTAGGTGGCGTTAGTGCGCGCTACAAGTCTATGTATGAGGACATTAGTCGGGCCATACATACGCATAAAACTCACTTCAATGTTGTTATGGGGGACTTCAATGCGAAACTAGGCAAGAGAAGCGAGCATGAGTTGAGAGTGGGGAACTTCGGTTATGGGCAACGGAACCCTAGAGGTCAGAGGCTGGCCGATTTCATGGAGAAAGAAGGACTCTTCATGATGAATTCTTACTTCCAGAAGCCACCTCATAGGAAATGGACCTGGATGAGCCCTGGTGGTTCTAGGAACGAGATAGACTTCATCTTGACCGACAAGAAACGGATATTCAATGATGTCTCCGTGATTCATAGGGTAAAAACCGGCAGTGATCACCGAATAGTAAGAGGCACATTGAATGTGAACGTTAAACTTGAACGGTACCGCCTGATGAAGTCTACGCTCCGTCCTACCCTCGCTCAGATCGAAAACCCCGAGAGCTTTCAACTCGAGCTCTCTAATCGCTTTGATTGTCTAGACGACGTATCAGTGGACGAGATCAATAACAGGTTCGTAAAAACTGTCCATACGGTCGGATCTAAATTCTTTAGGACTCGCCGTACCGCTAGAACTCAGAAACTCTCTGAAGACACCCTCAAACTTATGGCTGAACGACGCTTGCTTAGACTGCAGTCTCCCGATGATGCTGCGTCATATAGGCGGCTCAATAGGCAGATCTCGAAGGCCTTGCGACACGATATCCGTGTCTTTAATACTGCGCGTATTAAGGATACGATAGAGCGAAATAAAGGCTCCAAAGTGTTCGCAAGAGATATGTCTGTTGGGCAAAGCCAAATGACCAAGCTGAAGAGGGATGACGGCAGTATAGCGTCGACGAAAGCGGAAATTTTGAGGGAAATCGAGAAGTTCTACGGACAGCTTTACGATTCGGTCACTAAGCCTGTTACTAGTGCGGCTAACGACCCTAGAGCCAAACTAACCCGACACTATACCGAAGATATCCCGGACATCAGCCTGTACGAGATAAGGATGGCCCTGAAACTGCTTAAAAACAACAAGGCACCGGGTGAGGATGGAATCACGTCAGAGCTTCTGAAAGCGGGTGGAACACCGGTACTCAAAGTCCTTCAGAGGCTCTTTAATTCTGTCCTACTCGAAGGGACCACGCCTGAAGCATGGAACAGAAGTGAGGTGGTGCTTTTCTTTAAGAAGGGCGATAAAACCCTTTTGAAGAATTATAGGCCCATCTCGCTTTTGAGCCATGTTTATAAGCTGTTTTCCAGGATCATCGCCAATCGTCTCGAACGAAGGTTTGATGACTTCCAGCCTCCCGAACAAGCCGGCTTCCGAAAAGGCTTTAGTACCATAGACCACATACATACGCTGCGGCAAGTTATACAGAAGACCGAAGAGTATAACTTGCCGCTATGTCTAGCGTTTGTGGACTATGAGAAGGCCTTTGATTCGGTCGAAACATGGGCGGTGCTAGAGTCCCTCCAACGATGCCGGATTGACTATCGGTACATCGAAGTGCTGAAGTGTTTGTATAGCAACGCCACCATGTCTGTCCGAGTACAGGAACAGAATTCGAAGGCTATTCCCTTGAACAGAGGCGTGAGACAGGGAGATGTTATATCTCCGAAACTGTTCACCGCCACTTTAGAAGACGCCTTCAAACTTCTAGAATGGAAAGGGCAGGGCATCAATATTAACGGCGAATACATCACTCACCTTCGGTTTGCCGACGACATCGTTGTCATGGCAAGGTCGATGGAGGAACTCAGCACGATGCTCGAAGGCCTCAACCGAGTCTCCCAACAGGTGGGCCTTAAAATGAACATGGACAAGACGAAGGTCATGTCTAATGTCCATGTTCTGCCTACCCCAGTTATGGTTGGGAACTCGGTTCTCGAAGTTGTCGACGAGTACGTATACCTAGGACAAACCATCCAGTTAGGTAGGTCCAACTTCGAGAAGGAGGTCAATCGCCGAATCCAGCTCGGATGGGCGGCGTTCGGGAAACTACGCAACGTCTTCTCGTCCAATATTCCTCAGTGCCTGAAGACGAAGGTATTTAACCAATGTGTGCTGCCAGTGATGACATACGGTTCTGAAACGTGGTGCTTCACTATAGGGCTTATGAACAGGCTCCGAGTAGCTCAACGAGCCATGGAGCGGGCTATGCTCGGGATTTCTCTGCGGGATCGAATCAGAAATGAGGACATACGCAGAGAAACCAGGGTCACCGACATAGCCAAGCGGATAAGCTCGTTGAAGTGGCAATGGGCAGGTCATATAGCCCGCAGAACAGATGGCCGCTGGGGCCGAAAAGTTCTCGAGTGGAGACCACGGATCGGCAAGCGCAGCGTAGGACGTCCACCGACCAGATGGACGGATGATCTGCGCAAGGCTGCGGGTCCACGCTCCAGCCACCTGCGATCGGTACAGATGGAGAGCCTTGAGGGAGGCCTATGTCCAGCAGTGGACGTCTTACGGCTGAAATGATGATGATGATTAAAACATAAATTGTAAGTATACAAAAAAAAAAAAAAAAACATTTCTCATAGGTACATTATGATATAGTATTTTTTTTATATTACAATGTAGCTTCTAATTTGTGCTATTGAAGAATAGGTAATAAAGATATAAATATAAAATCTTTCCAAAATACATATTATTTTGTTCCCGCTGGATACAGACATACCACACATTATGGTATAAGCAGCGCACATAAATCTGAAAATGGCGGCCATTGTATGGGCTGTATCTTCTTAACTCTTCCCCCTCTTCCCTCATACTAATATGCGCGAGAAAGCAAAAGCATGCGTGCGGCCGCCATATTCAGATCGTTTCTGTATATGCGCGGCATATACAAGTGGGAATTAAGAACGCAAATTTATTTTTTAAACGATTGTTTAATTGGTTTAACTGCAAATATATTAGTTATGTACACTAGGGACGTCAAAAATGCAATATATATCAAACAGCCAGAACATCGTTAAAATAACACACCTACAGGTAGGTTTATTCATTAAACAGGCAGTACATATTGCTTTCTGAATGATTGGACTGAAACAAAAATAATCACTTATTAGCACTGGCGTGATATTTCGCAAGTCAATTTAATAATAGGTGAACGACAGCTGAATAACAACTTATTAAAAAATAACCAAAACATCTAGATTGCGATGGTCACCTCACATAGGTACCACAAATCAAGTAAAACTACTTACAAAAAAAGTTATCGTTCAATCAAATGATAAAAATAAAAATAAAATACTCTAAATTACTCTAAGACACTAATATATCAATCTACTTTAAAATTTATTATTTACACTATAAGACTAAAGAACAGTCAGCATATTTCAAATTAACGTAATCGCTTACGTCTACTCAATACGATACAAAGAAATACCCACAAACGTATATGTATAGCTTCGAATATAGCAGCCTTGTATTATGTTCATTATTTTTAACTAAGTTTCTCAAACAGTACAAATGATATAAGTGTTGTACTCCTTATCTTATAAAAAAGAATGTTTTAGTCAAAAAAAAATACAAAAAAGGTTCGTCAGTCAATCATGCCTACTAAGTACAATAAATTTTTAATAACTTGTAGTTTACAGATTCTGGCTAACAAAAACGTGACCTACTTAGTTTTCTTTAAAGTTTGTATATGACAAAATTTATGCTATAATTCCTCAAAACGTCGAACGCTATGTTCGTGCGTAGCCCTGTGCCTAGTTTGTTTGCGTTTAAGGGTAGGTGTAAGTACATTCGAGGCTCGTCAAAATTAGTATTACTTAACAATCTTGATCCTTGTTGAATGATTATTTAAAAATTTACGATATTATGGTTCTACCTTCTTTATAGATAATCAGGAAGATATTTAGGCACTCTGCGGACGTTCCTGCATTGGTTAAGATAAGACTGTTTTTTGTTTTTGTACCAATTTTGTGTTGTCATACATAATTAATTAAGTATCAAAATATTAACTCCCAATTCAATTATGTACTTAATTATTGATTAAACCCATACATTTTTTTAATTTGCCGCGTTTTCTCAAGTCACGCTTTCGTTAGCCAGACTCCATCATGGTTCGAGTCTACAGTAACAAATTAACAAATGCTGTCATTTATTTACTGTTGACTAATTTTCCAATTTAACATTGGTTTTTATAAACTTTTTATAAAAGTCAACAGTTATAGATTTGGTAAGAAGGAGAAAAAAATATATAAATGCAAAGTATGTAGCTGAAAGAAGGACGTTCGAAAGCTCTAAATTTTATTTTTCATATGCCACCGTAAAATGCACAACCGATATTTTAAAATCATTCGTTTTAAGAGCCAGTTTACAGTAATGCTAGCGCCATTCGCGAAAAAACTATATACCTTTAAACTAAGGCAAATATCAAAAATGTGGCACTGTATGACACTAGATAATGTAGCCTAGTATTTTTAGGGCACTGTTGTATAGCTTTTGAATTAAAGACCGAAGAAAGCTACAAAGTGTTGCTAAAAGTGGCCACTTTTAGCAACAATCTGTGTATAATTTTGTTCTTTTAAGTTAGGACTACTTTGCTGTGCTCAAAAAATACTTAGCAAGATTATCTAGTGTCATACTGTGCCACATTTTTTATATTTGCCTTAGTTTAGAATATATAATCTTTTTTCGAGAATGGCGCGAGCATCGCGGTAAATTGGCTTTTATTACATTTCTTGTTTTGCACGGATTTGAAATTGTTTATCTTCTTACAGAAAGAAATAAGCAGAAGAATTATATAACAACATAGACATTTAGCTAGTAATTTACAACATGAACATGCGCTTTTGCTTAACTTGCTCTGTAAAAAGGTAAAGTTATGAAGTAATGGCGTCAAAATATACATAGATCAAATACAACAAATATCCTTCTTTCAGTGATGTTGAATAAACTATCTAGATATTGTTTAGAATAAAAAAGGAACATTAACTTATTCTTTTATACAAAGAAGACCAGAATGCAATTATGTGCTAAGTTGAACGTTTAATGTTCAAAGGCACATCTTACAAGGCATATCCACCAGCGAGCAGAAATACTTTGAGGAACAAGTGTCTTCCCAGTAATAAGATAACAAAATTTGGCACAAAAACCTATTATTATTCCTTTCAAAACATAAATCGAAGAAATGCAGATGGACATGGAAAGTTGAGCTTTTCAATCAGAAACATCTAATTTGTCCATCATGAGGGAAGGGTACTATTAAAAAAAAAAAAAAAGATTATGCCGTGTCAAACGGATCGCAAATCTGTTTAGCCAAAAATTATACAAAGCAAAAAGTGTGTAATACAAGCAGCAGGCGACTAACCAATAACTCGCGTTCACTACGGGGCGGCGTTGTATTGCCGTCATTACCATATTTTAGGTTGCACGATGCGTTTACGTGTCGTGGCCGGCTATCACCGGACTACCGGACTACAGCTACAGACTAACTTGCTTGGTTAGCTTCGCACTAATATTTTAGAGAATAGTGAACAGGAATTGTCCAAATTATAATGTAAGTGTAAAAAAAAATTGGATACATTTATTAAAACTAGCCTTAATATTGCGGTAGTCATATTTCGGGATCTTATTCAATTTATTTTGCTAGGTAGGTAGGTACAAAAAAATGATTCAAGTCCGATCCGAACGCAGTTATTAATACTGAGTTATATTGCCCCGACAAAACAAAATACAAATAACACACTAAACTGATTATAAGGGCCGCGAAAGTAGTAACAACTAACAAATGATTGTAAGAAAATATCTGCGTAATGCTTTCTGCGTAAGTAAACCTTGAAATGTATATTACTTATAAAAAAACTTTAATTAATTTAAGAGCACAAAATAAAAAATAATCATAAAACATAAACTGGATCACGACTTCAAAATACGCACTCAACTCTGGAGACTGAAGACCGAAGTGAGTAATTCGTTGGTTTCACTGGATTACGGCGAAATAAAACAAGTTCCATTGTAGCCGTGCGGGGCGCGGGGCGCGCGCGGGGGCGGGGGCGGGGGCGGGCGGCGCGGCTCACGAGTCCGCGGGCACGTCCCACTCGGCCAGGCCGCGCTCCACCAGCTCACGGTTCAGGAATATTACTTGCTGCCAAACACAAATAAAATAAATGGGGTTGTACACGGAAAACTTTTTGTAGATGACGCTCCATATGTTTGGCCCTTATCAAACAATTGTGTTTTTCGTCGTTATTTTACACTGTTTTGTATTGTATCGTATGGAACGTAGAAGAAAACATAGTTGCGAGAAGAAATTAATGTATGAGAAGGCTTTTTACGTGACAAAAACGCGAACTTCGTGAGCAAGTAAACAATGGGTAAACTTTAGTTAATGTTAGCTACGACTATTTGCTTGTCATTATCTCAAGTTCTCATTTAATTACGTAGGTGTATGGACACAAGTTCATACGAATAAACTATTTTAAATTACTTTTGCAAGTAAAACAAAATATACCTAAAAACAATCAAAGGTCATCTCAAGATGGGTCAGAAAACTCTGTGCAAGGACTGCAGACCCCCTAAACAGCGATAAGATATAGAATAAGGAACAAACATGTAGTAAAACTAATACTTCGGTAGTTGGAATCTTCAAAATGTCGAAAACATAACCTCAATCCGTTCGGTTTCTTTAAAGTTCTTTAACCTCATAGCTTCCTAGCCGGGAGTTGTTAGGAAACTTATGATTTTCATTTTCCTTACACCCAACAGCTACATATTGAGTTCTTTTGATACATAATTGGACTACCAATGCAAATCACATACAAATCTGTGTTTGTTATGGGCCGACCGTACAAACGACACTAGCGGAATAAATTGGCAGTTTTCATCCCCATTGGCTTGGTGTGTAAAGGTGCGCGTTCATGGGTCGGCGCCGGACGCGCCGCACGCACGGCACGCAACGGATTTGAGTTTGCTTTGTATGAATTTACATAAGACTGCGTCCACTATCCGCACCTCCCGCACCGCAAGCACCGCGCGCCGGCTATTTATGAGCAAAAATTCGTTGCGTGCCGGTGACGTCACAAAAATCAGTTCGTCGCTGGCATCGCCGCCGGTGTCTTCTTCATTTTCCAACAAGCAACTAATAATAATAATATCTTCATCAATCCCAATAGCTACAGAAGTCAACTACGACAAGAAAACACTCTAAACTAAATTAAAAATCCGGACACAGTGGACGCATGCCACCGGCAAATCCGTTTAGTTCGTTGAGTGCCGTGCGTGCGGCGCGTCCGGCTCCGGCTAATGAACGCGCTCCTTTAGTGTTCCCTTTCACAAACCTAACCATAACTCGGTGACGGACGATACAGTGGCGGCCTAGGACGGCATAACAGATTTGTCTATGGTCTCGTGCGCCCTAGACTGTACTATCAAAGAACAAGATCTATTTTGCGATACAGAATAACCGGAAGTGTTACGGCGTCCCAGGCCACCACTGTACAGACTTGATGTGTGACGTCATATTTGTGCTAATGTCACGTGACCGGCTGTTATTGCGCAAAATAAATTTTCGCCTTTCGCTCAACAAATTACGTCAACAAGTAGGAAGATATCTCAACTTTTCACAATGGCGGCGTGGGTACCCGCAATTTTTTTTTGTTAACATTTATTTATTTTTTGGGTTATTATTGATTGAGTGATTGATTGTCAATCCATTCAATCATTCATAGTCGACACATTTGTCAAACATTGAGCCAACATTGGTTCAGCCAAGAATTTACTATAAATAAAAAATGAGTAAATAAAAGTCGCGCGGCGCCTCGCTCCGCACCGGCTCATCCAGAAAGATTATTTGTAGAGTGCATAAAATAAACCTACGAATATTTTACAATATATTTCCGAAAAGTGTTAAGTAGCCAATTGTAGCATTTACTATGATACTGGATTCCCATTAATTGAGTGTGACGGACAGACGCAGGCGTACCTCGGCTCCGATGGTGAGGTAGAGGTGCACGAGCGGCACGCCGGCCTCGTCGTAGGCGGCCACCTGCGCGTGCAGCAGCTGCCCCGCCGCCAGCCCCGCCATGATGCGCAGCGCCTCGCCGCTCCACTCGCTCTCTGACACACAAAGGAACAACGCTCTCACTCCGCTCACACTCTGCTCACACTCCCGATACTACCTACTTTAGCTTAGCTAGCGTATCTTAAAACTTCTATTGTAAATAAATCATATCAGTCAGTTCAAAATTACAGTTTCGATATGTACCACCACCATTTTCTTAGTTTATAATATTGCAAAATCAAAACAAGTACTCACATCTATGCTTGGATATATGTATTATATAGTGTACACATATTTTTGAGCTGCATTATGATGAAATGCATTTTTGTGTGCCATTTAAATAAGATTTGAAACATGAGGTGTGGGCGATAAGCAATAAAATGTGCATGAAAATTCTTGATTATTTAATTATGGTATTATGATAAGAAGTACCTAAACCATTAAAATCTATAAAAAAAGCATTACATATTTTTTATATTAGGCATGATCGGATTTAAGGATTAAGGATTTAAGGATTAAAATAATAGAATAAATATGTAGTAGTAAACCAAATCAATGTCACAGAGAAAGAATAAAGCAGATGTCAGATGATATATAGTTATTAGTGAAATGAGTCTTAATAATATAGTTTATGTTGAGTGTACGATATTAACCATTATTAGCTGGCTTCACAAATGCGAGCATTGCTTCCGTTGCCTGGAACGGCAGAGTCATGAAATCAGATCGGATCTGTTTGAGCTGGTCGTTGTCGACGGTGAGGTAGCCGCCGAAGTCCACGAGCTTCACGACGGAGGAGTCGCTGTCGGCGCACGTGGACACCACCTGCGCGCGGTACCAGTTGTTCTCCGTGGGCGCCGCGCAGATGGACCCCTCTGAGAAACGAACTAACGTCAGGCCTCCGTCTCTCTCCGGCTTGCGCGCCGTAGTAACCTACCGCTTCGCCGAGCGGTCTCAGGCCACTAAAGGCAGTGCGGTTCTCAAACGCAAAGCGCAAGCATTTCAATAAATATTTTAATCGTTCCGCTCTTTATTACGTGTATCTACGATGCCATCTGGTACCTTATGTGCTGAAGATGGGTGCAAATACATGTTTATGTTAGTTTAATTTTATCGAGGAGGCGGCCCTAAGATTTTTGTGGGATCGCGCGGTGCGAAGCAATCACAACGTACGCTTGCGCATTTCGGCACATTTTAGCAGTTAGCGGTGTCTGACGCGAAGGAGTAGGCTATTATCGTAGTAGGTATTGGAAATTTTGTACTAAGTGAAGTATCTGTTACGTAGTAACTATTTAGTAATCTGTGTTAAGGTCTTCTACTGAACTACTGAACCTACACGCTCGACTCTTTCTATGTGTACTGCCTTCCTTTACATTTAAAATATTTAAAAAATTATGAAGGCGCGCACTTAATTTGCCATTTCAACTGTCTTGTCTAAGGTAGGTAAGGTAGGTAAGACAAGCACCTCGCACGGGGCGCGGCAGCGGCGGCACGCCGGGCGCGCGGTAGGTGGCGGCCATGAGGCGGTGCAGCGCGTGCAGCGCGGGGAAGCTGGGGTGCAGCGGCTGCTGCAGGAAGAAGTGCCCCGCGCTCACCAGGCACGTCATGATGCTCTCGTTGTTCACCGACTCCACCAGCTGCAACTGGTGCACTCAGCATACAATGCTCACACAATTTTTCAAAAAAACTAATTTAAAAAACAAAACCTCTACACTCATGACCACAAGTAGAAGACAAAAAAAACATCAGACAGCTAACTTACTTGTAGAAACTCCGGTACAAGAGGCACCAATCTTTGATACAAGTCAGCACTAATTTCTTGTAAGGAGAAATTCGGAAACCTCTTTTCAGGGAACTTCTCCTTAATTAATTCTAAAGCTGCTTCTATTTCACTCTGAGTTCCTGTAATCATATATTTTGTTTTAGTTATGTACCTCTATGTTACCCTAGGATTCTGCTCAATATATCGAATAATCAATTGATATACCTTCAACTGCACATATTTTCTGTTTAACAGAGTCAGGATGACGTCTTACGTAGACACTGGCACCTGTTTTAGCTTTAATATGAGTGACAAATGAGCCATGTTTTCCTATAAGCAGGCCTACTAGAGTTTGCGGTATAAGGAACTGGTGTATCCGCAGACCAGCCTCCGCGGGCGCCATGTTGAGGCTAGCGGGCGGCGGGCTGGCCGCCTCGGAGCATCCTTTACCACTGTCACTTGAACCCTGCAATAGTTATAACATCATATTAAACACTTGAATAAGACTAAAGCTTGAATAAAACATAAATTTATTCATCATAATAACATATTCAAAAATGATAAAAAAAGGCATGTATTGTAGGTCAAGTCAAACGAGTTTTAACTTTAGCATGTAGTGATAATTTCCAAGTTAAAGCCATAAAATTCATAATCGCGGGAAAAACCGCGGGGCAGCCACTAGTATTATAAATAAAATGCAAAAAGCACCAAAAGCTGTTATAAAATCTAAATACATAATGATTATCAACACACATAAACCCAACAAAACAAAAATTAATAGAAACAAATTAAGTCAACATGCTTCCATGTTACAAACCACATCTATAACTAGAAATAATTAATAAATAATAAAAACTCAAGACAAATAAACAAAATAAGAGCATAATAATAGGTGAGCAACATATGACTGTTTTTTTTTAGATATTGTGTGTGTTTGATATATTAGATAATGTATTTGTTTAAAATAACTACTATGACATTGTATACCAAATAATGAAGGCAATATAAGACAAATTTTATTTGTAACTTATGTTCAATATTAATTCTTTATAATAATGTATTTGTTTTGGTTTCATAATCCTTTATTTTTAACCCTTTTGCTCAACAGGGTATTGTATGTAGTAAGTACAGATATGTATCCAAATTCCATACATTTCATAAAATTGTTGAGCAGAATGAATAAAAATACTAAAAAACATCTGGCGACAAAAGATAAATTTCTCAAAACCTACCTCACTGTGGTTGTCAGAAAAGTGACACATTGAAGGGCTAGCTAGTATAGCATCGACTGGACTATGGTTGGCAGAATCTCTTTCTGAAATGAGTCTTGACTGAGGAGAAGATGATCTATTACTGTTACTTTCATTATTATTACTAGAAACACCAACTTCATTATTATATTGTTCTGTATTTGATGCTGAGCACTCTTCTGCAGTAGCAGACTCAGACAATTTACATTCATTAGTTGTAGTATTATTTTCTGTTATTATATTTTCTTCTTCAATAACATTGTCTGATGAGTTGTTTTTGGAAGCATCTCCTAGACTGCTTCCTATGGAGCCATCAATATTATTATCTATTGTGCTCTTGTCACTTTGAGTGGAAGAAAGCTGGTTAGCCTGTATAACATTAAAAGATGGCTCAATTTTGAATGATGACCTGATAACCATACTTTGCCTCTCAACACTGGTTGATAGCTTCTTTTGTTTTTCAATTGATTTCTTTCTTATAATCTTCTCAATCTCCAAATCAACCTCCTCATCAGTCAATGCCAATGGCGACGATCTCTGGGAACCACTTCCATAGGGTATAATGTCAATTGGTGATGACTTTACAATAGAATGTTCTGTCTTTCCGAGAGGAGATGTCTTTAGTGCCTCTGCCTCAGCATTTAAAGCTTCAGCCAACTCTTCCTGTAGACTTTTAATTTTTTCTCTTCCTCCTGGGTCAGATTTTGCTAGTTCTCTTTTCTTTTTGAACCAAAATATACCCATCAGAACAGCTATGGATGGTACTGACCACATGAGTAATTGACGACAAGGTGCCATTGTAAAAAGCCACTTTTACAAATTATCTAAAACAGAAAGGTTCAACAATAATTGATAATTTAAAATTATTCGAGGCACATAATATTTTCATGGAGCTCTAGGTTTAGGGTTTTGCACTTTTATGGCCATAACTTCCACAATTTTAATTACTATAAAATTAAAAAAAAAACAAAATTTAAAAGATCACTTCTATTATACCCTGCATAAATTATTGCATGCATTGTTATTTTTTATTTATTTGTCATTTTCTTCCTGATACTTTCCATCTCAAAAATGTTTTGTTTAGATGAGCTCATAAATAATCATAATGTGTCTATCACTTAAGATTCTTAGAAAAACCCTTGAGACAGGGTTATTGATGGACTGGACTACTACAAACATTTTAAGACCAAAATCAGCTAAATTGGACCAGCCGTTCTCGAGTTTTAGCGACAAACAAACCTCTATTTATTTTTATTTTGCGTTATATCCGCAGTGATAACCGCAGTTTATTACTGCAGTAAAAATTAGTGTGTGTTAATCCAGGGTGTCAGCTAACTCCATACCAAAATTTCAATAAAATAGCACTAGCAGTTTTGATGTGAACAAGTAACAAACATACGCACTACTTACATTTGTCTTTATAATATTAGTGTGATACTAATGTAAATACCTACATATTTTTTAATAATGAAGTTTTTTTTTTAGTTTTACTGGATAAATAATTGGCCTAGTTTTAATGAAAGATAAAAATTTCTGACCTCATTACAAATAACCAGGATGGTATGCTATGATAATAAATCTACAAAGTGGTAAGATTATTTAGGAGGTTATTGTCCTCATTTTAAAATTTATTGACCTATTTGAAAATCATCAGAATATAGAAGATTAAAGTATAGGTAGATTCCTACTAATGTTAACGTTTAAGAAAACTTTGTACTACCTACTTAAGTTTATTGGCTGTCGAACACAACGGTTTAGAACATCCACGGTTCAGGTAAATCTTGATCATTTTGTTAGATTGGTCCACAAAATTTCAATACCTACTTTAGAAAGATAGCCACGTGTAAAAAAAAATTCGTTTGATTGGAGGAAGGTAGGTTGTAACAGAGCCCAAAAAGTAAGTACCATTTTAAAAAACTGGACGGTGAGGGTCATTAGCGTTACAAAAAAAAAACCTTCAGACAACACGTAAGCAAACGACGAAAGAAGGTTACGCAATTTCGACAGAGTAGACAATAATTAGAGAGATCCAAAATATGACCTAAAACTAGAAAACACATTTTGTTAGTTTTTTTGTTAGTTTAAATGGCATCGTGATCCGAGATCACCCCGTGATTTTTAGGTGTAGTAGTTTAGTAATTTGCCGGTTTTTATGTGATGTTATACTTACGTGGAAATCTATTGTTCTAAGTAATAAGTAATTACTTTTCAAAACACCACTGAAAAAATCGCACAATTTTAGTAGTAACATAAACGAGGACAAGTAATTTAATTCTATTAAAACCTAACAATCCACGTGCTCACAATGTTTTCAACGATGCAAAACAATTCAATATGGCGTCGTCCAGTGTTGCCAACGGTTGAAAAAGCAATCCACCAGATGAGGCTCCTCAAACCACTAACAAAAAAATGTACAGTCACGGACTAGGAGGCCGTAACAGATTTGTCTATGGATTCGTCAGCCCTAGACTGTATTACCAAAGAACAAGAGCTATTTTGCAATACAGAAAAACCGGAAGTGTTACGCCGATCGTGTCCGCCACTGTACCCCTCTGAAAACCACTAAAATTTCCACAAAGATATTCAGGGTGTACGGCAGATGAGTGGACATACGTAAATAGAGGACAGAAAGTGACTCTTTGCTATGAGTTCCACACCAAATATATGACCTAGGCTCTCTAATTTTTTTTTGAATTTTTGAATTTTCCATTTTTAAGACTTGAGACCCTAACTTGAATGTAAAACTTCAATTTTTCTAAAAAAATTCCAATGAGAGGCATTCAATTTGACATTCAGAAAAAAAAACAAGTTCTATTAGGCCGCTAACAAAAATCTACAAGTTAGGCTACGAAAGCACAGGCGGTTTTTTGCCGCGCGGATCTTATGTAACATACTGAATCCTATGGAAGTGTGCGCACCAGCGGATAAAAAACCGCGCGGTTAAAAATCCGCTGTCGCGGTTTTATTTCCGCGCGGCTAAAAATTCGCCTGTACCTTCGTGGCCTATGAATAAGGTTGAAAATGAAATAACAACCTTTAAAACCGCGCGGAAATAAAACAGCAAAAGCGGATTTTTATAAAAATCCGCCTGTGCGTTCGAAGCCTTAAGTTGAAATGAATCCTTAAAAGCTCAAAATAAAACCGGTGGAACTTGTCATGCGCCAGTCAAATAGAATTTGTTTTGTTTTGACTTTTTAAGTTAATTTGAACTCATTTGAATTACTAACCTTTGTCTATTAAGTATGCTATCTACGGGCATATTACGAAACTATTTTTTTTTTGTGACACTTTGTAAACCTCCCATCCGCACGCAACCTTTCAATTTTATTGCCATCTAGACTCATACTATATTGTCTTTAAAAACTATAATGAGGTACTCAAGACAGCTACAAAGAAAACTAAGGGCCCTCAAAGTATGTACAAAAAGATGGAAAAAAATGTATTAAATAAAAAAAAGGGACGAATGTTTGATTCTTCTAAATTGTCTAAAACTTCTTTAGTTCATATGCTTTTGAACCTCACACCGCAATTCCAATTTATTTAAAAACTGCAACAGTTCTTGGTCTAATTTTTCCGCTAAAAAAATCCACTAGCCACTAAAAGCAAAAATTCGCCACTAAATGGGGGTTCCAAACCACCAGATTTAGTGGAAAATCCACTAAGGTGGCAACACTGGCGTCGTCCGTCTCATCTAGCTGGTCTCACCCTTGTGAACGTAGGGCAATAGTATGTCTATGGTCTCATCCTTAAAAATTTTTAACTCTGTTCTCATAGACAAAGTAGAACGCTGCGCTTCTTATACGACGGAAATAGAAGAACCATAGCCTCAAATTAAGGACTAAAGCGAGACTAAAGCATAGAAGTAGTCCTAAAATAAAAAGTCACATCATTGTGTTACGCTACTTACTCAAGTGCAACCATTGAATATGTTAAAAAGAGACCAATATACTGTCTCCACTGGGTCGTATGACTCTTCCGCAACTTGCCCGTAGCTGGGTTCGACTTTTTATTTCTAATTTTCTAAAAATCTAGTGATGGCAAAAATAACTTGTCCTAAATCAAGTCGATACTTTTATACAAGACATGGTTCTTTATTATGGAACTTATTATAACTAATTGAGGAGTAATTGTATGGTATTATAATAACAAGAAAACAAAGACAAAGATAAAAAAACGCTTTATTGCTATAAAATGCAAATAAAAATACAAAATAAAACAAACTGTATAAATATTTAACAGAAAAAGAATAAGGGCAATGGGTGGCCTTATCGCTTCAAGCGATTTCTTCCAGGCAACCCACTACACACAATAAGTTATTTTAATGAATAAAACGGGTGTCCCGATAAAAAATTAATAATACTTACCTATTTCTAAAGATTTTCCGTTCATAGAAAACTCTGTCACATCAGATATTAGCACAGATCTAAAATAATGAGGGTTTTTCAAAGTGACAGAAAAGAAAAAAAAAAGTTTCATATTACGCCGGTAGATGGCGGTGTCTAAAGCAATATAAGAGAAATGGGAGATCGAATATTGACTGAATCTTTGGATTGGATCATTTTCTGCTAAGTATAAATTTTAATTTCACCTACTCCGTCACTGCCTCAGTTAAATTTTAATTTTTATGTTTCATTTTGAGCTATTGAATCATTAATTTCAGCTTGACCTATTGCTCCTGGCAGAGCGCCATCTGGTAGCAGCTTAATAAAACTTGTTTTTTTCTTCTGAGCTGTCAAATTGAAAACCTCTCATTAAAACTAAAAGCTGTGTGCCTATAATAATATGTATATATAAAACAAGTAAAACAAATCTATTTTTGGAAATATTATTAATGTATGATATGCGCTTCTTTCTTTACACACTCATTTTCAATAATCTTGCTCTGCACTCTGCACCTCAAATGTTTGTTTTTGCCTGGGTTGATCTTGATCATCTTTGTGATGGTGTGTTGTGTGTTTAAAAAATCTCTGCTTGTGGTTTTATTTTGAGACCTAAAAATATAATATGTTTTAATTAAAACTAATAAAAGAGAGTAAGTATTATAAAATCTGGGTGTAAACAATTTATACATACGTAAGTAATATCCTGCAGCAACAATGGCGCTTTTTTTTATGACAAAGTGGAATTTTCATGGAATTTTATTTGTTTACAGTCTACAGCATTGGTTTACCCAAATTTACGGTTCATATATTCTGTAGCTTTTTTTATCAAAATATTTTGTGAGGCCTGTAAGTAAGAAAGCAAGAAAAATGTTCTTAAATTATTATATTCAAGACAATAATAATAATAATAATTTATTCAAATATATATTAATTATAGCCTTTGTTTTTTTTTAGAAAACAGGTATCTTAGAGAATATTAACTATTAAGAAGAAAATTATTAATTATTAAGAAGGTGTTGTACCGAAATAATTCAATAAATTTAGGTACGAGTTCGACAAACAGCGTGTAAAATTGATGTTCTTGATAATTTATTAGTCATAATAGTGCCCAGAAGTCTACAATGAAACAAAATGATTTACCGAATGGTAGGTGACCAAAACATCAAGGTTTTGATTCCTTGACGCATTTGATTCACATCCCGGCACTACACAAGAGATTGTTATACATTAAGTTAAACATTCACAATCACAAAACCAATTTATCACACCTTTTTCATAAAAAATAATCATAAAACTTTTGGAGCTGCTACCGATGTTTACAATGTCATATTAAACGTCAAAATAAAACAAACCATAAACAAACCACCAAATATGTAGCAAATTATTGGTTTTTAATTTGGTACGGTAAAAATAAACCAGTGACATCAATAAACCACTTTGATGCCACACGAAGAAAACTTGCAAAGAATTCTTATATTTTATCTGTCTCTAACTAATAGTCTTTTCGCCGTTTAGTAAGGAGCGTAACAATATGAAAATAAAATAACTTTTTATTTTAGCCTGGCTTCTAGCAGTCTAGCGAGCAGTCATCATGTGTATGTGTGTATGTACATATATATGTTGTTGTTGTTGTATGGTTTTGAGTCCAGCTGGATTCAAAAAGGCAAAATAGCAAAAACAAAGACAAGAAAAAGCTAAATGCTGCTCGCGTGCATTCTTAAAAAAAAAAACTTTATTTCAGGCCACCGGCCACACATAGACCACAAAAACCTGAGAAAAGGAATGTACTAGATGGAATCAATTTTAGCAGAAACGGAAAACTACTACTCTTTTGATACCAACCAAACATCATAAGCATGCCAGACATTATGGCAGAACTCTGAAGGGAATTATAAATTTTATTTAAGATCTTACTGTATTGTATACCCAGTGTTCATGCAAATAAATGACTGATTACTGATTACTGACTAAGCGAGACTCATATTTTCTAGTGGTGTAAAAGTAGCTTCCGAGCAGTTTGAGCAGAGAATTTGAAAAATACCTAAATATATCAACAGTGAGGGGTAAAACATCATAATTTTATCGACAGAATATTTATCGACCAGTAATTGATCGATTGGTTATTTAGGCACTATTGAAAAAATAAAACACAGTTGTTTATTTTTAGTTCATGTCTTTTCCATAAACGAGGAACGTCAGCCTACCCTCAACCACATTTCAAATATGCACAGTTTATGTGTGCAAGACGCGGTGAGGTTTAAATAATACAAGCTTATTATATAAAAAAAATACGAATGTTTTATCTTACTACTCTTACTCTTTTGATACTAACCAAACATCATAAGCGAGACTAAGACAGACTCATATTTTCAAGTGGTGTAAAAGTAGCTTCCGAGCAGTTTGAGCAGAGAATTTGAAAGATCGTATTTCGCTGAAAATTAGGGGTTTTCACAAAGAGTTAGGCAACCGCCACAAACCCCGATTGATTTTTATTTCGAGAAATCCTTTCTTAGTGCTCACCTACACTCCCTAAGGAACCTACATGCAAAATTTCAGCCCGCTACGCCTATTAGTTTCGGCTCTGCGTTGTCTGTCAGTCAGTCAGTCAGTCAGTAACGGAAGAGTTTTATATATATATTGATAGTAGATAGAAGATAGAAGATTATCATAAGATTTTAGTGTTATAGTTACATTACTATACCGTGCAGATTAGAAAAAAATGACAAAAAAACATCGACTCTAACGTTGGTCGCGGCACATCACTAAAATCTCGAGAGGGGAGTGTGGTGAGGTCTAGGTGAGGTGCGGTGTGGAGGCGAGCTTGTGCGTGCCCGCCTTTCACGTCTTCTTCAACCCCGCGCTTATTGAACGAGGGGTTTATGTTTTTGACAGTTTTAATGGTTCTAGGAGAGTGCTTATATATGGCACTGTATAGCCAATGTATATAGGTGTAATGTCAACGTCAAATCTGATTGACCTGACTGATTGAATTCGTATAGAACTTGATATTTAACCTGATTGCTAGAGCCTCAGATTAATGAATACCAATAGATCAAACCTTAGTGACGTCACGTGAAGCCAAAGAAATTGTCAAATGTTATCTTATTTCCTTATTATAATCCTACAAAATTTAAGAGTCACTAAAAATCTACGATGGTAACATTAGCAATCCTCTATCCTCTCTATGTCGCGTTATGGTTTCTGGCATTTTCAAAGGTAAACATCGGCAGATATTTTAATTTTTTCAAATAATTTCGTAATTTAATAGTGTATGTATGTTAAACAAAGAAAAGCAATCATTAGGAGAATGTCCTGCATGGAGCGCAATTGCAGATCACTCTATGGAAATAAAGAAAACTTGGACGAAAGAATCAGTTTTCACGCGTGAGTATTTATCCTACAAAATAAACTTAAAAATGATATGAGAATTAGAGACAATACTTCAGAATGCTTATTATAAGTACCCAACGTGATTTCATTCACTTTAGAACAAAAATAAGCCCAAAAATGTAGAATTTAAACAATTCTAATTTGAGGCTATTAGGGCCGTCAAAACATTGTATCGATAATCAAGTCGATGAATGATTAACAAAAACATTTTCTTCCAGGTTTTCGAACGCTGAAAACATCCGCAGGCTCTGGTTTACTGCCACTGATCGCAGGGAAAAGTATATTACAATAAATTTTGGAACTCGGAACTATAAGCCCGAATGCTTTGAGGTTTGCAACTTATTGAGATTTCACTTTAATCTTTCCCAGTGAAACAGAAGTTTCTTTGGTAAGAACAAAATAATAATTACCAAAAAAAATCTAAGCTTCACACTTATCCTGTTATTCAGGCAAAATAATAAAAAAAAAAGTTATTTATTTTGGATAAAGAATCGCACCGCAAGACACAGAAAAGCCCAGAGCGGCCCCTCAGAAGGTGGACAGACGATCTGGTGAAGACTGCAAATACGAATCTGATTTTTGAACCATTTTTGGAATGATATTGATTCGTCAGTTCGTCACCAATGTATATTGAAAAAAAGTTATACAATTTGTTTGTTGAGTGATTTGTTAATTTTTTTTATTTAGCCCTATATGTCCCACTGCTGGGCAAAGGCCTGCTTCTTTTTCCAAGCCTTTATGTAAGTCAATAATAAAATTAGGATAGTAGAACATTATTTTATTCTGTTTCTGAAGAGAGACATTCAAGATCACTGAGGGTTTTATATAAGGTGTTTCTGACAAGGCGGTAATAAATCAAAGGAGGGATCCTGCTCACCACACCTAACAACTTTCCCAAAGCAACATGGTTCGAAATCTCAAAACAAAAATCAGCCGTCCCGTACATTGACCCCGTCAGCTGATCGAACCAATGTATGGAACAGCTGTTTTTTTTTTTTTTGAGATTTAAGATAAGATAATAATTATTTAATGCTCTTATGAAATAATTTACAGAGTTAAGATGTACAAAACATTCATAAACCCCGTAAGGGCACAGCAAAAAAAATTAAAAACTTAAAAATACTAGCTTTTGACCCATGTTGCTTTTGGAAAGTTGTTAGTTATGGTGAGCAGAATCCCTCCTTTGATTTATTAACGCCTTGTCAGAAACACCCAGTATATATTAGCGTACAGTGTCTTTACTCTTGAGACTCATACTCTCATTTATTTTACATTAAAGGTCCTGGCGGATTAACAGCGTTGCGATGTATGTTACGTGAATTAGGAGTACCTACTTAGTGCGCATATTTCTGTGATAAGAAGCTGATCCCGAGCCCTTTCATCGCACAGTACTTACTGCTTTTCTATAAAAATATTATGTATTATATATTTTTACTTAGGTTTTTCTTATGTCAACTGATTTCTATCTGTGCTGTGTGATGCATACTTTTTTTTATCTATCTACCTAAATATAATTCTGACACAAAAAAAACTTAAAAAAAAAAGATAGAAAATCTTTCTGTGATTATTATAAGTTTTAATTTTAGCGTATATCGATATCGATTGAAACTGGATTCAATACAATCCTATTTGTCAGTTTAGTTGAAACGCCGCTCAAAATAGAACCCATCTTCTGTCCTTTTTGATCACATAGTAAGTTTTGTAAGCGTAACCAGAACAGGGAAAATACACAAAAATAGGTTAACTCTATTGTAGCGTAGCGGCGGTTTCCTTACTCTGAGGCTAGAGCCATCATAAGGCAGTCTCTGTAACGACGTAGTGACGGGCCCTCAGGCCATCTGCCTATTGAACCTTCTCTAAAGTCTATCCGTCTTATTCATAAAGATACAGTACATTTTAAGTAGCTCTACTGGAGGTCTACTTCTCTGGTTTGTTGTATGGTAAATACGTGACATCCAGTCTAAATTGACACACGTCAAATAACTAAAATGCTCTTTAACTTTTTATGAATAACAGGGTATGTTTATATCGCCAGTAACAGAACAAGAAGTTCTGAAAATTATTAATAACCTTCCCAATAAAAATAGTGCAGGTATAGATGAGGTATCCTCCAAACTATTTAAAGCATGTACAGTCAAGGACTAGGAGGCCGTAACAGATTTGTCTATGGTTTCGTCAGCCCTACCAACGAAATAACATATCCCTTAACATTACTTATTAATCAGTCTTTTAAACAATGTACTTTTCCTGATGATTTTAAAATTGCTAAAATAAATCCAATACTCAAGAAAGACGGGGACAGTACGGAGCCATCATTTTACAGACCAATAGCAATTCTTCCCACAACTTCAAAAATATTTGGGAAATCCATGACAATCCGCATCTACAATCTTTTAGAAAAATACAACCTTTTTGATAAAAATCAATATGGCTTTCGAAAAAAACGTTCCACTACACTCGCAGTTACTACATACATAAAAGAAGCCTTGGAATGCATTAAAAATAAAAACCATGCAGTTGGACTATTCCTGGACATGTCTAAAGCCTACGATAAGGTTTCTCACAAAATTCTACTGAAACTTAATGGCTTAGGTATTCGCGGCGAAGCTCATGCTTGGCTTAAGTCATATCTGTCAGATCGCAAACAATTTGTTCAAATAAATTACGTTAATAAAGATACTCAAGAGTTGGCAATTGCTTCAAAAGTCAAAACTACTAATTGCTCAATTCCCCAGGGAAGTGTCCTTGGCTGTGTGTTATTTCTAGCGTATATTAATGACTTACCACAAATTTCTAAACCTATGTGTATACTATTTGCAGATGACGTTTCCCTTCTCTTTAAATGACCCAAAAATAACAAATAAATTCATACATACAAGAATCTTTCGAATCATTACAGAACTGGCTCTACGATCACAACCTCGAAGTAAACAAAAAGAAGACAAAAATTTTACAATTGAAACCATTTCAAAAAAAATAATTAGACATCTCAGCAGTTAAAAAAAGTTCTAAGATAAAAAAGTATCCGAATTTAAATTACTAGGTATCACCATAGACTCTGCTTTAAACTGAAAAGCACACAATCTCCTCAATAAAATCTAAATTATCGCAATTTATTTACGCGCTTTGCATACTAAAAAGAAACACCCAAAAAGAGTGCGCGTTATCGGCTTACTATGCTTATGCCTAATACTAAACTAGAAAGGAGACGAAACTCAATGACCATTTATGAAACCCTGAAGACATGGCTTAGGCCTTTTATACTGGGTGTTTCTGACAAGGCGGTAATAAATCAAATGAGGTATTCAGCTCACCGTATCTAACAACTTTCCCAAAGCAACATGGGTCGAAATCTCAAAAAAAATATCAGTTCCATGTTCCATACATTGGTTCGATCAGCTGACGGGGTGAATGTACGGGACAGCTGGTTTTCGTTTTGATATTTCGACCCATGTTGCTTTGGGAAAGTTGTTAGATACGGTGAGCTGAATACCTCATTTGATTTATTACCGCCTTGTCAGAAACACCCTGTATATTGACAAGAAAATTATAAAAATTAATGACATGGCTTTGGCCTTGAAATATCTACTTGATTATGGAAAAACTATGGAAAAACTACACACTGAAGACTTGGCTTTGGCCTTTTTGCACGAAATGCAGTAAATACTTATTGAAGACAAGGCTGTACGGTCTAGTACCATTGCCTTTCCCTAAAGGGATATGAAGTGGAAAAAAAAACACTCCAACTCAACTGTCAATAAAATAGTGTCAATCCAACTATCTAAATCTTTCTTTCTTTCTTACTGTAAACTAAACAGGCGATGAATCATAATACAACTTAAATTTGTTATAAATTCATTTGGAACTATGCCGAAAAACAAAGGAAAAGGAGGTAAAAACAGGAGAAGAGGAAAGAATGAAAACGAGACCGAGAAACGAGAGTTGGTCTTCAAAGAAGATGGCCAGGAGTACGCCCAAGTCACAAAAATGCTCGGTAATGGCCGCTTGGAGGCCATGTGCTTCGATGGCATCAAACGTTTGTGTCATATACGAGGAAAATTGCGAAAAAAGGTGTGGATCAATCAGGGCGATATTATATTAATTGGTTTAAGAGATTACCAAGATGCTAAAGCTGATGTGATTCTCAAGTACACTCCTGATGAAGCGAGAAACCTTAAAACCTATGGAGAATTCCCTGAAACAGTGCGTATTAACGAAACTGTGGTCTATTCAGTGGATGGCCTGGATGAGGATATTGAATTTGGTGATGAAGTTAGTTCAGAGGATGAAGATGATGTAGACGCTATTTAAAACTAGGTCTACTTATTTGTAATTGTTTCAGTAAGTTGTGTAAAGATTATTTCAATGTTTTAAATAAATATTATTGTGATTCTTTTACTTAGCTTTCTAAATTGTTTAGTCCATTGACTTAGCTTCCCATTGTATAACTTATTGTCTTGCTTAGACATTTGTGAAAATAATTGTTCACAGAATTTATGCTCCATTTGATTTTTTGTGATGTATTAACTACCATACAAAAACTAGGATTATCAAAAGAACCCATCTCAAACTATAGGTATTATAAAAAAAAGGATCTGGTCCTTTACAAATGTTGAATGTTTTCTTTAACTTCACTCATTAGAAACCCTAAAGTAAATCTTCTGTATTGTACCATTGTACTATAATTAAAAAAAAAAATTAAATCTGTAAAACTCTTGTTGTTGTTTTATATTTTCTGGCACAATTAAGTTTAGACATTTTGCAATACATAGTAAGCAATCTACTCTACTATATGTATTTAAAAACGAATTTTGGTTCATCAGGCTAAAACTCGAGAGCAGCCAGGCCGAGTTAGCTGGTTTTTGGTTTTGAAATGTTAGTTTTAGTCTAGGGAAGGTTAACCCGTAGAACGATTACCTACCCTCAAACACATTTAAATTATGAAGTTGGCTGGGACAGCTAGTTTTTATAAGGTGCTTTGTAGACTGTCCAAAGGTAGGTAGCCTTTTTGAGGATATAACAAAGTTTTTTTTCAATTGCGAAGTACTAATGGAATCAAAAAACCTCAATACATTATTTAGTTAAAGATAACAATTCCAAAAAAACTGGAATAGCTAGTTCTTCGAAATTACTTACTAAGTTTTGTTGAAACTACCTAGGAATAATGATAATAAAGAAAAATCAAATTTGATTAAAAAGAAATTCAATATTTATTATTCCAATAAAATATATGTATACAGATGTATACTAAACTAACCGATGTGGGTGACTGACATATGACTGTTGCTTTCTCTCAGTATGCTTTATAATATCGAAGCTTTATCTCTGTTCATTCGGTTGTTTGATTTATTTCTCGTATATCCTATAAGTTACAGTTGCAATTTGCAACTCGCTGTCTACATGTGGTTTTCATATTTATTTATACATTTATCAATGGAACTGCATATCATCATCATCATTTCATACGTAGGACGTCCACTGCTGGACATAGGCCTCCCTCAAGGCTCTCCATCTGTACCGATCGCAGGTGGCCTGCATCCAGCGTGGACCCGCAGCCTTGCGCAGATCATCCGTCCATCTGGTCGGTGGACGTCCTACGCTGCGCTTGCCGATCCGTGGTCTCCATTCGAGAACTTTTCGGCCCCAGCGGCCATCTGTTCTGCGGGCGATATGACCTGCCCATTGCCACTTCAACGAGCTTATCCGCTTGGCTATGTCGGTGACCCTGGTTTCTCTGCGTATGTCCTCATTTCTGATTCGATCCCGCAGAGAAATCCCGAGCATAGCCCGCTCCATGGCTCGTTGAGCTACTCGGAGCCTGTTCATAAGCCCTATAGTGAAGCACCACGTTTCAGAACCGTAGGTCATCACTGGCAGCACACATTGGTTAAATACCTTCGTCTTCAGGCACTGAGGAATATTGGACGAGAAGACGTTGCGTAGTTTCCCGAACGCCGCCCATCCGAGCTGGATTCGGCGATTGACCTCCTTCTCGAAGTTGGACCTACCTAATTGGATGGTTTGTCCTAGGTATACGTACTCGTCGACAACTTCGAGAACCGAGTTCTCAACCATAACTGGGGTAGGCAGAACATGGACATTAGACATGACCTTCGTCTTGTCCATGTTCATTTTAAGGCCCACCTGTTGGGAGACTCGGTTGAGGCCTTCGAGCATCGTGCTGAGTTCCTCCATCGACCTTGCCATGACTACGATGTCGTCGGCAAACCGAAGGTGAGTGATGTATTCGCCGTTAATATTGATGCCCTGCCCTTTCCATTCTAGAAGTTTAAAGGCGTCTTCTAAAGTGGCGGTGAAAAGTTTCGTAGATATAACATCTCCCTGTCTCACGCCTCTGTTCAAGGGAATAGCCTTCGAATTCTGTTCCTGTACTCGGACAGACATGGTGGCGTTGCTATACAAACACTTCAGCACTTCGATGTACCGATAGTCAATCCGGCATCGTTGGAGAGACTAGCACCGCCCATGTTTCGACCGAATCAAAGGCCTTCTCATAGTACACAAACGCTAGACATAGCGGCAAGTTATACTCTTCGGTCTTCTGTATAACTTGCCGCAGCGTATGTATGTGGTCTATGGTACTAAAGCCTTTTCGGAAGCCGGCTTGTTCGGGAAGCTGGAAGTCATCAAACCTTCGTTCGAGACGATTGGCGATGATCCTGGAAAACAGCTTAAAAACATAGCTCAAAAGCGAGATGGGCCTATAGATCTTCAAAAGGGTTTTATCGCCCTTCTTAAAGAAAAGCACCACCTCACTTCTGTTCCATGCTTCAGGCGTGGTCCCTTCGAGTAGGACAGAATTAAAGAGCCTCTGAAGGACTTTGAGTACCGGTGTTCCACCCGCTTTCAGAAGCTCTGACGTGATTCCATCCTCACCCGGTGCCTTGTTGTTTTTAAGCAGTTTCAGGGCCATCCTTATCTCGTACAGGCTGATGTCCGGGATATCTTCGGTATAGTGTCCGGTTAGTTTGGCTCTAGGGTCGTTGGCCGCACTAGTAACAGGCTTAGTGACCGAATCGTATAGCTGTCCGTAGAACTTCTCGATTTCCCTCAAAATTTCCGCTTTCGTCGACGCTATACTGCCGTCATCCCTCTTCAGCTTGGTCATTTGGCTTTGCCCAACAGACATATCTCTTGCGAACACTTTGGAGCCTTTATTTCGCTCTATCGTATCCTTAATACGCGCAGTATTAAAGACACGGATATCGTGTCGCAAGGCCTTCGAGATCTGTCTATTGAGCCGCCTATATGACGCATCATCATCGGGAGACTGCAGTCTAAGCAAGCGTCGTTCAGCCATAAGTTTGAGGGTGTCTTCAGGGAGTTTCTGAGTTCTAGCGGTACGGCGAGTCTTAAAGAATTTAGATCCGACCGTATGGACAGTTTTTACGAACCTGTTATTGATCTCGTCCACTGATGCGTCGTCTAGACAATCAAAGCGATTAGAGAGCTCGAGTTGAAAGCTCTCGGGGTTTTCGATCTGAGCGAGGGTAGGACGGAGCGTAGACTTCATCAGGCGGTACCGTGCAAGTTTAACGTTCACATTCAATGTGCCTCTTACTATTCGGTGATCACTGCCGGTTTTTACCCTATGAATCACGGAGACATCATTGAATATCCGTTTCTTGTCGGTCAAGATGAAGTCTATCTCGTTCCTAGAACCACCAGGGCTCATCCAGGTCCATTTACTATGAGGCGGCTTCTGAAAGAAAGAATTCATCATGAAGAGTCCTTCTTTCTCCATGAAATCGGCCAGCCTCTGACCTCTAGGGTTCCGTTGCCCATAACCGAAGTTCCCCACTCTCAACTCATGCTCGCTTCTCTTGCCTAGCTTCGCATTGATGCATATACATGAAGCAATCTTTGGTGACCCACAAGAATATTGCTGCAACTTACGAATTCGTTTGGTTTTACCAACTTAGAATAAAGTGCTGGTGCTTAATGCACTAGGAAGCATAGATAAAGTAGAACGCAGGAAGCCTTTTTTTGATGAAAAGCCTAAGGGTGCATTCACGTACAAAGCTGGTAACATAATATGCGCTTGTTGGAGCTGGTTCGAAAAATGTAAAGAAATAAAAACTTTTTATCAAAAATTAAGCCGCCGAAAAAACGCAGGACTGCATGGTACATATATATCGTTTTTAAAATAATTTAAGAGCCAGTTTACCGCGATTTTAGAGCATTTATTTCTCTGAGACCACGATGCTAGCGCAATTCTTGAAAAAAAAATTATATCTTCTAAACTAAGGCAAATATCAAAAATGTGGCACAGTATGACACTAGATAATCTTGCTTAGTATTTTTTGAGCACAGTAAAGTACTTACCCTCATATTCATAAAAAGTTAAAGAGCAATATAGTTATTTGACGTAAGTATGTCAATTTAGACTGGATGTCACGTATTTACCATACAACAAACCAGAGAAGTAGACCTCCAGTAACGCGACTTAAAATGTACTGTATCTTTATGAATAAGACGGTTAGTCTTTACTTAAAAGAACAAAATTATAAACAGATTGTTGCTTTAAGTGGCCACTTTTATCAACACTTTGTAGCTTTCTTTGGTCTTTAATTTAAAAGCTTTTGTACAACAGTGCCCTAAAAATACTAGGCTTATTATCTAGTGTCATACTGTGCCACATTTTTGATTTGCCTTAGTTAAGAAGATATAATTTTTTTCCGCGAATGGCGCTAGCATCGCTGTAAACTGGCTCGAGGGCTTTGAGGGAGCAAAATTTCAATTAGAATAAATTACTTTTGTCTGATTTTTGAAATGAGGGCGCCACCATCGGTACTACATGGTACTTCGTATCGCATTATCGTATCGTAGTGATCGCAGCCAAACTCCTATTAGTACCCTGCGGCCCCGGGAGGAGCCGCCCCGTTATGTGGGGTTCGCACCCACTATAACCCCGCCGCCGTCGCACCGGTGACCTTCTCGGCTGTAAGCAAGGGTGCCACGGGAGATCTGTTCGAGTTCACAACTCCACGAACCCTTCCAGCATTGGCTGCTGAGCCTCTTCTCGGGGGGACATGGTTGTGCCCCCCCGGAGCGTGGTTATCTGGGCGGTTTTTATTTTTCTTGCATGTTGAAAATCGTAATGTCCACCGACTTTCACCTTTAATACTGTCAGTAATAATATGCAAAGTTGATGCGAATTAAAGCTTTTTGAATAGTAAATTTCATAAGGATTTATTTTTCGTTGATAAATTATGAATAAAACACACGGAATTTTAATTATTAATAAAAATATTATCTTTGACCCCCACTTTTCTCGATGCCCATGCATACCTACCCAATTTTAAAGTTTCATAAAACGTAATATGTATCTCAAATCTTAAATGAAATAATTTGATTTTGCATTGAAATATCATTTAATCATATTTATGATGTATTTTATAGCTATTTTCATAATAAAATATTAAAATAAATCAAATATTGTTTTGTCCACGATTTTCGATCATACCGGAATTCCGCGTAAGTAACGGCAATTTTAGGTGACTTCCAAAAAGAAAACTACCAATTTAACGTTATTTATTTAAAGTAGCAACACTTTTTTGACAGAAAACATCGATATTGTATCCTTTGTTGGGCCCTGTGATTGGCTAGGCCGTTACAAGTGTCATGAGGAGCCAAAAACGAGTTCCGTTTAGTACAGTCCATTTTATCGGTAAAGTATTATTGTTTTTAAACGGAATTCTTTCAAATTGTTCGTCGACTATCAAAGAACAACTACAGTGTTTTAAAATCATCGAACTACGTGTAGTTTTGCTTAAATATTCTGATTTGCGGCTATGAGTATGCTTCCGTAACGTCCGGTAAGTAACGTTATGTACTGGCGGAATAATTTTTGTTATGAACTGGAATCATAAGGTCAAGTCCACACAAAAATATTTTTCCTTTAAATGAATATTTTAACAGTTAATTTGCTTTAAAAATTACTTCGGACTCATAGAACAAATAATGTTGTTGCTTAATGTGATTAATGTAACTTGAAAAGCCAAATTAGATGCCATATTTAGTACTTTATGAAAATTTGAGAAGTGAGTGTATTCAGGTGACTACGCCTTTATGTTCTTGTTAGTAACTAAGATTTCCAGTCACGTAACTATTGAGTTGTGACTAAGTAAAAAAATCTTATTTCTTGTTGTTAATTAATAAGAAAATAAATATTATTTTGATAAATATTGTTGATTATGGAGTGATACACCTTTACTGCTTACTAATATATAGTTTGATAATTAAAACTTAAAAAAATAAACATAAAAATTTGAGACCATTAGATAAGAAACGTTACTAATTGGAGTTATTTTCATTAATATTATGAGAAACTAACAAATGAATATTGTTTTTTTGCATTAATATTGATTTCACTCCCTAGTATTATACGATTTTTACTAAAGAAAATGAAAAATAATGTTTCATTTATTTTTAATCAATTTTTGAAAATGTTACTAATTAGAACTTTCTGTGGCGTGACTCGTGAGTGACCTAAAAAAACTTTTTTTTTGGCCTTAATTATGATTGAAATGTTAAAGAATTACCGTCTTATTCATAAAGATACAGTAGATTTTAAGTAGCGTTACTGGAGGTCTACTTCTCTGGTTTGTTGTATGGTAAATACGTGGCATCCAGTCTAAATTGACACACGTCAAATAACTAAAATGCTCTTTAACTTTTTATGAATAAGAGGGTTAGTATTTTTATACAGTTTATTATATTAACTATTCAAATAATTTAAAAAATAAAACAAAAATATATTTTTTTCCGGTATATTCCGGTTTCGTAACGAGCACCCTTTTTGAAAAGCGCCCATCTATCTCGTCGCGTTCGTCGCTCTTCTTGGGGCTGTTATTGAAGGCGGGGGCCGCGTGCACTTTACGACTCCGAGGTCTCCTCTTAGTCGCCTCTTACGACAGGCAGGGCAGGGGATGGATGCCTCAGTCCTATGTCCTATTCTTTCTTCGGCCCTGTACCTGCAGAGCGTAGTGATCGAAGCCGGACAGTTTGTTGTGTTACTACTAACGCCATCTAGTGGTGTACTGCAAGACCAAAATGGACAAGTTAATGAATTTTCTGTTTTTTTTTCTGTTTAATTTGTCTATGGAATCTAACAAAAATAAGAATGAATAAAATCGGTTTAGCCACAAAACAATAGGGCTGGACAATACATAGTATAAAATAAAGAAAAAATTAAAGTCCCGCGTCTGTCCTTACACAACGGATTTAGATTGTGATGCGTTTTTTTGAAGATACAGTGATTCAAGAGGAACCGGGTCGACTAGGTTGTTATATGTAACTAGGTAGGTATATGTATATCTTTTTCATTCAATTCGATAAAGACAGTAGACATAGAGACATAGGTACTCAGAAATCGTATAGTTATTGCTTTTATATAATAATTTACTAGATTTTGCATGGCTTACCATTTAATATGTTTAAAATAATATGTTCGAATGGTTGTCCGAAAACTGCTTTTATAAAATACAAGAGTATCTTGCGCTTGAAATAATACTTACCTTTAAATTTTCCATATAAATTTAGATATTAGGCTGTACATAAAATAATGCATGATAAAAATAACTAAATTTAAGTAAAATAATTTGCTTGTCAAATGTTTTTATTACTTTACGTGTAAAATTCCATCTTTGTATACCATATTCCTTGCAATTAAATAATTTTGAATTTTTGAATATAGATTAGTTATGTATAGAAACATACTGGCTGTTTGTGTCGTCACGCCACAATGTTTCTGTTTCGTAAAGTTTCGTAATTGGGGCTGGGAGTGAGAAAAAATTGAAAATACAGGGTGGCCCATAAGTCCCTTGAAATGTACAAAAAATCATTAAAAAAAACTAATTACAATATGAAAAATGTTTTTATTTTGAAGTAATCTTAATAAAATGGGAATTATTTTTTGAAAATTACATCGTCTAAATGTAATCCGTTACGATCGCGGCACTCCTGTAAGCGACGTCTAAAATTGTCCATCACTGCGCGGCAAGTAACTTCTGTAAAGCTTGCAATTTCTCGTCGAATATTTTCTTTCAAGACATCGATTGACCGCAGGTTGGTTTCATACACTTTACTCTTAAGATAACCCCATAAGAACTTCGAGAGATAACTTTACTAGGGAAAAGTTGACGAACGACGGGCATAGCGGTGTAAGAGGTATGGGCAGTTGCTCCATCCTGTTGAAACCAGGTCCGCGTATTGAAGCCTGGAAAATTCTGCAACTCTGGTGCAAAAAAGTTCTCGATCATTGCCTCATAGCGCTGCGAATTAACAGTAACCGCGCGACCTTTGCTGTCCTCAAAAAAGTAAGGGCCTATGATGCCATGCGCTGACATTGTGGAAGTGAGCCTCATCAGAGAATAACACGTTATTAAACGATGTACAGCGGTCGAACATTTCATTTGCAAAATTTAGTCTGTGCATAGGGTCAGTATCTTTTAATTCCTGTACTAATTGATTCTTGTAAGGGTGAAGAAGTAAATCTTTCTTTAAAATCCGCTGTAATGAAGTTCTGGATAAGTTTAATGCACTGGAACGTTTACGAGTAGACTGGGTAGGATTTTCACGAATTGACTGTTTCACTACGTCGATGTTTTCTTCCGTGCGTGATGTCCTTGGTCGACCTAACCGTTTTTTATCCAACGTAGAACCACTCTCCTCGAACTTAGTAACCCAGTTCTTAATCTTTTGAATACTTGGAGTATCGTTAAAGTTGCGTACATTGTGATGTTCTCGAAATTTACGCCGCGCAACGGTAGCAGAATTATTGTTGCGATAAAACTCGCGCACACAAAAAGCACGGTCCGCACCAGTGAAACGCTCCATGGCGACCGAATTCCCAAAGACCGTTAGTGCTTCCCCCGCACCCCGCGCGCCATTCTTGCGCACCGTTTGAATTTTATTCGAAATTTAAAATTCAAAGGACTTATGGGCCACCCTGTACTTATACTATTCCACGCGGACGAAGTTGCGGCCATAAACTTTTTATAGATGGCTCGGCTAATGAGAAACTCTGCGCTAGTAAATGCCGGGAATGGCCTGCTCTCGGTCGGCTTGATGACTACGTCGCTGACCGTTAGAATCACAGATCCACCCGGTTGATCTGAAGACGCAGGGGAGTAGATGCCGGGCTGTCACTTCTCCACGCTTTGCGGTCGACTTGATGTCGCCGTCGCTGCCGCAATGGGCGTGCCGATTAGGCGCTCAAGGAGAGGGTGGCAGTGTCCTTTTCAGGACTCTGCCACGCACGATCGCTGGGTGCTGCTGCCAAGGTGGAACGGCTGTAGCACCTGGCGGTCGAGGAAGAAGGAGCGGGGACTTGCAACTGCCACCACCACCGGACCACCGTCGAGGGAGTGACAAGCCCTGCTCCTGCTCGACTGCCGACTGGCGGTCGGAAATTATCGCAATCAGCGTCCCCGAAAACCTACAAAACCCCACCAATATTGATTTTCCTCAGTTAATTTAAAAATAGTTGGCCATATTGGCATAAAAAGCTTATTTGAGGGTCGAGTTTTTACCTTTTTCTTCTTAGGTCTTCCATATTATGTATTAGATGATATACCTACTAAATCCTTAAAACATGTTTTTATACCCTAAAAAAGTTCTTCAAAAATATTTTTTGTATGCAAAAATAAAATACCAAAAATACTGTATGATAAAATAAAATATTGGTATTATACATGATCATTTGGTACTAAACCGTATTTTTACATCTCGTTTCCTTATACGATATCGAACATAGGCCTATGTTTTTGAAATATTCTGCTAATAAAAATCCTGGCTGAATTTCCTGACAAAATGCCACTGAAAAAATTACCTTTGCTAAAATTAAAATTGCATTTGAGAGGGCTAAAAAACTCATATTATTAAATGTTGTTTGAGTATTTTTTATTTAAATTACCATTAAATTAGCATTAAAAGAAACATCCTAATGCTTGAACATTTGAATTAAACTTAAAAATGGTTCTCAAGGTGACGACATTATGAAAAAAAAAACTAAAAATTTGATTTGAAACGGCTAAAATTATTAGTAATGTATTAACTATGATATTTTTTTTTATAACGTGATGCTCGGGGGAGCGTCGGGGGTATTTGGGGCTCGCACCCACTAAAACCCCCCGGCGGCCGTCTTGGCGCTTTTGGGAAGGACCCCGGGAACTATAAATTATTGGCGTCCGAAGTTCTTCCCACGCTCACCTGCTATCAGCTTCGTGCTCTGGGAGGGTATGTTGTTCCCTCCCCGGCTCGCCTTTGGAGCTGCGGCGGCTCAGTGCAACAAGCTGTGCCGCCGCCCATCTTGGGGATGTTGATGAGTGTGACGGGCCCCCGCTCTTCACACCAACGACCCCAAAGACCCCTATTAGTCGCCTCTTACGACAGGCAGGGTATACCGTAGATAGACCTATTATTACGCCCGGACCTACAGGGCTTAATGTATTACCTACTATCACCTACTGAAAGTAAATTTTTCAGAAACCATGTCTCCATGTCTATAGTAGAAGTAGATAGTATAATTATACAGGGTCACTTTTTTATCGTGCCGGAAATTTTCAGGACAGTCTTTGCATGATATATCGAGCCATTTACCGCCAACTTATCGTAAGCAACATTTAAAAGTTAGACCGGTCTAACTCGCCAATTTGTATGACGAATTAGTGATTTAAACCTAGTCTAAAGATTTAGACCAGGTTTAACTGTTTTTGTGGTACAGCCATAACGGACGTAGCTGCATTTAAATTTCCCGCCAATATATAACCAATGGCATGTTCTCGAAAAAGTGAATTTTATCGCAAACAACACTATTATCTATAAATTAACGTAAGCAACAGCGAGAATTTAATCGTAAATTACATTTACACCATAATCTGTAATCGTAAGCGACCGCACTTGTTATCGCAAGCGACACAGTACATCACTATTGAGTCGTTTACAACAAAAGCACGTTGCAATAGTCATTATGGTGAAAGTAATGATGCCACAACTACCCTTCTGCACTGTTTTTTCTTTAAAAATTCAAAATATTAGTTACTAGAGTCGGTTCTTAGTCAAAAACAAAATTACACTTGTCATACAACAGTCCTTATGTTGTGTAAGTGATTGAAAATAAAAAATCTTTTTATAGCCTTTCAGTATGTATACTCTAAGCTTTCAGTACTTACAGCAAGATTATTGTAAGCGCCATAAAAACCTTGTTTTTTTTTTTTTTTTAATGCTCCATCGGCGTATTAAAAAAAATACTAATCTAAGTCGGCGGTAATGGCTCGATATGGCTCGAAAAAAAAAGGCCTTTTTTTTTAATTAAAAAAAAACTTATCCACCGATGGACCCTTGTTCACCCCCCTGAGCATTGCCCTTTACCCCCTGTCTCGTCTGGCACCAGCTAACCCACTGTAGGTCATTGCTCTGATGCTGCACATAATTTTTAAGTTTTTTTTACAAAAACTTTCGAAGGACCTCAAGTGAGCATGATTCATTATTTTTTAATTTTGTTTTCAGGAATCTGTCCTGTATAACTATTCCTCCCGTGTGTTTTATTTTCCTCCTCAATAAAAAAGTAACTGTAATACTATGTAATACATACATATTATGTACAGTAGAAAGATAAATAAATTAAAATGTCAAACGCGTAACGCGCGTTTGTATCATTGCGAACCCAGGGCTATATAAGGCTCAGTGCCTGCCTCTCTTACCATTACCAACAGGTTAGGTGATAGAGTAGGTATATAAAAAAAACGTTTCTCACACTTATAAATTTTACAAATACATATTCTACCTGGCCGTACTTTGTACCTAGTCATTTGCAAAACATTCCAGTCGCGTAGGCGGGCATAAGAACTGCAAGGGAAGCGAACATTAACCCTTCTGCTCTGCAGTTCATTCGCCGTCTGGCCTCACCCCCTCAACCTCCCGGGAGGGTGCAGAGCAGACGCACGCCCGCATCGCGCTACCCTGGGTTGGGTACTGCAGCAAGACAGCACAGCTTGTATTGTATAGGTACCATACCAACCATCCTACTTTTTTAGAGATTAGGTATTCTGTACCGTAACTGTAGTCCAACAGGGACCTTGAGTTTTGCTATGCTTTGTCTGTCTTTGATTCTTGTCTGTCTCAGTATCCGTCATATTCCTATGAAACTAAGTTAAGTATCTACCTAATTAACATGGTTGAAATTTTGAACATATCCTAATAGTGTAATTTGAAACCAAAATCTTTGAGATCTTCAGACAGATTTTATTTGTTTAACGCTGGTTCCGTAACCACGTGTTTTAAACCAACTTCAAAAAAGGAGATTATCAGTTTGACCTGTATGTATGTATGTTTATATGTATGTATGTATGTTTGTCCGCGATTATCTCGCGTTTGCCTTAACCGATTTTGATGCTGTTTTCAGGTAAGTATTTGATACATTCAGGAGAAGGTTTTAGTACCTATTTTAACCGACTTCGAAATAGAGAAAGTGCTCAGTTGAAGAATGTGTCAGTTTATTGAAGGCGGGTTTCTTTTTTGTAAAAAAGAAATTATGTGTAAGAATAAGAATAAGTACTTTAAGAGCCAGGTTGCCGCGATGCTAGCGCCATTCTCGAAAAAAAAAAAGTCCTTACTAAGGCAAATTAAAAAATGTGGCACAGTATGACACTAGATAATCTTGCTTAGTATTTTTTGAGCACATTAAAGTAGTCCTAACTTAAGAGCCAGATTACCGCGATGCTAGCGCCATTCGCGAAAATTTTTATATCTTCTAAACAAAAGCAATCAAAAATGTGGCACAGTATGACACTAGATAATGTAGCCTAGTATTTTTAGGGCACTGTTGTATAGCTTTTGATTTAAAGACCAGAGAAAGCTACAAAGTGTTGATAAAAGTGGCCACTTTTAGCAACAATCTGTGTATAATTTTGTTCTTTTAAGTTAGGACTACTTTACTGTGCTCAAAAAATACTAAACAAGATTATGTAGTGTCATAATGTGCCACATTTTTGATATTTGCCTTAGTTTAGAAGTAATAAAAAAAATTCGCGAATGGCGCTAGCATCGCTGTAAACTGGCTCTTAATTACTTGTTACAGGGGCGAACGGGTTCGCGTGACGCGATACTAGCGCCATTTAGATAAATAATTAATATCTTCTAAACCATGGCCGAAATAAAAAATATGCGTTAATGATGCCCTAGATAATCTTGCTTAGAATTTTTAAGGCCCTGTTGTGTACTTTCAGGTTTAAAATCTAAGATATATACTGTTTGTAGCCTAAAGTGCCAACTTTCAGTCTCATAAGCGTATATTTCCAAGATCATTAGCCTTAAAGCTACCCAACATAGCATTAAAATTCTAAGCCAGATCTATGGCTAGGGCATCATTATACTCTTATAATATAATCTTATAACTTTATAATAGCCTAGTTCTTACTTAGCCTAAAGTACAACGTGGCCGGGCTTCCACCATTGCAACATCATTTGATAACTAGACATTTGCAAATTTGTATTAAATTTATTAAATGTATAATAATAATTAATTCGGTTATAATGACTCTATTTATAACCGAAATAGTAATTATGTATAATTACCAACGCACGCGGTAAATGTGATAAATTATTCACATTGACCGGTAATTTTGCATAATTTACATGCAACAAAGGTAAATATTGACACAAGCTTTGAATAACCAAAATTTTTAATTAAAAAAAACCCTGACCGAGTCAGACACCCTCATCAACTAAACTAGAACTAGAGCTGATCATCTTCAAAAGGTCATGGTTAACTTACCATAACCTTCCAATATCATTGAAGAAACACGTTCAAAAATTTAAAATCGTTAGGACATTTGAAAGGTACGTCCCCCCATCCACACAGCATCTGAAGATGATCAGCTCTTAAAGAGTGAATGAGGGGATCTAACTTCCTTTCAGAGGACCTATTGATTTTAATTTTTTCACCGTATTACTTCAATGATATTGAAAGAATATGGTAAGGTAACTATCACCTGATCAGTCGTTTCAAGATGATCAACTCTTAAATAGTGGATGAGTGGATCTAACTATACTAATGTTCTTCTTGTGTGCTTATTCATAATTAATAAAAACCAACCTTAAGGGTAGGAAAATAGGGGTGACTTTTTGGTCAGTGTGACTTTATGCACCCACATCACAGGTTGCACTGAAAAGCATAAAATAATAATCTTGAAGTAATATAGGGTTACCAAGTAATTTTGAGTCGTTCAAGTACAACAAACAGTTGTACTTGAAAGTCTTGAAACGGAACATTTGAAATACTTAATAATCAATATATATAAAACTCTTCCGTTACTGACTGACTGACTGACTGACTGACTGACTGACTGACTGACTGACTGACTGACTGACTGACTGACTGACTGACTGACTGACTGACAGACAACGCAGAGCCGAAACTACTGGGCGTAGCGGGCTGAAATTTTGCATGTAGGTTCCTTAGGGAGTGTAGGTGAGCACTAAGAAGGGATTTCCCGAAATTCCCACGGGAACGAAAAAAAACGGGAATTTTGTGTTTATGAGAAATCTGCGCGGGAAAAACCGCGGGGCAGCCTCTAGTAAATAGATAAAAAGCCTTACTTTAGAAGATTTTTTTTTTTGCGATTGCGCTAGTGTCGCCGTGATTGCCCAATCGTGATATATATCGTCGTATACACTTTCGCAATTGGCCACCAGGAGGCGTTCTAATCAGCACCCGGCCGCCTGGAGAGGCACGAAGAGACTACGCATCAATTGACGTCATTTACAATGCGTGGCTTGCTCGAATAGGTGCTGTCAACGTGGACTTACTTTAATCCATTGCAGTACACGAAAATTTACCCACGATTCGCCCGTTCCGTCCCACCTCCCGCAGTGAAGCTACGCCATGCACGCACGCCACGCTACAGTAGATAAGTCGTGGTCGTGGGTCATATTCATATTTAATATACGATATAATATTAACGTATCTGCGTAGTCTGTGATGAGCTTGATACTGGCTGCATTCACTCACAGTCAGTGTTTTGACTCTATACTCGCTCAAGATTCATCTCGGATAAGTCGTTCTCGAGTACACTGCTTCACTGTCTAATCTAAACTCGACTGTGTAGGAATTCTAATTTAGAGCGGAGAACGATTTTAAATTACATTTTGACACTTTGGCCTGCTACTCCGATCTCCGAGTCGACTGAGTGTCAGCCAAGTATTACATACTAAAGGCTGCCCCGCGGATTTTCCCGCGCAGATTTTTCATAAACACAAAACTCCCGTTTTTTTCCGTTCCCGTGGGAATTTCGGGAAATCCCTTCTTAGTGCTCACCTACACTCCCCAAGGAACCCACGTGCCAATTTTCAGCTTTCTACGCCCAGTAGTTTGGGCTCTGCGTTGTCTGTCAGTCAGTCAGTCAGTAACGGAAGAGTTTTATATATATTGATAATAAATTAGTCTACTATCAATATCAATACTCAATACATAGTATAAAATAAAGTCGCTTCCCGCGTCTGTCCCTATGTATGCTTATATCTTTAAAAATATTTTGATGCGGTTTTTTTAAGAGGGAGGTTTATAAATACAACACATGCACAAAATACTAATAGGTAAGGCGGTACGTAGTTCGCCGGGTCGACTAGTTTATTATATAAAAATAATATAATTTATGTTTTACTAAGTTGTAAACCTTGTACCTACGAGTATTACACCCACACACCTTATTATTATTATTTTGTTGTGTATCTAAGGGAAGAATAAAGATACTTGGTTTTGTAATATTAGGGTCAGGGTACTGGGTAAGGGGTACGGCGCGTGCGCGCTAACGGGTCAAGGTTATCAGCCCTGGAAGATTTCCGCTGGAGTCGTTGACCGAAAATGTTTATCAGGGTTGAGAAGGGATCGATGTAGCCATGCCCTTCGTGCCCTTCACCATGCTCTGACCGCGCATGTGGCACGTGTACTAATGTGCGTGGGCGAATTTTCATACCGATCTTCCTTTTATTAAATTATTATATACAATTATAAAGGAAATAAATTTTCACATAACGTTTTGACGTTTGTGGTTGCCTTGTGCCAAACGGAAAGACGACATAATATTGCTTACTTAATTACTTATACTTACTTATGGGATTGTTCTTCAAATTAAAATTTATTATTTATAAGTAGGTATACAAAGCTACATAAAGCAACTGCTATAATTTAAATTGATTAAACCAACATAAAAAATAGTAAGTAGTGGATCTCTATTCGTTTTTATTAAAATATTGGATAATTACTTACCAATGTGCACGAATGGTTCATAATTTGCCATTATTTATAATAATATTATTATGCCTAAATAATTAAAGCTTGACATATAAGTGGGTTTTTGCTGCTGCAAAACAGCGGTCACGGTCGAGGACGCGGCCTTGACACGCGCCGCACAGTTTCTGAGCCCCTAGCGCCTAGCGAGTCAGCTCGGTATTATATACTCTGTGCCGGGATCTAATCTAATGGTGACCCCACCGTATAGCTTTGTTTAGAGTTTGATTGATGCCAGTGCCAGGCCCATTATCAGATTCCAATATTATTTAGATAACCTAAAGCCAATCGTGAAAAAAAAACTAAACAATTTCCAATATAAATAACCAAAATTAAAATTTAAAACCCCCCCCGAGTCAGATCCCCTCATCAGCTAAACTAAAACTAAAGTTAATCATCTTCAAAAGATCATGGTTACCTTACCATATTGCTGCTTGCTTGACTGCTCCGTAGCTCAGTTGGCAGTGATGTGGACTGAGTAAGCGTGTGCACCTGATTTAGATTCCCATTATGATGAATATCGATGTTTGTTTCCGGTCTGATGTAATGTTCGTCTCTGTATATGTTTCGGGCACCCTCTAGATACAGGTTCTTTCTAGTTAAGGACTCTTGAGTGTGATGTGTTATTATTATTATTATGTTTCTCAATACTCTTCGGTATCACAGAATTTTTATTATTATATAGTTTCAATATCATTGAAGGGACACTCTACCAAATTTAAAAACATATTTAAGAGCTCATCATCTTCAAATTGCTGATAAGATCTTGGTCCCCTTTAACCTAAAACCTAAGTTACAAACCATGGTTTAGTTGTTTGGTAATAAACTTTTATTTTATTGAAGACTAGTTGACCCGGCGAACTTCGTACCGCCTAACCTATTTTGTGCTTGTATTATACTTATAAACCTTCCTCTTGAATCACTATATCTATTAAAAAAACGAATCAAAATCCGATGCATAGTTTTTAAAAATATAAGCATACATAGGGACAGGCGCGGGAAGTGACTTTGTTTTATACTATGTATTGATATTGATATTAAATATTTACTTGGCAAAAATTGGCATAGCATAAAACGGTTGAGGAATGGTTTGTCAAAAAGACAAAAAATATTTATTCATTATTGGATACAAGTATCACTTATCGTCATTATTACATCACCTCATCACACTCAGAGCCCCTGACTAGGTAGAACCTGTATCTTGGGTGCCCGAAACATATACAGAGACGAACAGTACACCCAGATCGTGAAACATAAACATCGATATTCATCATATCAATATTCGCCCCGCCGGGAATCGAACCCCGGTGCACCCCGCTTTTCAGTCAACATCACTGCCAACTGAGCTACGGAGCAGTCAACTTATTGTTGGTCAATTAGACTAATTATTCTAATTGGTATTGATACCTTATTTTTTAGCTAGTTCAGGGGTGCCCACTCAACGAATCTTGCAAACAAATGTTTGGATTTTTTTTAGGCGGGGAATCTCCTGACGAGTACCCTGCAGCCCCGGGGGAAGCCGAAGGATTATGTGGGGTTCGCTCTCACTAAAACCCCGCCCGTGTCCACCTTGGGTGGCCTGGCCTTACGAAAATGGTCGCCTGGAGACGCCACCAAACGAGCTCTGTCAATGATTCTACTTTATTTCGCAATGATTTTACAATATAGAGAAGAAAGGATAACTCTACTTTTACAATTTATCTCTTTTTTAAAGTTTTACTTACATCATAGGTTCGTGGCAAAATACAAAAAAAATGGGATAAGGTGTCTAATATAGTCATAAGCAATATCATTCAGATAACTAAACGCTCACCCTCGATTCGCAAAAGAAAAGAAAAAAAAAGAAAAAAAAGAGCGCAGAACAGAGAAGTCTGGAGGAAGACTGTTGAGGCCCTATGCTCCCCGAGGAGTTAAAGGATTAATCATCATCATCATCATCACCCTCGATACACGCTCTTTACGGATCTAGATCTACTGCCAGTAACTATGTAAGTACCTATAACTAACTAAACATAAAAAAAAACAGGTTAGTAGTTACTTTTAATACCTAATACTTAGTAGGTACCTATTACAAAAGTCACATTCGATCAAATCGATGTTTACGTTCAGTTTATTTTCTAATAATAAATTAATATATTAATTAATTTAAATTTAGTTTTATAAACAGTAGTTTTTCCATATTGTCATAAGTCAATGTATATAACTTTTTTCTTTTTGAGCTCATAACGGTCAACTTGATTATTTTGTTGTCAACTTGATTCCTTATAAATTCCTATAGGTATATACTTTGTAGATGGTTTAAACGGAGGGTCGTACAGTGTGCGTAGCCTTACCTACGGTATTATATTATTTCGTTCTGGCAAATAAACTTTTATTTTTATTTTATTTATTATTATTGCCCATTTTGGTCTTGCACTACACCAACGTGATTTAAGGACAAAGAAGTCCAAAATTTAGAAAGGGGCACAGGGCAGAGGTCTTTGTCCTGTCGATGTCGTGGAAAAGTTTAAGCTAATAACAAATATCGCTCATAATTTTGTATGAAATATAGACGAAATTCGTATACACTACTACTACGACTAAAATTAACCTGACACTCTGTTGTGTGGTTTCTTTTTATACGTATGTACCTACATAAAAATTTGAAGCGTTGCGTTGCGGCGGCGGGCGGCACCGCGCCGGATACGTTCCCTCTGCTGGCCGCGGGCTGCGCCGGGGGCTGCGGGGCGCGCGGGACGGGTTGGGGTTCGGGACGTTGACTGTCTGGGTCTTGCTTGTGTTATCTGCAGTTGCCCTTTAAGTCCGATGCACCGTAGCCCTCCTTCAACCCCCTATCCCTGTCGGCTTCCCTTTTGAATTTTGCAACTCCCCTCTCCACAGGTTTGCAGCAGGTTCCACGAGACAATCCATTGACCTGCAATTTTTTTTAAACCTAAATAATTTGAACTCCCGTTCATTGATCTGTTCTGATAGTAAATACTAAAATTAAAAACGCTTCACGCTCAGATCAGATCTCCCAACTAGGTAGATAGAACTAAGGGCTAAGGGTCAAGTCAAGTATTCGATGACAATGACAGCATTCGAAAACCATTGCTGCTTTCTATGAACCAAAATGATCCACGATTCGGCTCGGAATTAAAATATAGATCCCATCTGATACTTAATTAATTTTTTATCCCATCCATTTGAAAAGTAGACTTTTTTATCACTGTTCTCAGGTCGTAAAGTTCCTCATTATTCACATGCGGTTTGTAGCCGGTCAATAATGAATTGCCATACATTCATTATTGACCTCTGGGCAATTATGATGTACTTATTGTATTATAGTTACGAAAATGAATGATTGAAGTGAAGTGGGATTGAAAACAAGCTAGCTGATTAGGTCAGCAAAATTAGGTAGGTACATAGGTGCTTCTTTTTGATATGTAAATTTTCTCGTCAGATGGAATAAAATGCAGTATATACAACATGGGGGTAAAGTTATTCTGCCTCGGGTGAGGTTAAAATCCTCGCTTGTTCAAGTTTCAAGTCATTATTATCAATCATCATCATCAATCAATACATAGTATAAAATAAAGTCGCTTCCCGCGTCTGTCCCTATGTATGCTTATATCTTTAAAAATAAGCAACGGATTATGATGCGGCTTTCTTTAATAGATAGAGTGATTCAAGAGGAAGGTTTATAAGTAAAATACATGCACAAAATAGTTATAGGTTAGGCGGTGCGAAGTTCGCCGGGTCGACTAGTATCATATAAACTCTTGAAACTCTCTCTGCGCTCGGGTTTTAACAGATCACCCTCGTACATAATACATCACCTTACACCCATGTTGAATAAACTTCTATTAAAGTTTTATTGTTATACAGTACAGAAGTTAAGAGTTGTACTACTAGGAGAGGTATTGGGTGACTGTTCCTGGTAATACAGTTAGGCTGTTATTGAAGTAATTTCTTCCGAAGGCTGTAGCTGCGTGGAGTCGAGGTTGGGGCCTTGGGCGCGGGTGCGACCTTGGGCAGGCGTCCTTACTCCGTGTCAACGACAGAGCCTTGAAATATGAATCTCGCGCTCGCGCTGGGAGCTGCGCAACCTCATTAAATAATTTTCCTACCTATTCCTAAGCATTAATATTAATAAAAGTTCCTTATATGTAAATTATTTAATGTTGATAAGTTTTTAATATATCTTATCCCAATTCATCTGTATAGAAATAAGAACACAACTGTTAGTGAAACCATGTATATTGTAGTATTAGAATTCCCGGGATAGAAACGGAATTTTACAAATTTATGAAACAGAATTAAGAGTTTTATATATATTGATGATAGCACCACATAAGTTAAAGAAGGCAACAAGGTAGGTTACATTTTCAGATGTTTTGCGTAACTTTATTTATTTATGTCGTAAGTAAGATACCTACGTTGGTATTGTAATTTGCGTGATTCACTTTCTTTCAGTGGGGGCTGCAAGCGCCACGTCAATGCTTTATTGTTTATTAAAACAGATGCTCTTTGAAGTACTTACACTTTTAAACTAGAGATTGTGTTGTTAGGGCGGTGATGAAGGCTAGGAGGGTGTGGGGAGAGGTCGGGGGCCGAGGGCGACGACTGCCACCTGAAGGCCGACTTTCAGATACCCTTGCAAGGGCATTACACCGATGCAGCCGTCGAAGAGGACTGAACCGAACACCCGAGACGAGAGAGAGACGGATCGCAACTTTCAGGGTTTTGTTTTTAATGCAATGGATGAATTTAGTTTTTTTGGAAAATCGTTATTGTTAAGATAAATCCATATTATGTTTTATCAGATTTTCTTTATTTTAGCAGGAGTTACTTACACACATCGGTGCCTGAAATGTTATTAAAAAAAGTTTTGATTTAATTTTATAAACTTGTTCTTATCTATTGGCCTTGATAATTGTGGTACGAAACCTAATAATAATACCACAGACAAGTGCATATTGATCGCGAGGGTCGAGTCCAGACGGCCAGACTGAGGCGCAGTAGTGCACTGTGTGGCGCATGCGTATCACACGCTGAGTTTATTGTATATAGGTATTATACTGGGATTTCAACTTTTTAACCGACTTCAAAAAAGGAGGTTATTAGTTTGACCTGTGTGTATGTTTATCCGCGATTACCTGGCGTTTGGCTGAGACGATTTTGATGCAGCTTTTAGAAAAGTATTTGTTACATTCAGGAAAAGGTTTTAGTTACTATTTTAACCGATTCCTAAGTCCTCAGTAAATAAATGTGTCAGTTTAGAAGACGGGTTCCTTTTTTTGTAATGTTTTTATAAACACTGTGCTAATTTCTATTTTTTTTTACTATACCTACCTACAAATTTTTAGATTGTGTTTTGACATTTCAAATTACTAAAAAAAAATATAAAAAACATCTGTTACACGCAAATTAACTCAATGGTTACGGTCTGTAAAAACGGAACTATTGTCAAATGCAACATCAATAAGTATTATAATTGCAGAATAATAATAAAACAACATTGTTTTTAGTATATAAATATATATTTGTTTCATCTATTACCGTTGCCGCACTTGAAATTTAGAGGCAGGTACTCTTTCTGTTACGAAAACTGGGCGGGCGGGGCGGTCGGCGGCGGCACTGGTGGCAGCACGCGGCGTAGTGGGGCGGGCGGTGCGTGTCCTAGTGAAGTGATGCCTATTGCCTATCCAATAGACTTTCACTCAACTTACATTCGTCTCGGCATTACATGTTTAAGCTAAATAAACTATTGTAATATACAAATTACAAAATTTACAAATTCTTGAACTGTAGAAGGCATTGACCTGAAAGTACTTACTTAATATTAACTTAATAATATCTTTTAAAATAAATAATTCAGATGTTTCTTTGCTCATTAATAGTTTTTAGCAACCTTTAAGCATGTTAAGTTTTTTTGGTAGAGGACTTGCGCCTCCCTACTGCTTTGTATCGTATCTGCTGTGTTCTCTTGTTTAGGATTGTAGTTAGCTCGAAACTAATTTATAATATGTGAATTCTAATGTCTTTGTCTACGATCTGTTTTTTGAGAACCTTAAATAAATAAATAAATATAAAAAATGCAAAAGAATATACTTTATAAATAACTTCAAATTCAATAAAAAAATTTTTTATTCATTATTTTAAATTATTTAACGTAAGCTTGATAGTTAATTTCAATAACACATAGAAGGAAAAGTTCGAAATTTCATGTAGGTATGTTTAATTCAATGAATAAAATAATACCTAACATAGCTAGTAGTATATAGCTAGGTATAGCGGCTGGTTTCGCGAAAACACTCAGTGCAGTCGCTCCGGCTGACTTGGTGGCATTGACCTCGAACACCCGCCGCCTGCACCCTCTGCCCCGCGCTCCCCCGCGCTCCCCCGCGCTCCCCCGCACTCCCCCGCACTCCCTTGCGCTACCCCTACTAATCCACCCCGAAACTTGTTTCTTCAAAAAATAATAATTTTCATATAAAACTACTTAATCGCTTTTAGCAATAAGGTCGCCTATTGTCACTTTACTTTTATACTGTCTCCGCCGAGACAGTATTTGTTATAGGCAACATTTGTTATAGTAGATAATATTCTATTTGACTAAACTTCAATTTATTAATTATTTAATTTAAATAATATTATAAACGTGTTTCGAGTATTTTATTATATAATTCTTAAAATCGTAAGTAATGTTCATATTAATTATTTTGAATGTATCATTTTGCTTAACTAGCCTTCAATCATTCTCAATATTCTGTCAAATTACTTGTCTTTTACTTGTCATTCACACATTCATACTCTTGTACTTGCTTTGAGTTGCTCGTTACACGATTAACGTTGTAAAATAAATTTATAAATCTTAAAACATCCTTCTTTCCTTTTAATATTTGTTCCTGCTGGGACATATACAAATTGTTAAATATGAAGCCTGTTGCTGAAAAATATTTGTATTATATAATACATTAGCTCTTATTGCTGTATTAATGTTACAAACTGAGAAAACATCAGATAAAATAATATATAATTATAAGCGCTGATAGCGTTTATAAATTCGTGTTTTATCACAGTCAGAGTGCGACAGTGCGAGTGCGGGATGTGTGATGATTAGAGTTGATAGGGAGATGTCGTGTCGGTGGTCGGGGCCATGCACTATCTTGTAGATTGTTATCAGAAGGTGGCGATAGAGGCCACGGTGCGTGCCAGACCGGCCGCGCTGTGGGCTTCGGCTATCCGTACGCGGAAGCGATAATAATGTTACATTATCACATTACTGACCATATTTCAACAAATTTTTAATAGGTAGGTACCTAAGCAAACGTTCTTAAATGTGTTCTTTAAAATAATATCCTTTATATTTTTTACAAAGTGCAAATGATGATAGCGATGACGTTCTGAAGGAATCAACGATCAAAACTACCTCGGGGAACAGGAGAGATCGATACAATTTCAGGATAAGGATTGTTATTGAAAACTTTCGGGAATGTAACAAAAACATTTTTATTTTCAGCTCAAACTGCTTCGAATAGAAACTTTTATTTTGTGAAGGGCCCAAAACTTGCAATTTAGTTGCCTTATGGCTGAAGAAATAATAAATACACCAGAGAAAAAAGACATTTCCAAAATACCTCCAGTCCATAACGAAAAAAAAAACATTGCCATAATTAAAATGAATAAACCGCAGACGAAGCTGCGAGCAAAAGCTAGTTGTTGTATAAGTTCTAGGTATGTAAGTATATACATTTTGTATAAGTTTACACAACTTATATTCCGTTCTTTCATGTAAGTATTTTAACTAATATTACTACATATAATTATAATATCTGAGCCTAGGTATTTTTTAATAAACTAGGCTGTTTCTAACAAAAACAACGGACCGAAACAAATTACATTCGGAGGTATAGTGCGGAATCCGTAGCTACGCCTCGCGGAATTAAAAGTTTAAGAGTTGAACGATCAAACAAGTTTTACTAGGAGCAGTGCACCGATAAAGGTCATAGAGTGATAGTTTATATGTTTGGGCGCAGCTAATGCCTGGTGGTGGTTGCAGTGGCGCCGAAGGGCGGCGGTACTGCGGCCGGGCGGTGCACCGGCGGCACCTGCGGGCCGGGGCGGCTGGGGCGGCTGCGGGGCGCCCCGAGCCCTGCCGCCCTGATGCAGATTCACTTTCGTCCGGCCACGACCCGACCGCCTGCCTGCCAGTCAGGGAAAGTTGGCCGCAGCGAGCGGACGAGTCTCGCGAGCGGCGCGGAGCCGCGCACGCACGTACATACCTATTACAGGACCGAGTACCCTCGCGACCTACAATACGTATTAACCTGAAATATTCTTGTGAAATGTCTTAAATGTTTTAATAACTGCGAGATTGTTCATGAAGTGAAATTCTGATGTGAAGAAACTTAATTCAGTCGTATGAGAAAATAAGAACTTTAAAGCGTGTTTGCCTAAAAAGTTTTCTGAAACTTTTCCGAGCATTGGAACTGGTCAGTGTTTTTGGTAAGACTCGCGTACAGAACAATGCAGTGTTTTTCAAAACTAACCCCGAAGGTCGAGCCACAGGAAGGAATGTTTGAGGGCGAGCTGATGCTCGGTCCGCGGCGGCTGGAACTCCCGGCGCCGCCTGGCAAGGAGTACCGCGCACCCGCGCTGCCGCCCTCGCTGCTGCCCGCGCCGCCGCCGCCACCGCACCTCTCCGTCATCCAGTGCATGCGCCCGCCGCCGCCACCGCCGCCGCCCAGAGTGCACAAGCCGACTGTCTTCGAAGAGCCCTCCAGCTCAATCCCAGATCTAGGTAAGTGCTTTTTATTTATTAAAATCAAATGGCAGAATGGAACTCCAGCGAAACTGATGTAAAATTAATGTACCTAATATTTTTTTGTTGAGTTATACTAACAACGGGTATGACGAAATAATTCGTATCAACATCAAGCAAGATTTTTGCTTATTACACGTTCAATATTGTCATACAGTATAGGATAGATGGTACGTGGTTCTATCTTCAATATACCGACCGATACTAAATTATGGTCTCCATAGTAACCCGCACCCTCCGTGTCTCTTCCCGTCCCGCGAACTTGACCTTGAACAAAATTGAGGATAACGGATTTTCCTCAACATTTGTATAGCAGGAGTAAGCTATGGAAAGGAAGTAGGACGCTTTAAATATCCTACTTTTAAAAAAAGACTCTTTGGGCTAAATTTAAAGTTTTGAAGGTGTTTTAAATCAAAGAATTCTCTTAAACTAGAGGAGGTAAAGATCTGAAATTTTAATATATAACCTTTTGGAGGATATAAAGTTTTCATAATTGACAAGTGGTATCAAAAAATCTCGATTTGTCAAATATATATAACCATTCCAAAAAAACGAAAATAATCTTCGAAATAACTTTATAGCTTTTATTGATACCTACTATTTATGTAGGTATAATGTAAAAAAAGAAAATAAACCTATTAAGCAACTTTATTTTTAAAAGTATTAAAAAATAAATAGAAACCGATGCGGGTGACTGACATATTATTATGACTATCCCTTTCCCTTAGGATGCTGAATCAAAGCTCTTTCTCATATGTCCACTTAACTGTTTACTGTATTAGTAAAAATTGTAATATTGTACCTTTAAAAATGTAATATTGTTGCTGCATTGTTTCATCATGATCCAGCGCTCATGATGCTCCGTCCTCAACCGAAGCAGCGCTTCTCGCGTATTCGTCACTAGGTGATAATGATAATGTATGCTTTTATTATAATGTCTCTCATACTCACTTTAGAATTCCTGATAAAAGTATATGTTTTATTTCTTTAATTCACCCAGAAATATTTTCCAAAAACAAACTCCTGAAATAAGGAGTTATTCTCTGTCCAGCGATAACTGTACCTGTAGGTATTATAAATATTGGGCATGGCAAAATGCGTAATTAACATAGGAACACATGTTTTGCAGAAGTATCAAATATTACGGTATAATTTTACTTTACCTTGACTGAAGATTTATTTATATTTCCTGCTTCGGAAAATTGTTACATCGCGTTTATAGAATGCTTGTGCGCTTCCTGGTGATGACGCCTCCGCCGAAGGTCGCCTTCATCAATCCACAACATTGTTTGCAGTAATAACCCTATATACTGCCATTTAAGCAAATTAATTATAATGCTACTAGGCTTCCGTATTTAATTTGCAATATAGCCTTTATACAATGACTATGCTAGCTAGAGTACGCCCTTATTATTGGTCAGTTGTTGTATTTTTGTCCAAAGAAAAATACAAATTTGCAAGATAAATTTAATTTAAATTTTATTGATAAAATAAAAACCATCATCTAACCTGCAGAACTAAATAACTAAACCAAATTAACTAAATTTATGACTTTTATCAATCAATATATAGAAAAACTCTTTCGTTACTGACTGACTGACTGACTGACAGACAACACAGAGCCGAAACTACTGGGCGTAGCGGGCTGAAATTTTGCACGTAGGTTCCTTGGGTAGTGGAGGGGAGCACTAAGGACTAAATTCCCGGAATTCCCATGGAAACGGGAAAAAACGGGATTTTGGTGTTGATGAGAAATATGCGCGGATGAAACCGCTGGGCAGCCTGTAAAAAGTATAAAACAAAATCCATTCCGATGTCTGTCTATCGCTATATATATGTCACTGGAAAATAACAAGAACCGTAAATTTATAAATTTTGTAGGAAATTTATAAACTTTCGTAGGATTCTAAACGAGAGATAAATTGTACTATCTTACGCCTACATTTTCATAAATTGATAAACTTACTAAACTCACTCGTAAAATAATAAGTAACCAATAACCAAACGCCATGTATTATAAATTGAAATTTACCACAGAGCTACGAAAGTTTTATGGTAGCCATGACCAAAATGTTTTATTTTTGTAGAGTGAAATAGGGAACCCCCTACTAGGTAGGTAGGTAGGTACCTATAATACAAGGTTACTTTTTGTATTATATCTGTCACCGTTATATTGCGAAATACGTTAATGTGTACTTTACCGGGTAATGTGCACATTAACTGTTTAGGTCAGTTAATGTGCGAAATTTTATGTGAAATATTGGGTATCCACACTTTACCTAGTTAATGTGCGTATTACCGGATGTCTCGCCGTTAAAGTGCGGAAAACAGAAAACTCCGACCGAAAATTCAAATCTAGGGCAAAATTGTAGGTTAGGTTAGGCTTGTGATCTTTAACCAGCGTAGCGAGCGAAGCGAGCGGAGCTTGGGTTACCTGTGTTAAACTGAAATCTAAGTCAACAATTTTTTGAACTTACTTAGTCGTTAACTCTGTAGATTACCTAGGGATTTTGCAGATTACCTAGTTAATGTTTTGAGAACAACATTTTATTTCGAACTCTTAACGGATTCTGCCAGTTAGTGCACTTTTACTGAATTTTGCACATTAGCGGTAACATATTAACCTATAAACCTACCTAGTTTTTAGTACCAGTAAAAATACTTTTAGTGTGATCGAATTGTTTGGCAAGTCTGGTTGTACGTAAGTCTATGGACGCAAGCATTTTCACTGTCAACATCGACCAATCAGAGAGCAGTGTGTTATTTTCCGTATTTAAAAAAGCGTAAAATTAAAAGCTCTTCTGTGATTGGTCGATCCGTTTAGAATCTTACGAATTAATATCCGTTAGTTTATAAATTTACCATGACGCGTCGAAAATTTATAAATTTGCAAAAAAGTGGGCGTAAAATTATTCAATTTATATCTCGTTTAGAATCCTACGAAAGTTCATAAATTTCCTAGGAAATTTATAAACTTGCGAACCAGCGAACCTTATTATTTTCCGGTGACATATATACCTCTATATGCTTGAAACTTTAAAACTATAGAACTGATTTTTTAAATAGAGGAAGTGATTCAAGAGGAAGGTTTATATGTGTTGTACATACAACATAGTAATAGAACACAACACAACATGGTACGAAGTTTGCCTTGTCGACTAGTTATATCACAGAAAAAATTCATATAAAAAATACTCTAAAAGTAAGAGAAAACTTACAATACATAAATAGTTTTAAAAGACCGTCAACTTAACCTTAACTAAGATGAATAAAAGGTACACCTTGATTCAACGTTGATGAAACAGAGACATAGATTGTTATTTAGTTTCACACTCGTCCAAAAAACACAAAATTGTTGATGAACAGTTTGAAGTAAACTTTTAGAAACCGCTAAAAAATTTAATGTTAAAAATTAACTAGCAGGGGCCCACTAAGGATAACTTTGTATATCAAAACGATTGATAATTTAACACGATACCTAATTAAAGTTATACCTAATTATCAAATAAATTCGACCTTAAAGGAAGCTCTAATCCAAGAATATTTTTTGCACGAAACTTGATTAGATAAACATATGGCAAGGTCGTGCGGTATGTGGTGACGCGCTGGTGTCATTGAGGTCACTGTGACATTGAGCACTGAGCAGTGTGTGACAAAATAATAGCCGCGTATCTTATCAGACAATGTCAGTGGCGCGGGCGCAGGTATGGAATGGACGACCGACCCTTGCGGCGACGGGGCGTCTTTATCTGCACTTGTTTTTTAATTAAGTATTATATATATGATATTGATATTAAATTAAAACAATGACAATATCAACGAATTCATACACTATAGTATCGCATACTATGTAGAACTAGCTAAAACACGTACTTACTGCTTTTGGTACCACAAAAAAGTAAAACTAGTTCATGTCATGAAATAAACCACGGATCTCTGATCTGTTAGAATTTTCTGTGAGATAGAATATATAACCCTTATCTTTATTATAACCTTTCGTCGACAGAAAATTACTTCCTGACTGATACACGAGTGCGAAGGGTATTCATAATCATACGCTATCATTTCTAGTGATAACACCGAGTCTGATTTGTATGAATTTTAGTTACAATAACAATATATTCTAACAACATTCTATGAAACAGCGTTTTCATGGCTACCCTGGCTACTGGCTACCCTCGTTTTAATATTAAACCAGCGGTAGCAAAATAATAATATGGTACTAGCACGGTACAAGGCCGAGCTCCGAGCCTCAGCATCAGCAGGCCGCGCCGCCGCGCCGCGCCGGCCGCGGGTACAGAGGTGGATCAGTAGAGCGCGGAGCACGTGCGCCGCGCCGTGCACACAGGGAAGTGACGCGACGCCCCGCGCAGGCCTTGCTCGAGGCCGTAGCGTACACCATGATAACTTTGATAACAATATACCTAGCTAAGTAGATACGTACTACGTACATAATGATTACTCCTGGAATATACCCGCCTTATACAACAAAACCAAGTATGTTTTATGATCTAGGTCTAGGTAGATCTAGTTTATTTAATATCTCAGGTAAATTAAGTACAAATTATATCACATTTTTGTTTTAAATTACTTATTAACGAATAATAATTATACCTAATAAAAACCATCTATGCTTAATTAAATACATCATTCAACTTCTACATTAAAAGTACATTTGTACCTAAATATCTTATTATTATATGAATTAAATTTATTTTTAGTTTTAATGTGAATAGTTGTTTTAAGATTTCTACTTGTTGGCCATAAAATGTTCTACTCCTTATAATAAATTATATAACATTTATGTTAAATTATGTAAATGAGGGTTGTCATCTATTAACTCATTATACATTTTTATTATTTAAGCCGTAAAACGTCCCATGTTGGACATAGCCCCCTTCCGCCCCCTAGCCCATACGTTTTCCCTATAAAAGTACGTATTTATGTGAGTAAAAAATACAGATATGTGTTTAATAATAATCGCGTGAAAGACGCCCCCGCACGTTTCAGCATCGCCCGCGCGCCCCGCGTCCCGCGCCCCGGGCGCCCCGCCGAATGTGACCGAGCAGAGGTCACGGCCAGTTATATTTTTGTTGATACTTATATATATTTATTTAAACGTAGGGCTACACGCGTTTCCCAGATTTTCAATAAATACGTAATTATTCTATATGAATGTTGAACCGTGGGTTTAATGATTGGTTTCATTCAACTACCTATATATAGGTACCAACAACTACAACTATAATACCTACCTTGCTTCGCCCGGGCTTTGAAACTCTCACTGCACTCGGTTTTTAACATGACTCTCTCATACATAAATACTTTACGCCCTTGTTATATAATAATCAAATATTTTGTTTGTTTGTTTGTGTTGATTGTGAAACAATGTGACTGGTGCATTGAAGGTCATTGATAAGGTAATTACACGTTTGTGATTCTTATTCATGCAGACACAGAAATGTAAATATAATTTTGGTGCAGTAAAATTATAAACATACATAACAAATAGGTAATGTTAACAGTGTAATAACAATTTGTAAGAGCATCTAAATCAATGAATTTATTAGCTACTATCTACGAACAACAATACTAGGTCCATGATCTTAATACTTACCTATACCAAGCCTATACTATTACATTTTTGTCATAATAATAATAATAACAACACATCATCACATATTACACTCAGAGCCCCTAACTAGGAAGAACCTGTATCCAGGGTGCCCGAAACATTTATAGAGGCGAACATTACACCTATACCGGAAAACAAACATCGATATTCATCATAACGGGAACGCAGGAAATCGAACCCGGTGCACCTCACTCAGTCCACATCACTGCCAACTGAGCCACGGAGCAGTCATATAATTCTAAAATCTACTCATATTTATTAATTATTTTGAGAACTCGCATATTAGTTTATTACATTTTTATGTGTTAGGACAACCAATTTAATGAAATGCACTGGAGTACCTACAATATAGTGGCTGGCCCTGACCCATGCTTTGAGCGAGCGTTGCCATGGCTACGGGCGATCAATATTGCCTCTAGGATTTCCTCGAAAGGATGCCGTGGTGAGGCGGCGGCCGCGCGGCCGCCCCGCGCTCCCCGGAAATGTTCATCTTTTATCCTTTAGCTAATAAAACTTTTTAGCTCTTTTTCATTATGTATGAAATATGAACTTAAGAAATTTTTCGCAGTGGTAAGTACATATTATTTAGAAGCACTTTATTATGAATAAACTAAATCAATACGATTGACATTATATGAAGATATAATAGAAATTATGTAGGTACTTACTAACTTTATAAAAGAATCTATATTTTATTTAACACTTAGGAAACTTTGTTTTTTTTTTTAATAAAACGAATAATATCACCGACTGCGTAGCTGAACTGCATACATTTCCGCTAAGGTTAAGGTCAAGGGCACACGGCGTTGCTGGGCTGATTGACATGACGGGAGTCGGGAGATGCCTATGTGAATGTGGCGAGGAAATATATTGCTCAGGTTAGTACAGGGAAGGTTTAGTAGAAGTGTTAAAAATTTATTTATCAGTTTTATTAGAATACTAGAGGCTGCCCCACGGTTTTTCCCGCGCGTATTTCTCGTAAACACAAAAATCCCGTTTTTTCCCGTTCCCGTAGGAATTTTGTGAAATCCCTTATTAGTGCTCACCTACACGCCCTAAAGAACCTACATGCCAATTTTCAGATGTTTACGCCGAGTAGTTTCGGCTCTGCGTTGTCTGTCAGTCAGTCAGTCAGTCAGTCAGTCAGTCAGTAACGGAAGAGTTATATATATATTGATTTCAAATAATTTATTATGGGACAAGGTGTGGCGCGATATTCAAATTTTTATAGCGTTCTTTATTTATTCTGGTTCTGGCGAAAGTATTATTTTCTAATAACGTTTTAATTAACTTACCGGAGCCTACGTTCCCCCAGGCATGGAAGACGAATCATAATGTACTTTTGTGTCTGAAAATAATATTGTCTGTCCCTAATTATGTAACTATTTTGTATTTCCCTATTTTAGGCAATTTCCTTCAACATTATCTAGCCTTATTTATTTATAAATTAAAATTCATCATCTTGCCCATACCCATCGCAAAACAACTTTTTACCTTATCTTAAGACCGTTTTTAAGAATGGAAGAAGGTATGTCTGAAGTCTGAGAGGATGATCAACACTAAATGGAAATTTTAAAAGGCTATACCTAGATAAATGTAACATATATCAATATGTTATTTTGCAGCAATGCAGCCAATTTATTAATTTGTTATTTTTATGTAATAATATTTTGAAATGTAGGTAGTACCTATTTAAATTTTAGAACCATATTCAATAATAAATATTACTAGTTATACTATTTAAAAATGTAATAAACAGGTATTCTAACATTATATATATATATATATTGAACCCATAAAATATTAACAATTTTTATGTGGCATTTGAAATAAAACTTTATATATATCCATATATACATATAGGATATAGTATAATTGTATTTGTCTGCTCCGTGGCTCAGTTGGCAGTGATGTGGACTGAGTAAGCGTGTGCACCCGGGTTCGATTCCCGGGCGGGGCGAATATTGATATGATGAATATCGATGTTGTTTCCGGTCTGGGTGTAATGTTCGTCTCTGTGTGTGTTTCGGGCACCCTAGATACAGGTTCTTCCTAGTTAGGGGCTCTGAGTGTGATGTGTTATTATTATATTATATTATTATTACATACTAAGATAATCGTCCTTGCAAATTGAATCCAAAATTTTATCATCATTGTAATAATATTAAGATGATATTTTCATCATCAGAACATTTTCGTAACTAAGAGGCATTGTTTTCAAAATAATTTTCAATCGATCATTCATGATCATGATCATCATGATCGTATTTTTAACATCCGTGAAATCAAATCGAAGCCCTTGAACTTATTTATTCAACATAATAATATAATTAATTGTTTAAACATTCTGTAAAAAACTTAGGTCTAGAAATATACTATATACACATGAAAACTAAATTTAAAAAAATAAATAAATTAATACCTAATTGAAGAGACCGCCACTCAGAGCTCCCTGCTCGAAGGCTCACCTGTTATGAAAAACAATCTGCGTTGTCATGCATGTCTCGTTGTTGCTGAACAAAAAATAAACTGTTCGAATATGTACAACTTTAATTTTAAAAGAAACTATTTCTTATTGTTCGATACATTACAATAGCATCAATTTGATAAAGTTGAAAAGTAAAACTCGTGTATGTTATTTATGACGTTTTCGCCGCTGCTGCTATGCTATTTTCTCTGTAAGACGCGTTGCGCTGCGAGGCAAGTTTACCGAGTGAGCGTTAGCGTAATAGGTGTTGCTTTCTATGCAGCAGTGAAGGTGAGGTGCACGGTCTGCCGCCGCCGCCGCCGCCGCCGCCGCCGCCGCCTGCGCAGCCCTCGCGTTACATACATTTTGCAGTTCAAGTTTAGCCGCGACAGGCTTGCCTAGCGATAATTACTGCGGGAGCGATGCACTTCTAACGCGCGCTGTCTCAGGGCAACGAACGCACCGCGGCCGCAGCTGCCCGGGAAATAGATCCCGTCGCAACTATTTCAGACAACGCTGCACTAAGAAACAAGACACTTTGAAATGAAACCTAACTCTTTACGGCTATAGTAAGGGAAGAATGTACTGGATGAGGATCTAAGGGACTAAGTCAGTGGCGCAGTTTCTAGCGCCAGTCGTGGACGATCTCACGGCATCGGAAAGCGCGTTGTTTACATGATGCGCCCTCGGCAAAAAGTTAAATGGAACCGAGTTCAATAAATGAAACAAAAATGGGCATGTTGTAATAAAACTAGTTTTAGGTAACTTGCAAAGTATGGAAAAATCTTCTTGTTTTTAACCGACTTCAAAAAAGGAGGTTATAAGTTTGACCTGTATGTATGTATGTATGTTTGTCCGCGATTATCTCGCTTTTGGCTGAAACGATTCTGATGCAGTTTTCAGATAAGTATTAGTTACATTCAGGAGAAGGTTTTAGTACCTTACCTATTTTAACAGTATTCAAAAAGAGGAAGTGCTCAGTTGATGTATTTGTCAGTTTATTGAAGGCGGTTCCTTTTTTGTAAAAAAGAAATTATATTATTTAGCTATCTAATGAAATTTTAAGTAACAGTAACATCAGATGTCATTTACTTACAAGTCTATAAGGTATTTGTTTACCTCCTAGATTTTATTTTCTTATTTATTATTAGATGTTCCGAGGGCGCCAGCCCTCATTTGAAAAGCGCTTAAAAATTTCAAGAAGTTATTTATTTAAATTTTTCCTCCTACGTCGGCCTCGAGAATGTATTTAATTATTTTTTAAGAAATATTTAGTAAACCGTAGAAACTCGTAGATGGTTAAAGACAAAAGTGGCCTTTTCGTGGACTTCACCTTAAATGACAAACAAATGATTAGATTATAATTTTGTAATAAGTATAGGTGGTAATAAATGGAAGCTTAGATTTCGAGATTTTCAATGAAAATATTGCTTACGAATTTTTGTTATCCATTATTGTTAAGGGTATTTAAATTCATAAGTATAAATAAAACTTTCGCATACCAATTCTTTGATACAGTTTTTACATAGGGTATTTAATTGGAATTTGAACTAATAACTAACTAAGAACTAAAATCGAACACTAAGTATTTAATTATTTTTAAGAATCGCAGAAACTTCTAACTACAAAACAAAAAGTTACTTAATAAAATGGTTTTCTAGTTTTTACCTTTATAAATGATATTGTTAATTGTTGATATGGCCCCTGGCTCTGGATGTGCGCGCACGCTGTCAGTAGCGCGAAGTTCACGCGGTCGTTGCACCGAACGGCGGCGGCGGCGGCGGCGGCGGCAATGCTGCGCGTGCGTCGAAAGTGATCAGAGAATACATCGGGCCGCGTTACCCTAAGAACAATTCAGATTACGACTGCTTACTTTAGTTTATACAGTGTTACGTAATTTTGTAAAAATATTTTTTCATGATAAAGAGAAAAACCGGAATTGTTACACTTGCAAAATTCCATATATGGAGCTTACACGCACATATTATAACACACACACACACAACTGTAACAAATATTCCCCGCTGGCTCAAATGGGTACAGACAGAACAGACAGATTGTACCCCAAATTGCCAAACATGTTTGCTGTGAGCGTAGCGAATATGACACCGTGAATGTGATCACTGGATGCGATATTTAATGCGATATTTATTTTAATCGTATGCACTTTCATACCATACTTGTCTTTCTTTGGTTTAATTTCAAATGTTCTTTCTGTTTCTTTGAATTTGGATTTGTTAAGATTGAATAAAAAATCAACTTAAAATGTAATTTTTGAGATAAAAAATGCTACAAGTTTCAACAAAATTGTTTTCAAGAGTTACTTAGATAGTAAAGCTTGGGCGAAACGCTGAAAAAAAAAACTGCGTAATCAGATACGAAAAATGATATTTTAGTTTTTAAGTATTTAATTTATTTTTACTAAACTAGGAGCTAAACGTAGGTAGCGATTTTTTATTTGCGTTTTTAATTTAAACTTTTTTATTATGATGAAATAGGGATGACGGATGTTTGAAAACTGCTTTATGGCCAACATGAAATTTGTTTTACATTTTTAGAAGAAAAGGCTTGGACCCTCAGAGAAAACTAATTGTTCAGTCTAAAATGTGAGTTCCTTTGATATTCAGCGCACACTTTAACAGGGTCTAAACTTATAAATCAAAAGGTTCAACACCCTTTTCCTAGGTTTTGCTAATAACATAGAATTCAACAACAACAAAAAGTACTTTTATGCGTGTATTCCGAAATAATTTAAAATAACAACATTTTTTTTTTTGTAAATAATGCCTGATTATTTTACAAAAAATATAATTTGAAGGTTAGGTACCTATGTAGGTTTTGATAAATTAATGTTATTCTCTGAATGTGTCTTTGAGTATCGAGATTTGTACTAGAGAAATCTAGTAAGAAAAAATAAAAACACTCGACTACTCCTTCACAACCTAACTAATACTTACAGTATACGTATTTGTACTAACCTGGTTACTAGCGCCCTGCTCTTAGAATGTTGGCAAAAGAAAAAAAATAGCAACGCTAGAGATATATTAGAAGTACATAACTAACTAAGCAGAGTGCAGTGCCCTTGTAGTGCCAGTGACCCGCATGCGGCGTAGTTCGTAGTCGATGGCGGCACGTAGCGCTACGAATTTGCTACGTTTTACGGATCACAAGTAGCACGACGACGACGTAGCAAAAATATTTGAATATATATTTTTTTTAATTTATATTTCTATTTTAGTGCTCCAGCGTTTTTTTTAAAGTTAATAATATAAAAAAAAGTTCTATAAGTAAACAAATTTATGAGAGTTGTTATTCGGTTCTCCCCATGACGAATCCTTTAAATCAATATTTCCGGAAATCCCGGAAAGCCTTGTGTGATCTGGTGACTCATACGTTTAGAAAACCTCAGGAATTGGGAGGTTGGTAGGCTGCACTTCAAGGTACCCGTTTCTTTGTAAAGTAGTACTAACGCAGTTCGTATTGGGTTGGTAATTGTATAATGCTGAATATTGTACACGTATTATATTTATGTTAACCAAAGTAGTTAGTATTGTTTTTTTTTTTATTTCAGGACACAAAAGTTTATCTTCATGTTTAGCTGACCCGGCAAACTTTGTATTGCCTTAGAAAAAGTTAACACGATACTATTGAATGCTTGGACTTGTCTGTATGGACCTAAGTTCTTTGGCCTCCCAGAATAGGCGAAAAAAAAAACAAAAATGAAAGTCAAATGCTGAAAGCATGGAATTATTAAAGTACATGCTGAAAGAACTTACATCCATCAAAATACGTTAACAACAGATAACGTCAAATCTTTAACAGGAAATAAAATGAAATTGTTGTTCTTTTCCATCGCCAAGAGCAGTCAAAAGATGCAAAGAGATGAAGTCAAGTATGGAGATGATCGACAAAAGTGACAGAAAGATACGACACATTCGACAAATTGTTCGTCATACAACCACCGCTAAACTACTACGAACATTTCAAAACCAAAATCAGCTAATTCGGCCCGTCTGTTCTCGAGTTTTAGAGAGATTAACGAACTACGTACGATTCATTTCTATACAATATATATAGTAGGAGTAGATACTATATATATAAAAATGAATCGTGGTTCGTTAGTCTCGCTAAAACTCGATATTAAAAGATGAGAAATTATGGTAAAATGTTGGGGAACTACAATTTAATTTTTCCATATAAAATTGTTAGGCGCGATACGAAGATCGCCTGGACAGCTAGTACGTTATAAGATTTCAGACATCTATTTAACATTTAACCTTTTTACTATAAACAGCATTGCCTTTGCAATGCAGAGCGGCTGGAGCGGCGCGCCCGCGGGAGTCTTGTATTCACCGGCCGGTCGGCATCTCTCGCAGTTTCTAAGTTCACTGCTCGGTGGAAAGTGCGAGTGAAATTATATGCATGCAGTCGATCGGAGTGAAACTGCGCGGACGCACCCTGGCGTCAGCTAGCAGCAAATTACACAGACAGAAGTAAAGATTAGCGCTGGCTCAAGGTAGAAGGATGGTGTTTCCTCATTAACGAGTCCCGAGTCACTAATGCGTTCCATATTATTAGACTGTTTTACGAGTTTTCATTCAGTAACGCAATGCATCGTCTGTATAATCAAAGAATGAGAGTTTAATCATGCCCTAGACAGGTTCTTTGCGAACGTTTGATCATCGGGCCCTGCCCACGCTGAAGGCATTACCAGTAAATAAGTCAAAAGTCAGATATGGAAAGAAAAAAAAAACATGTTGTTTCTAATATCCATAGTAGGCGCGTATGTGGACCAAACATCCCAGACCGACGTACCTACATGCGTTGTTTCGATTGTTATTTTTTGATACGATAAATGAATATTGTAAAAGGATTTATGGACAACCAAGTTACCTTTAGTTGACCCCCCACCGACAAAGCTCTCAAATTTTAAGAAGTAGAAGTTGTCTTGCAATATTTCATTGTAATGATAATAGGCGTTGTTTAAGATTGATCGCACTGTGACTATCGAAGGGCAGTGAATGGGTTCGATGCATTGTCGACCTAGCATGGCCCTGCGGCCGTCGACCTGCGACAGCGACGTCGTCGCAGCTCTTTGACCCTTCGCCCGAGCTTGCACCACAGCACACGATGCTGAACCACATGTCAAACGAAGTCATTAGTTTGACCTTTACAGAAATAGAAAACACGCTAACCTTATGAATGGCCTACTATCTAATATCAATAGCATTGGTAATTAAATCTTCAAATATTTTCAAAATACCAAAACAATAAACATCCACATCCAAGTATGCTTTACATTTGCAACATCCAACTAGTACTGTACTGCAATCGCAACCTACACGTTATAATGTATTATAGTTAGTTAGAAAAGTATGCAAGTCTGAGCACATACGTGCTCAGAAAGTTGGCTAGGACTTAGATATTGTTAGGTCTGGAATATGCTGGGAATGAGAAATCCCGACAGCGGGCTGTGGCGTTGTTGGCGGTGCGGCGGGCGGCGCGGGCGGACGGCGGGCAGCGGGAGCGGGGCGCGGCGGCGGCGGCGGGGGAACGCCCTGTGCCAAGGCTCGCAGCGGTCAGGGACGAACGATATCTAACATTATACGATCTTTACTTATCTCTGCGGCCTCTTTCATTCTAAGAACTGGAACATGTTTCAGATACAGTTCTCACATATTGTCCAGTGAAAATCTTTCTAACTGAAATAATCTGTTTGCTAATGATTTCTCAAATAATTAAAATACATATAATAATTCTGTGCATTTAATACTCTTAAAGATCTTAATCGACAACTTTTGTACTGTGGTAATCATAAGGATAATTTGGTTAACCATATACTGGGTGTTTCTGACAAGGCGGTAATAAATCAAAGGAGGGATTCTGCTCACCATAACTAACAACTTTCCCAAAGCAACATGGGTCAAAATCTAAAAAAAATACAGCTGTTTCATACATTGGTTCGATAAGCTGACGGGATCAATGTACGGGACGGCTGATTTTTGTTTTGAGATTTCGACCCATGTTGCTTTGGGAAAGTTGTTAGGTATGGTGAGCAGAATCTCTCCTTTGATTTATTACCGCCTTGTCAGAAACACCCTGTATGTAGCGAGAAATACAGACCCACTGATTCCCGTATTTGTATAATGTCGTAGGAAGATTTAATTTTAAACTTCTATTTTGCGAAAACCTGGATAATGTGATATAAAGATAATTTTTTAGCAATCATCCTTTTTTGTGTGGCGGGGAAACTCCTAACGAGTACCCTGCGACCCCGGGTGGAGTCGCAGGGCTATGTGGGGTTCGCACCCACTAAAGCCCCGCCGGTGTCCATCTTGGCTGTTGGCAAAGGGGTCACGGGTGATCTTTCGATCGTTATGTTCAACTCCGCGACCCCCTCGAGCATTGGCTGATTAGCCTCTTCGCGGGGGGAGAGGTAGTGGTAGTCCCCCCTGAGCGCGAATGGCTAATCCTACGCTCGACGACGGAATCGGGACACCGCGTTCCGCCGTCCTTCTCGGGGCCGTTATATGACTACACGAGGCCCCCGCCTCATGCATCTAACGACCCCGGGATCCCCTCTTAGTCGCCTCTTACGACAGGCAGGGGATACCTCAGTCCTATTCTTCGGCCCTGTACTGCAGGGCGTATTTCGCAATCATCCTGACAAAAAGCAGTATTTTTTCAAAAAACTTAGTATAATTGAATAATTTAAAACCTTTCTTAACTCTGATTGGCTATATATTTATATATATCTAAATACTAAATACTAACACATAATAAGTTTCATTAATTTTATGTTAGAATTAAGTAGCTTAGTCACTAAGCTACTTATTATTTGTCTAGTTAGCGTATTCGTACGGCAAATTATAGAGCCACGTGCACGAGGTCTAAGCAAAGTTCCCTTCATCTCCAACCTCAAAGTATGCACTCAGCAGCAACCAACTACGGACGCACAAAGTCATCATGCTAATATAAAGTGGGAACTATGTCGGGACTATTCAAGTCGTTCCTTTTCATAGGGCTCTTTTAAATTCCGGTGTCCTTACATTGTGGGGGTGTAATGACTGTTCGTCTGCTTGTATGTGTGGGGGCGAGGAAGTGAGGAAGCGAGATGCGTCGCCTCCCGTCTGGCCCCACACCACGAACTGCCCTGTCTGGCACCCACCCTGCACCGCAGGGCCCGCTGCACCAATTCACTCTCACTAACCTACTCACTGCAGCTTGTGACTCACCATGTCTTCTGCGTCTTAGACCTACCTAAGAAATGATCTTGACAATATTCGCTTGAATTAACGAAAATCTCTTAATATTTTTGCTTAGTTTTACTGCAGTGTCATTGTGATAATTTAAAACGGTGAGGGCCGTATGTTTATGAGAAGGAATAAAAATATCCTTCTTGAACTAAGTTCCTTATTTTCGAGCTTACTGTTTTATAATATGTTTATAACAAGCTGACTATCTATTTAACGTTCGGTACCTAGGTACTTGCTTTGATTGAATGCACAACATTTGAATGCTGAATGCGCATTTAAAACTCTGTAAAGTGAATGTTGCCAGATTCTGAGAGAAAGAAAAGGGTAATTAACCTTTGCAAATATTCAAATCTAAGGTAACTATTTTACCATCTTCAAAGGATCGTAGCGTCATGAAAATGACTGAGTGTAGTTCTGATCACAAAATAATAATATGGTATTGTCGAATTGATCTGATGCTTGAGCCGGAAGATAGGCACACGCATTCCATGATGAAATTTCGTATCATACATAGCCATGTTTTGAAGTTGTTAGAATGGTCTTGTAAAATTAATATAATAAAAAGAACGAAGAATGGAAGAAAAAGAGAAAAAGGAGCGTTATTTTAAGTATATTAAACTACATGTTTATTTAAGTATGAAATCGTTAAGACCGGGCAACATACGTTACAAAGATTTTATATAGTGTTGCACTATCAGACTGAATCTTTACACACTTTATGCATGATTTTCATTTCAAAAGCTCACACAAAAAGAGGCTCCGGTCCTAGTTCGGCTTGAACTGAAACAGCTTTTGAATTTTATCTTCCCTCCTTTTTATTTTTGCTATCGTGAAATTCAAAAGCGTCGCGCCATTCTTACAATGACTGCAACCGTGGCTCAGTGGTGAAAGCAGGCAAGTTCGCGGGTGGAGCGGGGAGAGCGGAGCGTGCGGGGAGGGTGGTGTTGGGGGAGCTGCCCCCATGTCTAGACTGGGTCGGTAGTTTTCCGGGCTTCAGCCAGCTTTGCCTGCAGGCTGCAGTATATCTAGATGTCTGTATGTGCGCCGCATGTCTGAGGGGCCACCCGCCCTTCGACCGACGCTACGACGCACGTTTCTTTATGTTGTAATTCTTTTATTTCGTATCTTAAAGCCACTGCGGGATTGCAGGCATTCAGTCAGTAGGGAACTTGTATTACGAAGTCTATAAGATTACCTTAATACACAATACGATACTTAACACATAAAGTACATCGTATTTTTACCATTGACTGAAAATCTAATATAATATATTACTCGTTGAGAAAAACCAAGAATATATCTAAAGTAATATATGTGCTTATATTTATCGTTCAGGCAGGGTAGGGTTATTCAATGACAGAAATGATAAAGACATTTTTTTCTAGGGAACTCTACTCATGTATCATACATGAGTAGAATTACTCAAACTAGCTCATATTTACAATAAAATAAAAAAAGTCTTTTTATAAAATAGTTAACTGCTATAACTAATTTAAACCAAACCTTTAACTTTTTGACCGGCTTTTATCAAACCCGATTATTGTTGGGGTGCAGCACTGGCCTTAATGTGACTTTGTTTATTTTACTTTCATACCGGCCTAAGCCTTTCGATGTCAAGCTTTAACAACGTGCATTCGTTATCATAGAAAACTGTTAAAACAACCCCAAGTTTTCTTAGAATAAGAACTATCGAACATTATCTAGCTGACAATGTGACTGGTCTTCTAAGGAATATAGACAATGGATAGTTTCCTTTTAATAGGTTATTGTATTTCTAACCAAGGAACGATGAATTTTCTAGCAATAGCTACTATAGCGTGAATTACATGAAACAAAACACCCTGATCTAGTCTACATACATCGTCGGATCGTATCACGTGTTTCACTAAAAATTTATACCTTTAAATAAAATAAAAATATCTACTGCCCCGCCGAATTTGTTAGAACTTGGTAATACCTACTGTATAAATTAACCTACGAGGAACAATTCTATTTTTATTCAAGGTGTTGTAAATGAAAACCGCGCCCGCGGTTTACATAACAGTAGTGGGTAATATTAGGGAGCAGCCGGCGGCGGCGACGGCGGTGGCGGCGGCGGGGCGGCGATGATAGTTGCAGCGGGGCGCGGGCGGGGAAGTTACGGAAGTGTAGGGCGGGCGTAGGCCGTTGACCGTGAAACGGCGACATTGATCGCGCGCTGCAGACATGTCCTGGCGCAACGTGCTGGGTGCTGGGGCGACTGCGTTAGATCACTGCATCTGTTCATTCGTTTATTTTAGGATGAACTCTCTAATGCTTAGAATAGAAGGGAATTTTAGAAGAGTATCTATGATACGTGACGGACTGACTGTGTCTAAGAATAATTAAGTTTTACTTTAAAATTAACATCTGATGCATAAATAAAAATAAAATAAATCTAAATACGAAAAGTGTTTAATTTACTGCTGAAGCGATTTCATAAAAATATGTTAAAGTTTTAGCAGATTATACTTATAATGGTATAAAACTGATTTAAGATAAATAACGAGTCAAGTACGTGCGTTTAAATAAGTATTTTGGTTTTTAAATTGAACTTTAAAATCAAAACAGACAAAATATTTTAAAATATGCAGGAATTATTAGGAATCACGTAACCCCTAAAACTGAATAAGCGCAAGTTAATATATTAAGTACATAGGTAATAGAATTTTTTCATTTATTCAAAATATTATCTTTAATATTTGCTTCCCAAAAACAGACGGCTCTCCATTTGACTACATATTTCAAAAGAAACGTCAGTTTCATTATAGTGTTCTTCGATCGGCCTTCACGTACGGAGCCCTTTATGACTTAAACGGAAGCAACCCTCATCGATAAAATAAGGGCTTGTTTCTTTCCTTAGCAATTTGGAACGGACCCCTGTTGCTCAAAATTGTTAGGGTAGTCCCCGGGACGCATGCGCGGCAAGGCCGCCGCACGCCGCCTTGAGACACCGCTCTTGAGACCTTGATAAGTTATCGGCTAACTCCTTACTAACCCCAAAAGTTTTAATGTTTGCTACTGTTACGGTAGAATTAGTTGATGGTATGGCCTCCAATAAAGTTTAGTTTAGATTCAAGGCAACACCAAAATATAACCAACCAAATAATTATAAAACTATATTTTAGGTACCTAGGTATATTTTTAAATACTGTTTCCGTGCTTTCATCTATAACAACGTATTAAACTTTCGTTACTAACAGAGAGCACACGCGAGCTTGCCTGAGATAGATACTTGAAATATGAAATGTAAGTTCCTGAGGGGCTATAGAGGTGCAAAGAGGTGCACTAGGAAAATTATTTCTAAAATTATAATGGGAATGGGAAATCATGGGATTTTCATGACTACAGCTCAAATCTCTTGACATAGCAACTTCAATTTAAAACGTTGGTGCTTATAGAGGGTATTTAGGTGCACTAAGAGAGGAATCCATAAAATTGCTACTGGAACAGGAAGTTAAAGCACGGCGGAAGTTGCGGACTATCAATACCTAGTATAAAACTAAAATAAGATATATACAAGTAAGTAAAACTATAGTAAAATTACTTATAAATTAAATGGTTTAAAAATATTTATACACAGGCATACTTAAATATTAGATAAAAAAAGGACTTATGAATAAGTTCCAAAAAGTTAGAATGAATTACCTATGTAGGTACCTTCTTATTTCTTAATTTTTAATAAAATTTTCAGAAATAAAAAAAGATTCGTTTGCAATTTAAAACTTTTGTTTTAATCTCTTAAAAGGTATACTTACTTTGGCGTAATTTGGTCGCTCTGAAAGCTGTTGTTCATAAACCACAATACCATAAACATTTACATAGAAGTATTTATTTGAACAGTTAAAACGCTGGCCTAAAGAATATTAGTAGGTTCACTTGTTCTGTTGGAATTATTTGTGAACGCACCCATACATTCTTAGAGAAATTCCAGAACAACAAAATTCAGCGGTAATGTGAAAATAAAATACAAGCCCGAGATAGGGATTCTGAAAATACATCATCCAAAACTATGCATTAATACGCTGTTTTTAGTTTCACGAAATAAACAATATCTTCTAAACCAAACTGTGGCTGAAATACAAAAAAATGTGTCAATGATGCTCTAGATAAATTTCCCTTAGAATCTTTAATAGATCTGTACCCACTACAAAACCCTGTGTAGCTCTTGTAGGTTAGAAATAAAAAATAAGTATGTACTTAATTATAATTAGGTAGATTTGTAGTAAGTGTTGTAAAGAAGATAATAATTTGTCAGGATTGGCGCTAGTATCGCGGTGAAAGCCCTTTAAATGGCAATTTTTCCAACTCTTCAAATAATACAAATCAATTAAATGAGCTCTGTAACTACTGCACAGCAGGAGACTCTACGTAATCTACGTATCTCAAATTTGTGTAAGAGCTTTACTATGCTGGGACTATATTTACCGTTCGTTTTGATGACTTTTTAAAACTTTGACAAGTACCTATAGATTATATAGGAGTGTAACATTAAATAATTTATTTTTTCTTTAAAAAGAGACAAACATACATAAACTGAGAACTTCCTCTTTTCTGAAGTCTGTTAAAATTGGTAAGTAAACCTTCTCCTGAATGTAAGAAATACTTTTGTGATACGCATCAAAAACGGTTCAGGCAAACTAGAGATAATCACGGACAATCAGGTGAACTGATAATCTCCTTTTTTGAAGTCGGTTAAAACATGTATTGGTCCATTCTTTAGTTACTTAATCATTATTTTTCCCTACACTATTGTACGTAGCAGATAGAGGTGTCAGTCGACGGCAATTGTGATCGGCCATGGCAATGGAATGGTTACCGCTGCTAGAATATCGGGCAAGGGCGCGACCACAGAACAAGGAAGATGCTCTCATGGCCGCCTCCACCCCGCGCCCCTCGATCAATACTGCAGCGAAAATGCGGACGTGCTCTTCACTACAAAATCTCTGAAAATTTGAAAAATGATTGACATTTCCCAATAGCAGGCCAACAAGTGCCAATCGGCCTCTTTTAAATTTGGTAGGAACTTTAGGAAACGCGTGTAAGATTAAGCCTATATAAGTAAAAGCTGGGACAATATGTAAAGTTGTTCAAAACGTAACTTGATAGAATAGAACTAGAACACACTGACATATTATTGAACCTAAAGATTTTTATCAATATATATACAACTCTTCCGTTACTGACTGACTGACTGACTGACAACACAGAGACGAAACTACTGGGCGTAGCGGGCTGATATTTTGCATGTAGGTTCCTTAGTAAGTGTAGGTGAGCGCTAAGAAAGGATTTGCCGAAATTCCCATGGGAACGGGAAAAAACGGGATTTTTGTGTTTATAAGAAATCTGTGCGAGTGAAACCGCGGGGCAGTCTCTAGTCTTAAATAAAGACCAGGATATACGAATTTATAAATATTTGACTCGATTCTGACAAGGTCATGAAAATTATGCATCTTACGTTGTAGCGTTGTAGCGAACTATTTTGTGCATTACATAATAATTTTTTAAAACACTTTATAGCATTACGTACACTAACATTACAAGATAGTCCAATACAATACTGTTGGTACATTTATCTGTAACTAGCATCTCGACCTACATCTCGACCTTCTTTTAGCTTAGGGAAGACATGATTGTCGAAGAAGTTGATGAAGTTTAATACGACAGGACGGTGGTCCGAGTTTAACTCGTGTACCATACGTAGCTATAGATTTTATAGGAGTGTTCCATTAAATGGTTTTTTTAAAGAGACCCACCTTTAATAAAATGACATTGTACATTTATCTGTAACTAGCATCTCGACCTTCTTTTAGCTTAGGGAAGACATGACCGTTGTTTTAAGAAAAAATAGTATTAATAATTTATTTTTTACAAAAAAAGAACCCGCCTTCAACAAACTGACATATTTACCTAACTCAACTTTTTCAACACGCTTTTTGCCTTTATAGTCGACCTGTAGAACTAAGATTTAATGGATTGTAAGGTTAGTAGTTTAACCATCTTCTAAGGCTAATAGGTACATTACATACATCATGAAAATTGGCAGTAGTTCTGATCACAATACAAAAATTTTCCATGCCTTATCAACTGAGCACTTTCTCTTTTTCGAAGTCGGTTAAAATATGTACTAAACCCTTCTCCTGAATGTAACAAATACTCATCTGAAAACAGCATCAAGACCGGTTCAGCCAAATGCGAGATAATCGCGGACAAACATACATACATAAATACAGGCCAAACTGATAACCTCCTTTTTTGAAGTCGGTTAAAACCAGTGTAATTTTTTATTCAGCATTAGCAGCTATTGGCAACACGTGCTTCTCTAAGATAAGACTTATATACTTACCTAATACTAGCGTTTGCCCCTATATCTTATTGATTTATTGCCCACGCTTTTACTATCTGTGCAAAACCATAGAACAAAATTGTTCCAGTGTAAAACTAAAAAAATACTGAACTGAACCGATTTAGATTAAACTAGCTGAATGCTTGCAGATGTACTCACCAAATCCCAAAACAAATTGAAATCGGTACAGTAGCGCGCACCAACAAACAAACAGATAACGTTTATTATCGTAGGTACCGTCTATCCTTTTACTATGTTGTGCATGTATTATACTTTTATAAAACGTCCTTTTGAATCACTCTATCTGTTAAAAAACCGCATCAAAATCCGTTTCACAGTTTTAAAGATTTAAGCATACATAAAGTGACAGAGAAAGCGACTTTGTTTTACACTATGTAGTGATAAGTAGCAAAATAAGTTTTTTTCTTCTTCAATGTGTGTCTTCAAAACTTGTGTCAAACTAGAGCGGCGTCTAAATTTGTTTCAGTCAGCCCTTTGCTCCGCGGAGTTGGGCATAATTCCAAATTTAATTTAATACAGATTAGCAATGTTAAAATTATTGTTTTAGAAAAAACAAAATAATAATTTAATTTAGTTACAAATACTTTTAATTATATTTGTTTGGTCTTGCGCGAGCCTCATCCTCATCAGTGCAGCCCTGCAACCACAAAATAAAATACTACATTAACCTACTTAACATACAATACACTGTAGTTATAACTATTACAAATAGAAAAGACATGTTTTATAACTTTTTCAAAACTTTTGTGAATTAGCCATAATGAATTCAATTGAAAGGGCAAAAATTGATTCTTCTGATCTCGCCAGTTTCTGAAGACAAGCCATCACGACTTACATGAGTTTTCCGTGTGCCCAGCGAGCGATGCGCCATCGCATCGCGCTTACGTGTATGTAGTGGCATTGAGCACTAATAATAGGTGAACTTGACATTGAGCGCGGAGGCTCGTCACGGCGCCGCGGCCGTCCCCGTCGCACGAGCCGCCGCGCATTTTCGCATGAGTGGGACGGAGCGTGCGCATCCACTAGCAACCATTTGTAGGTCAGTCGTGTCGTGATATTCCGGACGATATAATCGGAAAGTCGGCTAGAGGTTACCACTGCCACTGACTGACTGATGTTTGAAGTCAGCACATTTGAGAACAGAAAAGTAAACAAACAAAACCTAAAGGTGCTCTTGGTGAAATAAAAGTCATCTCAGGTTGATTCCAATTATTATGAATTATCTAATAACGTTCTAAAAATGTCTACTCAAAGTACCTATGTACTTTAATTTTCGGATTTTAAACAAAATAAATTATACAATAACTCAAATTTAAAAATTTAAAAACCCCCAACCCAGTCAGACCCCTCATCAACTTAACTAGAACTAGAGCTAATCATCTTAAAAATATCATGTTTTGTTTACCTTCAATATCATAGATGTAACATGGTACCAAATTTCTACTCAATCGGACATAAGGAAGCTAGTTAGATCCTCTCATCCATTATTCAAGAGCTGATCATCTTCAAACGGCAGATCAGGTCATGGTTACCTTAACATATACTTTCAATATCATAGATGTAACATGGTACCGAATTTCTACTCAATCGGACATAAGGAAGCTAGTTAGATCCTCTCATCCATTATTCAAGAGCTGATCATCTTCAAAACGCTGATCAGATCTTCATCAGACATGGCTAAAAACACTCGGCCTGAAATTATCTATGATACAAAAAAAAAACTAAACGAAAATCGGTTCAGCCGTTTGGGCTCTACGATGCCACAGACAGATACACAGACTGACAGACACACAGACATACAGACAGATACACACGTTAAAACTATAACACCCCTCTCTGAACTTTTCGTTCGGGGGTTAAAAACAAAATCACTTGGTCATATGAAAGTTTTTGTACTTGTTTTTGTTTTGACAAAACAAGAGGGTACATCCAAAGACGAGCTACTATACAATTAGCTACATGGGTACATCATTGAAAAAAAAACTTATGGTATGAATAAATATTTTTATAATTGATTCGATTCGATTGATATATTAAGCAGTTCTAGGCCTGAAAATTTCCGGGTGTTAAAAAGTTACTGTGATAAACCAACAAATAATGAAATGATTTATTTTTTAAACTTATACATATATACATCAAGTGAGGACTTCTTATTATTCAAAGTCGGTTAAAATAGGTACTAAAACCACCTCCTGAATGTAACAAATACTTTTGTGAAAACCGCATCAAAATCGGTAAAGCCAAACTCGAGATAATCGCGGACAAACATACATACATACAAACATACAGGTCAAACTGATAACCTCCTTTTTTGAAGTCGGTTAAAAAAATTGGTAGAGGCTTGTATAGAACTGGTCTGGAGTTACTTTTGAGCCTGATATTGGGGGTTTTGACGTAATTGGAGACTTGAGAGCCCTTTTCAGCAAAAAGGTATCTTCTAAAGTAAGGCTTTTTTTATCAAAAAGGTATCCGTAGTGCATTAGATCTTGGTCCCTAGTATTTTTTAAGTATTTTAGATAAATCTAGGTACTACTATTTGTTGCTATTTAAGCTATAAAAGCCTTACTTTAGAAGATTTTTTTTCTAGAGTGGCGCTACTGTTTGCGTAAATAGGACTCTTGAGGTTATGTTTCAACTCTGTGTTCTTGTGAAATTTATTTTCAACTTGGTTTAAGAGCCAGTTTACAGAGATGCTAGCGCCATTCGCGAAAAAAAAATTCTAAACTAGGGAAAATATTAAAAATGTGGCACAGTATAACACTAGATAATCGTGCTTAGTATTTTTAGAGCACAATAAAGTAGTCCTAACTAAAAAGAACAAAATTATACACAGATTGTTGCCAAAAGTGGCCACTTTTAGCAACACTTTGTAGCTTTCTCTGGTCTTTAACTTAAAAGCTATACAACAGTGCCCTAAAAATACTAGGCTACATTATCTATAGTGTCATACTGTGCCACATTTGTGTTTTTTTTTGTCGCGAATGACGCTAGCATCGCTGTAAAATAATAGCGATATCTAGCAGGAGATGTTCGAACTTTTGTTTACTTTTACTGTACACCGTTGATGATGGTTTTGGAAAAACTTTGTAGATGGCGCCACTGCCTAAAGGCTAGGCGTGCACTATTTTCTTTATTGTATTGTGCTTGAAGCCTACAAGATGGCGCCACATATATATATGTGAAGCAAGATTCACTTAATTGCCTCTTTAATGTACCTACCTAAATGATAGGTCAATTTGACATCCCATAAAAAAAATCAAGTTTTATCACGCCGCTATCAGATGGCACCTTGCAAAAGCTTTCTTTAGACAACGCCATCTATGGGCGTATTACGAAACTATTTATTTTTAATGTTACTTGTAAAACCCTTCATTCTAATAGTATTTTCTTTGTACTATGTCAGTCAGTGTCAGTAACGGAAATGTTAAAAAAAAAAAAGTCGAATCCCATACTATGTAAATAATAATAATAGTAGAAATAATAGACCACAACATCAAAACAGTAATTTTGTTCATAAAAGCGTTGTGTTGTGTGGAACTTAGCTACGCTACAAACCTAGTCACAGGAATATATAGGTGCTACGCTACTTCTTTGAGCTACGTGCTACGCCTGCTACGATAGAATGTAGTAAACAGAACGTAGCAGCTTTTAGTTTTGCTACTCGCCCAAAGATGGCGCCAAGCGTAACATCAGCTTTTTGCTTTTGCTATGTTTGCCAAAATGAGATTATGAATTAGGTACAATACTTAACAAAAAAACGGCTTGTTATTCAGGGTTAAGATTTTTTGAAATAAAAATCTTTTCTTTTGTTTTAATTTATTCAACCTATACAAATCATCAAATGATTATTTATGATAAGGATTTATAACTGATCATCTTATTTTCAAACAATCTTCAATACAGGTATTCCTTCAGTATTTAAAAAAAAGTAAACAAAGAGTAAATATAATTATAATTTATTATCATAAACATAATATCATTGCAGAGAAGGGCGATACGATATCTAACCGAGGCGAAGTCATGCTATGTCGGTCGCTCGCTCGCTCGCAACCTTGCAGAGTTTGTTGCTCCGGCGGCGGGGCGGCGGCGGGGCGGCGGCGGGGCGGCGGCGGGGCGGCGGCGGGCGGAGCGCCCCCGCTCAGCTAAACAACTCGTAATGCTAGTGAATACTAATTATATTGTTAAAGCATTAAAATTTTTTAGCTTACACTGTTTGTACATTTAATGTTATCAAAAACACTTGAAAAAGAAATACCTTTATGGTTGCATCAGACTTTAATAAGTTTTCGATCGCATAAGTAATTGACCACGCTTATAATAAAGATCCTAAGTTAATTATTACTAATATTACGAAAATTCTATCATAAAAAAGGCATTATTGCTGCCAAAAATGCAGAAGTTTATCGATATTAGCCTGTTCACGAAAGATTTACACAAAATACTTTGGAGACCCCTCCGTCTTATGAGGGGCACGGATTTAGGGGAGTTTTTGTTACAGCTCGATCGATTCTTTAGTTTTGTCGACGTTTTCAGAAGGCACGTGGGGTAGAGGCTCTCACTTTGTTTGTTTTCCTGTATTCATACGTTTATTGATTATAATATTAGAGACACAGCATGCAATGCATGAATTTATTGATGACTTTGTTTAAAAATATATTTTTTCGTCTTATTCCTAGAACATCAGATTTCTATTTCTGAAATACATAGCTTTGAAGATAAGCGGGCGAGGCCATGGTATTATTCCACAATACCTCCGCTCCATGACTAAAGCTTGTTTACGACAACGTATGTATGACCTATATACAAGGGGAATTATTCACGCCGTTCCAGCTGCCTTTGTAGTTATATAATTATACTTTATAATTTGGATTTTTGGTACACATTATAAAACTTACGCTTATTTTAATAAAAACTATTTTACATTTTCTTAATAAATAAAATATAAAGTTAGCAATCACAAATTATTTAATCGTTGAAAAATATTATGTAAACGATGAAAAACAATATAAGTATAAAAATAAAAACAAAAAAATGACTACGATATTCAATGTTTGCAAGATACTATATAAAATACCCAGCACAATTCTGCGGGCCATCTTTGTAATTTTGCAATACGATATCGATCCGATAGTTTTCAGTTCATAATCAAAGAAGGTAATGCCCAATACGATAAAGCAGGTGCTTGCGAGCGGAGGCTTTCGCGCTGTTGCGAAGGTCGTGCCGCAGCTGGACCTGGCGTCACAGTCCTGTTCATCTGTGCGATATTAATAGTAAGGTGTTTTGTGTAACGATCTACAATCTAACTGCCATGCAGGCAATTAAGAAGCTTACTGCTTGTGCTTAAGAGTATAGTTTTGCATGCCGCTATTAGCGGTCGGTGGCCTTACCTCATTCGAGTTCATGCACCCGCAGCGAAACTGGGCCACGTACTTCGCGCTCCCCGCCCCGCGCTCCCCGCCCCGCGCCTTATACCGTTACCACTAGCTTTTCATTGAAATGTTTTCGTACTTTAGTAACTTGATATTTAGAATTATACTGCTAAGTTGCATTAAGGCAACATTTTTAAGTCTTTTTTAACATAGGTGGTATACAATGTACATATTGTAACTTTAATCCGAGGTTTGATTTTTGGATTCTCTGTGACTTTAGCAAGTCTGCCAAATGCTAGGATACGAAACTGCGTCGACAAACGTTCCTCGCTGCGCTGGCTATTTAAAAAGCTACAAAGTTTTTGTAGTGAGTGCTAGGGTTATTTTTACTGATAGTAATAGTTAACTAATTCACGATACAAAACGTAAGCGAACGTAACATTTTGCGTGGAAACAAGTTTTTTAAATATTGATGTAAGAGAAAGGCTGTCTCCGACCGCTCGACACTGGAGTTGTCTAAACCAGCTCTACGGCACGGGCTTACGAGTTGCGCAAGCGCCGAGAAAGTGCGAGTAAAAGTTGACGCAACACACGTCACACACGACGCTCGCCGTGTCACCGGGCGCGCACACCGACACGCGGCTGTCTCGGCGTCTCAGCGCTCGCACGCTCACCGTCACCCAACCAGACCCAGCCGTTGCACAATCGCCCTATTTCTTCTTTAATTTTGTGAAGATGAAATACGAATTTATAACAATGATGCCCTCCGATGAGCTGAAAAGTCAATCATTGATTACACAAACGGTGGGTAAATCAATAATGTTAATTTAGGTATAACTGAATTGTTAGTTAAATAATTTTTAATTAAGGTTTTTCATTGAGAAAAGTTAAATCATCAAATATTTTTATTGTGTATGAGGCATAATGTATATCTAGATAAACATTAATAAAAAATTGCCTCTAAAACTTGAGAACTCTTTCTAAAAACCAAATATCTGCGTTGAGAAATAAAGAAAGCTTTCAAAGCAAGATTCTTTTACGCTACAAAATTAACTGAAAAAAGTATTTAAAAATTAATAAGGTTATATGCGGTACACGGGTTCGAGGGTTGTTGCAGGCGGTGACAGAAATAGGGCGCCGCTGAGGACGACGCAAGGCTGCTCCGGTTGCCGGTCGGTGACCTCGCTCCCCGCTCCCATGCCTGCCCCGCGCCGCCGCGCGCGGCTAGGCTAGGGAGAGACTGCGGCGGCGGAGCGGCAGGCGGAGCGGCGGGCGGAGCTGCGGGCAGAGCGGGCGGTGGGCGAAGCGGGCGGCGGAGTGGCGGACGGAGCAGGCGGCGGAGCGGTGGGCGGAGCGGGAGGCGGGTGGCGGAGCGGGAGGCGGAGCGGCGTGGCCAGGGTGGGACACGCCGCTCCGCCGTGTTCTCCGAAGGGAAAAAAAACAAGAAATATCATTCATTTTGTTAAAAAAAATTTAGTACTGAAAAACAGCGAAGGTCTTAGCTGACAAGAACTCATATAACAAAATTGGCGCATATTTGATTTGCAGTGACACCTAGGACGCTAGATAGTTTAATAATTATAAACACTAAGATTTAATAAGTAAATGTTCTGATGAAACAACAGATTTGCACTGCTAATAAAACCTCTATTCTATATGTAGATATATTATATTGATTAAACCATCAATTTGCTACGTACACTTTGTTCAAAGAAGCTGTACCAGTGCGGTTTTATATCAAATTTTCTGTAAGAACCACGGGAACATCGAAGGAAAAATAAATTTTACAACAATTTACTGTCGGTTGTATATTGGGTGGCAACATAGCTCTGACTGAATGGACTAACGAGCTAAACTGACGAGTAATGTTAATTGAAAGACATTTTTATGAGCCACACTAAAATCATTTTTAATGATAATTAACAGTTGTATTTTACTTTGAAATATACCTATTACAGCACAACATAATAAGTATCATACCAAGTTAACCAAACAATAATTTTCATTTCTGTAAACTTACTTTATTACCTTTGAAAATAATAAAACATGGTATTCTTAACATAAGTATAAATTGCCTGGGTTTTTAAGCGGTTTAACATGACATAAATATTCTTAGTTTATTAGATAAAACATACTTGTATAATAATGAGTTGCGATATAAATAGCATTGAAGTATTTTAAGAGCAGTACAACTTGCCTAGTTAAACAAAAGTTCTGACTGAACCTCCCCTCCTCGCGATAAGGGCAAGCACGAGTTCGTTGTCCTCGCAGCGCTGACCTCAAAAACGAGGACACTGCAAAATTAGGACGTTGACAACGTAATGACTCGAACGACCACTCACTTTATACCATTTTAACTCTAAATGCTAGAGAAGCAAGCCCTATTCTCCTATGAATAGACGAGCTGAACTATATTTGATCAATTAGGTAAATACGCTGACTTCGCCAGCCAACTAGCATCAAGTTAGCTTAAAATGAGCGTGAGCGATGATAACAATTAGATTTAAATTTGTTGTAATATTAAAACAAAATAAGTCTTATATCAATTCTACCTAAGTCTTTGTTTTCTCTTTTCTATAAACGTAAACAGTTATATGGAACTCCCTTAGCTATTTTTGGTAAATTGATTTTTTTCCTTTCACCGTTAGTCTTATATTTGATTATCAATTCCTATTGGATACCTACAACAAGAGGGGAAATTACGTCTTCTTATATCAGAAGACTGGAAAACTGTGTGGCTAGTTGAGTTTTTTTTTATTTTTCCACACGTGCATAAAGATAATGTTTTTATTTTTGTTTCAGGTAAGTGAATTATATTTCGACCATTCAACTGTTTTAAACTTCAAAACCGGTAAGTTTTAATTATAAATCTAAACCATAAATTAACAAATCGTGAAATAATTAAATAAGCGATGTATAATTTTCTTAAATCATTCTACTAGACCTAGATCAAATCGTATACGGTGAGCGATAGCGAATGGATTCTAAATATGTAAGTAGTTGGTTGGTTGCATAGCTGCATCGCCCGGGAGTAGGAGTCTATCTGGATATAGCCCGGTCGACGAACTGCATCCAGGTCGGCGGAGGACCCTGTGACGCCCGCGCCCCCGCCCCCCGGCCCCCGCCTCGCCTCTGCTCTCGGAGCGACATCTGACACTCGTATTGCAGAATATTCAACAGAATACAAAACTTTAGTCCCTACACGTTTATAAAAAAACAATCAATATATATAAAACTCTTCCGTTACTGACTGACTGACTGACTGACTGACTGAAAGACAACGCAGAGCCGAAACTACTGGGCGTAACAGGCTGAAATTTTGCATGTAGGTTCCTCAGGGAGTGTAGGTGAGCACTAAGAAAGGATTTCCCGAAATTCCCATGGGAACGGGAAAAAAATGGATTTTTTGTGTTTATGAGAATTCTGCGCGAGTGAAACCGCGGGGCAGCCTCTAGTCAATATATATAAAACTCTTCCGTTACTGACTGACTGACTGACTGACTGACTGACAGACAACGCAGAGCCGAAACTACTGGGCGTACAAGGCTGAAATTTGGCATGTAGGTTCCTTAGGGAGTGTAGGTGAGCACTAAGAAAGGATTTCCCGAAATTCCCACGGGAACGGAAAAAAACGGGATTTTTGTGTTTATGAGAAATCTGCGCGGGAAATACCGCGGGGCAGCCTTTAGTATTTATTAAGAGTTCCGCCGGTAGGAGCCTTAAATTTTTTTTTAATATTCTAGGTGGTTAGGTTAGGTAGGTACCCTACCATACGCTCTGCAGTACCGGGCCGAAGAATAGGACTGAGGTATCCTCTGCCTGTCGTAAGAGGCGACTAAAAGAGTACCCCGGGATCATTGGGTGCACGAGGCAGGGGCCTTGTGCATCCATAAACGGCCCCGAGAAGGACGACAGAACGCGGGTGTGCCGTTTCCGTCGTCGAGCGTTGGACGGATATCCATGCTGGGGGACGACGACCACAGTGTTCCACCGAGAAGAGGCTAAACAGCCAATGCTGGAGGGGGTCGCGGCGTTAATTACTCCACCGATCTGCCGTGGCCCTCTTGCTAACAGCCGAGGAGGACACCGGGTTTTAGTGGTTGCGAATCCCACATACATAAACCGGCGGTTCCCACCGAGGCCGCAAAGTACTCGTAAGAGTGTCCCCGCTTTAAAAAACCATTTATATTGTTATGAATAATGGTTGTTACTATTTATATTGTTATGAATAAGTTTAAATATCTAAAATTATTAACCGTCTTATTCATAAAAAGTTAAAGAACATTTTTGTTATTTGACGTATGTCAATTTAGACTGGATGTCACGTATTTACCATACAACAAACCATAGAAGTAGACCTCCAGTAACGCTACTTAAAATCTACTGTATCTTTATGAATAAGACGGTAAAAGTATAAATTTAAGCTATATTTTCTTGTATGACTTCATACCTGGTACAAAAGTTATAATTATTTGATACAAACGGGCACATCGCTATCTTCTTCTATGATAAAACAAACACAATAATTAATAAATTACACAATCAGACTCATATGAGTCTCATCTCTATGAGTCTTATGCTAATTGGTGGGTACCCTAAACTACTTCGTCTCTCGCAGTACATAATACTTTACCAAATATGGTATCCATACCAATTAGATTATTCTAATTGACTCTCAATAAGTGATATCTTGTATCCTATATTGAATAAATCATTTTTGACTTTGACTTTGATAGCCCCTAACTTTTAAACACATTATTGAACACAGTCATGAAAAGACATAAAATAATTATAAAAACAACCTAAACACTAATCCATATTTCAAAAAAAAAATACAGATAAAAAACGCTGTATTTCCTAAATAATACAAAATAAAAGAAATGCAATATAAATATTGATCCGGCTGTTTTCGAGCCTACCTGTTCATATAAAAACGGTAAAAGGTAAATAGTAAATTGTTTTGGAATGCCTATTTGTGACAAAATAAAACAAACAGGAAAACCTAAAAACAGGTTCACAAACAGACTTAAATAAACGCGCTAACACAAAAGCACGTTAATAAATATGAACATTATTTTGGTTTTTTATGTACCTAGATATCTGTAGTGTCAGCGTATTATATTAAGTATAAATAAAATAAAAAACAACAACGTTTATTGGTTCCAATTTACACATAAATTACAGTAATGTTGAGGGCCTCCATTAGGTATACAATATACATACATAATATATCATATTAGTAGTTGGTCCTTTTTAAGGTTCCGGGTATGTCCCGGACCTGATTAATATGACTATTCCTTCCATTCGTCTGTCTATCTGTTAAAGGCACTTATATCCGAAACGGCTCAATAAATCTAAATTAAATTTTTGCAGGGTTTTTTTTTTTTGTTGTATAAAGAATTCTAACAAATATTAAAAACAAAAAAACATTTAAAAATTTTCTAAAGCTAGCCTATTTTACACAATTAAATTGACGCTTTTATAAGTAAACAAAGTTAAATCGTTATCATTGTAAACTCATACCGTTCCCTAATTAGACCGTAGATTCACTGTTGTTTTTTATAAGCCAATTAAGGACAGACAAAGGAACATAGTCCATACAGCCAAATCTTAAGTAGAACTTAGTAAATTTCTTCCGGAACCTTCTAATCCGAGTGTCCGTGCCGTTTATTTATGTTTACAGTGCAGTAATCTAAAATCCTTTAATATGTTGATTTAATTATTCTTGATTTAATAAGAGTATATTATTGTGGTAGTAAAAATGGTGGTCGGTATGCGGGGTGAGGCGGCGCGGGCGGGGCGCGCGGGAGGGTGCTGTCGCAAGCGGCGCGCCGCCCCGCGCGGGTGCATGGCCGGGCATCGGCACCGCGCGACGACCCTGACTCACTTTATCTTACGAACGTGCACCGCGCTCAAACTCTGCCATTTTCAACGGATCCGGGGCATTTTTTTAACTATTAAAGCACATGTCTTTGACACTAGAAAAAAACGTTACTAGAACCTAATAACTAATGACAAACTTAAACATCCTTGTAATGATTTTCTAGAATATATTTTATGGCAAGTATGATTTTTTTAATTTAAAGAAACACTAGAAAATACTGATTTCAAGTGGTTTGTAGTCTATTTATTCCAATACTGTGTAGTTTTTAAAATTAACAACAATAATGCCAAATTAATTTATTATTAGTTTATGCTTACTAAAAGTAAATATAAAGTAAATGTAAATATAAAAATTTATGTAACGGGTCCAAGTTGACTCCGGACTTTATTTTATGTCCTAATACCGGTCGGTTTTGGTATAAAGCGATTGTTAATCGGCCGTTTACTTCACCTTGGTGCAAGAAGGGCCACATAGGCAGTTGGCAGCAGAGGCGAGTGCTTGCTGTGCAGGCAGGGAGCGGCCGAATCGGACTTTGTAATACATTCGTCCTAGTGAGCGTTCGTTGCCCCGCGCAGCCGAGGTCGCCCGAGCGAGCGCCGCGAGGGCACACGAGCACACGAACATCCACGGAGAGTACCGATCTGTTAAGAGGACCGTATACCCCGAATGCGTCCATACAAAAAGAGAACGTTTTTCCACTACTAATTATTTTACAATCGCAATGAATTTTTAGTATGTTACTAACACTATAAAAAACTAGGTTTGTACGTTTCCCTTGTTTCAAAATTAGCTATAGATTAAGACTTATAGGCCTCTGAAATATAGATATTTTATGATAAAAAATTGGTCAGATAAATTTGTTTGTTTTACGAAACCAATGCTATTAAAAAAAAAGAACGTAATAACCTAGATTATTTAATGCTGAAGCGAAAGACATTGCAATCATTGTGATGTGCTAAGATTTAGGCTGTGAAAAACGTTTTCCCCCGAAACGCAATTTCATCAAAAAATTAGCTCTCTCTTTACTGTCCTCTTAAATGGCGCGGTATTTAAATATACAAGGCAAGTTAGTTTTTACGGTGCCCATGAAATATAAATAAAACATACATTTTAAGAACATTCCTTACAAAAACCAACACGTAAACGCAACAAGTATATGCATCATTTACTGAATTGATGAACGAATTGAATGAACTAAAACTCATTTTAAAATTAACTTTTATATTTGTTGTAAGTAGGTAGGTACTGTCTCATCCACTGCAAATGAGACAAAGCGTTGGTCTCATTTGCTCCAAGTGGTTTTAAATAACGAATACGACGCATTTAAAAGCTTACTTAACAAAAATACTTTGGTGATACATTAAAGATTGATTCAATTCACGAAAAAAGCTAAAAAGTATTACGATACCTATGAAATTACGTAGTAGAGTAGCGTAGCAAAGCAACACAACGGCTGCTACGCGCTACAATGCGTAGCAAAAGTTTTGCCGTCATTGAAAAGAAAAGTTAATGGTTATATAAGTTATCAGAAAACATTCTTGTGATACTTACGTAGTGGTTGTCAAAGTTGTCCTACTCATCAGTATGGAGAGAACACCGCTCCGCCACTTTCACTCTCCGCAACCTCCGCAATAACAAGTCTTATGCAAGCGAACTCTCTACTTGCTAACCAACTTAGCTGCTTGTGTGAAGCGTATGACGAGAATTAAAGAACCTATTTTCTAGCAGTGTTGTAACGTTTCGCGTCACGAATTGGCTAAGCGAGATGCATCCTCGAGGCTGGGCAAAAATGAAAGTGAACAGTGGTTTGGTTAGCATTGTGGGTCAGCGGAGTAGGGCAGCCGGGTCGTCGCCCGCGCAGCCTCGCCTGGGTGAAAGTGGCCACGGCGGTGGTGGCGCCCGCGCCGCGAGCCCGACTTGCCACCGCCGCCGCCACCGCCGCCACCGCCGCCGCCACCGCCGCCGCCGCCGCCAGCGTTTTCAGTCATTTTGCAACATGACCATGGACCTATAACGCTGCATCTGCAATGTAAGAGCTTTGCCTTTAGTCTGTGACTGATACATATTAAGTAAATGGATGTATGTTGGTAAGTATATATTGAAAGACATCAATTGCCATGTTTGTTATAAAAAGTTATCTGGTTTTTCTTAGTATATACGTTTATATCTTTTTCAAATAAAACTCGAAAAAAAACATTATTTATTTTTTTACTTATTTTTAGAATAATAGTTATGTTTAAGTTTTGAGAACATGACAATTATTATGATAAACAATAGACATTGATAGGTGCTGCCCGTAATTATATCGAGAGAAAATTAATCTAGTGATAGGTATCATCAGCACCACTTTTAAGTTAAAAATTTAATTTAGTTTCTTCGATCAATAATTTCGTGTAGTGCTCATAGTAGCGATCCGCTCGAGTAGCGTAGCGTTACATGGACCAGGGGTGCTCAGAAGCTCTGAGTCAGAACAAAACGTTGTACTCAGCAGGACGCGAAGCAGTTTATGTAATTATTTAATTGAATGGCTCGTTACATAAACCGAACGTACAATATCGACTGTGCCGACACAATAAATCAGTTTTCTGATGTTCATAACATAACACTCATACTACATTACTTACTTTTTTCCAACTCTGTGTATTTTATAATACTTTGTATTGTAAACTAAAGTATCAAAAATATTTATTAATCAATTAATACCTGTAGCTTCAATTGAACTAACTTCTTACTTTTTGAAGGTTCCGTGCATATATAGTTCTTAAAAACAATACAAACAAACAATAAAAAAAATAACTCAAATTACATGAAGTTTTCTAACTTTCTCCATAGTTTTGGTTATCATCATCATCAGTCTATAAGAGCCTTCTTCTAGACATAGGCCTTTACACCCGCACATCACGCACCTCAGTCTGATCCATTGTGTATATTTATTATTGTGCGTATTTTTGTTACATGTTTTTTTTTTTCAAATAGCTAAGAACCTAATAGTCTTTTCAAAATTTCAGTATGAACAGATTCTTAAATAAGTATATGATTAAAATACATAGCTCTTCATTGTGAAAAATAAATAATTATAAGTTCATATGAGATAGTTAGATAGAAATAAATAATTATAAGTACATAGTTTCATGGCGAGGTTCTAAACAAAGAAAGCGCCAGCGACAGCGCAGGGCGCAGGCATGGCGCGGGGCGGCGGCGGCGGCGTGCGGGCGGCCTTGGGGGGTTCGTCGGCCGCCTTTTGTCAGGCCGCAAGGTTTCGCCAATCGGGCTTCTCGCTCCACTCCAGGATATTGCCAATTCTCCGCGATCAAGGCTGACTCGGCTTGCACCTCTTACTTTTGTTCTGTTTTCAATAAGCTTGTATGCGGAAAACCAAACCTACATAATAAGAACAAAAGTAACTCGGCGACATATTCACATTGTTATACTTATTTATTTTGTAAGTATTTATACAACTCTTGCTTTTAAAACTTTGAAAATTACATTACATAGCATAATTACTCTATCTGGGGTCAATAGCAGAACTATTGTAAAAAGAAGAATTATTTGAAACTAGAGGCTGCCCCGCGGTTTCACCCGCGCAGATTTCGCATAAACACCAAAATCCCGTTTTATCCCGTTCCTGTGGGAATGAAATTCTTTCTTAGTACTCAACTACACTCCCTAAGGATCCTACATGCCAATTTTCAGCTTTATAGGCCCAGTAGTTTCAGCTCTGCGTTGTCTGTCAGTCAGTCAGTCAGTAACGGAAGAGTTTTATATATATTGATATTGATAATAGTTACAATGACTCAAAATAACAAGAGAAAGAAAATATAGAATTGGTGGATTTGAAGATAATAATGGCTGCCCCGACTGCCCCAGATCCCAAGTGCCCGCGTTGCTGGCCGCAGCGCGCCGCACGAGGCTGCGCTCAAAACCCACATCCAGAACACGGTTACCGAACATTTCCGACACAATCGCGACGCTAGGGGAGCCAACACAGTGCCCTGAATAGCTGGTTAGCTATTATTAGTGTATTAATATTTTTAGCAAACAAGTATCTATAATTTTCACCAGATATGTATTTAAAGTTAAAAGTTTACGAAACGTTTTATAATAATAATAAACAATGCAGGTTATTATACTTTATTGAAAGTAGTTCGACGGAAGTTCTGAATTGCATTTAAAGGGTTTCATTGACCGTTTATGAATGTAAAGTAGGACAAATAAAAAGTGATAGTTGACACAAATACTGTCAAGTAAAGCTGACTCCGTTTTTGCGTGGCAGAGACACAAATGGTTGATGATAATAAAACAAATGAAGCTGATATAGCCGCTTGCTCGCGACCCTGAATTCTAAAACCAAACACAAATCCCGTTACACGAGACAAAAGTGAACTAGTTCAGTATTTTTGAGTCATTTCCTGTGCCTGTGACACAGAAACAGCCGATGCATATGCAAACGGGCATGACGCCCGGAAGAAAATAGTAATTTACATTGAATAACAACGTCTCTGGCGACCCGTTTACGGAAAGCGCTCGTGTTGAGCAATAACGTGATTGTAAATAAGCAGATTTTTTTATACTGTGATAATTGAAAATTTAATTATTTTTGTTATCAGCGTGACGTTTGATTAGTTAAATAAAAACAACGTGTTTCTTAATAAAACCAAGTTAAGGGACTACTTTCATTAGTATTACGAGTTGAATCGATTACTGTTGGAAAAAAGGGCTTCAAAAGTTTTTCTCTTATCTTATCAATTGCTCTACCTTATTTTGTTAAAACTGCATTATTTCAAAGCGGAAAGCAGCGGAGTTCGTTTTTTACCTTACTTACTTTACTACATCAAATTTACAAAAAAAAAAAAATATTTCTACGCGAATATGTACAAAAAAATGCACAATTCTTGTAAGGACAAGTATATTTACATGATTGAAAAACATTTTATATAGGTACATAATTACACAATTTTAAATATGGACTTTTCAATTGGTTTTAAAGTAGCATATATTTTGGTATTACCGATAGACGTCTACTGCTGGGAATACCGGTCTCCCCCACAGACTGTTACAAGGACCAACATTGTGGAGGGAATTTGCTATAATTTTTACCACGCCGACAGGAAGAGACGGGGTGAGGTTGGTTAGAATACTGTGCCTCCACTACACGGATTTCATATGTATATGAATATTTTGAGTTGCCTGGAATAAATCACTTACATCTTTAATACCATAATGTTTTAGACAAAAAAAAGTGTATTTGACAACGGCGAATAGGCCATATTATAGGTGAAGTAATGTATAACCTTCTCTATTTTATCGCCTAAAAAAAGACTGTTCCTTTTTCATTCTTAAATAATGCCTAGTATGCAAGCCAAGTCTACATTGGGATTTATTTATGCACGATCATTACAAGCATGTAAAAGAAACACACTTTTGAACAAAAGTCAACCTTTGGTTCTGAAAACTATACTAGGTAACGGTGTCAGGGCGCCACCGATACAATACAATATGTGTTTAGGCTAATTGCCAAATTGCTAGATAATGAACATTCACATGTCTAAAATATGGCAGGGGTTCTGGGCTGCGAAATGGATAAAAAAAAATACTTAGTTTTCAATTTCAACATGTTGCTACTTATCATATGTGACTATTATTATAGAAAGTGGGGCAGTGAGATGATGCTCTGATGAGACGTTGCTATAACTTTGCGTTCACAATGCAATTAGAAAGTGAATTGCGACTTTGCAGTGAAGAAAGCGCGGCAGATGGAAGAAAGTATCTTTAAAGTCGTAGTAGGGAGGGTTACGGCAGCGGAGGGGCGGCGCGCGGGCCGGGCGGGGCGGGCGGCGGGCGGGGGGAGCGAGCTGCGCGTACGCTCAAAACTGGTACACTTTCGATTTTAACTTGCGAAGGTGAAAGTTGCATGAAAACAAAAGTGGTGTGCCATTATGGGTTACTTTTCATACTGAGGTCAAGAACCTCGGCGACGCAGACTAAACATGTTTCTGATTTAATTAGATGCCACCGGACCTGGCTTGGGATTTGCAAGTTATGATCAGCAACAATGCTGCATTCAAATGATACACTTAAAGCATTTTATATGAGTTATTTTTTTACCGCAGCTTTTGCGTTGATGTCTTTTTCACGAAGAAATTATAAATTGCATTATTATGATAGACAAAAATATATAAATATTTTTTAAATTATAAGAAAATCAGGTATTGTATAGATTAGTATTTTACTTCCACTTATTTTGGCTATGATAAGTTTTGTTTTAATTTTATTGTTACATGTGAATGATGAAGAGGGTTTATATCGTATTCTCTTATAATATAACGTTGAGTATTCACGTTTAGATTTAATGGGCGAACTGGTCCGATACTAGCGCCACTTCGATAAGTAATTAATATCTTCTAAACCGTGGCCGAAATCAACGCCTTAGATAATCATGCTTAGAATTTTTAAGGCTCTGTTATGTAGCTTTTAGGTTAATGATCTTAGCAATATTATTTTGTGAACCTAAGGGACCATAGGCAACAAATGGTTTATTTCTGAGAACCTGAAAGCTACACAACTGGGCTTCAAAAATTCTAAGCTTTCTAGATCTTCAATGACGCATATTTTTGTTTTCGGCCATGGTTTGAAGTGGAAGTGGCGCTAGTTTCGCATTCGCACCGTGAATGATTTAGTTCCTAAATAAAGTAATTATACAAAATTACAAACAAATGCAGCAAAAAAAAATAGCAGTAATATTATTTCAAATTTGTTTCCTTTATTCTTAATCAGTGCTCAATTAACTAGATAACTTATTTTTGTAACACCTATGTATGTATGTATTATGTACATAGATAAATAATCAAAAGCCTCCAAGTCATTATGCGCGGCGGAAAGGCTTCCATCCATGCATGGCGCTAGAAACAAAAGCGACGCTAATAAGTAGTACAGATATACTTTAGTTCCAACGTTCCATCCAACACGTTCCAAGCTGGTTCCAAGAAATAACTAAGCTTATTTAAAGCCCTTGATAGTAAAAATCTTTATATATAAATAACCTAGCAACACGCTGCCAACTGCTTAACTTAAAACAATTGTTTCAACTCAATGCACTTTAATTTGTATAGTGTATACTTGGATTCTAGTAGTGGTTACCTTGGTAACTCGTAAATTGAAGATATTTAGATAAATTATGCAAAGGTGCCCCAACATTGCGCGAGGGAGAGAAGGGTGAGTCGCACGGGGTCGACGACCGGTGGTGACGTCAGCGTGACCTGATGCTGCCTCCACTGCAGCTATGTGACCTCGCTAATTGTAGGGGAAAACTAGGATCGACCGACAATAAACCCTGTGCCAGTTTTAGAAAGCTTTTTTTTCAATACCGAATTCCCTTCGGTTTTCAAAAGTTGGAATAAGTTTTTATATTGCCTAGTATGTAGGCAGTAGTTACTTATTTCTGCACCTATCTATTAATGCTGTTGTCTATCATCAGGGACATCTATGACGTGGGCTTCTATCGGTGTTCTGTGCGGAATATCTGAGCACATAAAAGTTCAATTGATTCATTGCGTAGTTATTTTTCATGTACGAATAAATTGAATTTATTATATTTTGGTTTCAAATATAATCTTATTAATAAAGCTACACACTAGAACCCCCAACTAACCTCTATTTCCGGAAAACAAACATTTACAATAATGTATACCAACGCCTGGAATCAAACGCGGACTTCCATAGTCGACATGACTGGACTGCCCATTTAACGTTTAAATATTTTTCATTTAAAAGAAAAATATACCTTTTCGTCATGTATATTTCTAGAAATTGTCTATAGGTAATTGTTATTTGTTGCTGTTGAGTTGTAAACGCAAACCTATAAAACAGGCGATTGGGAATTATGTTTATTTACAAATTGCACTCGCTAAACATTACGGAGTCTGGTCTGGGGAGTATCGCTCGCCTTGGCCTAAAACCGTTTTCTCGCGCTCACTAATTTGCCGATTCCCATTGAGGTTTTAGTGCAACGACGAAGTGTTGGACATGAAACGATGGAGCGAAATATCTTATATGGGGTTTCTATTTGTTATATTAGGATTATATAGATACATAGGTATTATATATATAATTCACAAGGCACATGTCGTTTAGCTAGATTAAAATTTTTATGTAGGTATAGATTAGTACTGCAATGCTTTAAGTAAACATCAAAGAACGAAATTTCTATATGAAATAATATCATAAAAACAAACATTTTAAGACGTGCTACACTAATTCTGTTAAGGTATTATTTCTCGATGATAGTTCCAATACTTTCAATTCTCCAAAAATAGATTTTCATCCGTATATTATTGCGAACGGTGGAAAGTATAAATAACTATATATACCTATATTTGCTATACTTAATGGTAATAACACAATATTAAAAATGAAACAATGGTCTCGGTCCATCCCCCGGGGTGGTTGTAGCAGTGGCCTAGTAGCTCGTAGCACGTAGCGCCTCGCACTCGCACCCCCGTGCAGAACGCTACACCGCCGCCGCCGTGACGCCCGCCGCCGCCGCCGGACGCCATTCGCGCATAAGACTCCGCCGGCCGCACGCGCCGCGCCCGCTCCGCTCCCGGCCCATGCGAGTCCCGACTCACGACATGACTGTGACCGAGTGCTCCCGGGACCAGCCCCTCGGCGAGAGCGTCGAGCCGCCGCCGCAGCCCCCGCCCGACGACTCCGACCTGCTCCTTGGCAGGGTGCTCGCAGGTGAGCAGAACACCAAACAATTGCTCACATGTCAATAATTAAATGTCAACATAACCTTTTTTTGCAGTGTTCAAGTTTTTACATTACATTTAGTTGAACATAACTTATTTATCACAATTTAGTAATAAAGGTAAACAACTTACAAATTATATAATTTTATCAATGACTCTACATTACATATACGTTTTGGTCTAGAATTTACGTTTGTAGTTTTAAGTAGGCGATTAATTCTGATACCAAAACATAATATAAATAAAATAAGATATTATTATAATACAATTTTAAATGCAAGTTTCCTAAAAAAAGTCCTTTTCACTTTCTGAGCGCGACTCGGTAGAGCGAGGGCTCGCAGTGGTGCGAGGCGCGGGGCGCGGGGCGAGGGCTCGGGGCGAGCGAGCGGATCTAGGTCACACAGAGTTCGTTGCCCTCGGCCTTCCCGGCTATATTCACCGTCGACGTCGACTCGCTAATCACCGCAGCGAGCGGCGCCGCCCGCGGCCCGCGGCCCGCGCGCCGCCCGCCGCACGCCTTGCATCACCCGCGCAATCGCCACTTTAGCACAGGGCCGGACTCTACGCATTATTTTGCATTTATTTGATATAATTTTATAAGTTTTTTTTTAACTATAGTTAAAGAGTTTTGTTACATGCCTACATTGTTTCTAAAGTAGTTTAGATAAATGATGCTTACGTGATTAGTAAGTAACCTACTCAAACTTACTGACTTTACTAATAAGTTATTCTTAGACCCAACATTAAGTAAGTAGTAGGCATTTATTTATCCTAATCATCCTTCTTTACGTTAACATGGCTGAGTCGAGTTCGTTCGTACTATTTCGCAAGTGGAGCCCATCGCTGACTGAATGCCATTTTATTTGGAGGCCGTGCGCGCAGCCCGAGGGCCCGCGGTCATCGGCCCCTAGC